>VZRX01021896.1:232492-369587 GCA_013398075.1 Notiomystis cincta
TATATATATATATATATGGGCACATATATGGGTAAAACAGAATTTTCTTTGTGACTTGACTGTCTTCTGTAGAGATCCTCATAATGAGGCCAGCCACTAGCTGGAGAATTGTGGTAATTAACTGGATCAATTGCCAGCCCACACGTTATGAGCAGTACTAGTCATAGCCATGTGAATTTAAAAATTAGAGAGCAAAGTCCAACATGGCCAGCTGCACACAGCCTCTTTGGTGGTTTGCCTCTGCCTCAGAGCAAGCTGTGATAAACTAATACTGGTCCAGATAATACCAACTAAATAAAATAGTGAACTGTAGTTACTAAAACTAATTACAATAACGGTATAATAATGTCTATATAGTTAATCCAGTTAGAGGTAGATGTGGCAGTGGATTTCTAAATACAATGGGTCAGCTGGCATGTTTGAGCATGGGAGAAGCCTGAACTACATAATAATTAAACTCATGTCAACATTCAGTTATTTTTAGTCAAGATTTGGGTAACATGGTATGATTGGCACAGGGCATTCCTTATTTTGGTAAAGACCAATAGGGGCCAACCCAGTACTAGAGCAAGAAACAGTTCCAGGATCTAGCATCAGGAATGAAGGTATCACAGAATGTGCTGAGTTGGAAGAGACTCTCCAGGATCATGAAGCCCAGCTCCTGGCCCTGCACAGGACCATTCCCAAGAGTCACACCCTGTGCCTGAGAGCATTGTCCAAACACTTCTTGAATTCTGTTAGATTTGATGCTGTGACCACTGCCCTGGGGAGCCTCTTCCAGTGCCCAACCACCTTCTGGGTGAAAAACCTTTCTCTGATAGCCAGCCTAAACCACCTCTGACAGAACTTTGGGCCACTCCCTGAGGTCCTGTCCCTGTTCACCACAGAGAAGAGATCAGTGTCCCCTCATGAGGAAGTTGTAACTGCAGTGAGGTCTCCCCTCGATCTCTTCCAGGCTGAACAGACCAAGTGACCTCAGCCACTCTTCATACAGCTTCTCCTCAAGGCCCTTCACCATCTCTGTTGCCCTCCTCTGGACATTCTCTAATAGTTTAATAGTTTTTATATTGTGGTGCCCAAAACTGCCCCCAGCACCTGAGGTGATGCCACACCAGTGCAGAGCAGAGTGGGACAATCCCCTCCCTTGCCCAGCTGGTGATGCTGTGCCTGATGCCTCCAGGACATGCTTGGCCCTCCTGGCTGCCAGGGCACTGCTGGCTCATATTCAGCTTTCCATCATCCAGCACCCCCAGGTCCCTTGCTGTGGTGCTGCTTTCCAGCCTCTCATTCCCCAGTCTGCCCATACAACCAGGGTTGCCCCATCCAAGGTACAGTCTGGCACTTTCCCCAGTTGAACTGCTGAATGCTGGACATTTTGTCCAGAAAAGTGCTATGAGAAACAGTATCAAAAGCTTTACTGAAATCCAGAAAGATTACTTCAACTGTCTTCCCTTGATCTAGTAAGTGTGTTACCAGGAGCTGTCTCCTCATGTCCAGCAGCTCCTTGAGCAGACTGGCTTACATTTCTACAGCACCAGCAGGAGAGAAGCTGTAATCTTCCAGAAGTCTCCAGACTTGCCTGACAAGCACAACACTCACTAGTTTTTTATATGTAAGCCCCAAATAAAAATGTGGGACACAGTACATGGAACAGAAAGCATTCACACCAAATCCCTAGCCAGCTAGAAGGAATGCTTTTACAGAATATTGTCACAACAGCTGGTTGTCACAAAAACAACCTGTCTTTTTAACAGCCACCTCAGATGCTGGAGGTATTCTGTATGTTGCAGTTAATAGAGACTCAGGAGAGCTAACAAAAAGCTTTTATTTTTTCTATTGATGGCCCAACACAATCACAAACAGACATAATTCCTCATCAGATCATGCTATCAAGCTTCTCTCTTAAAAGGATTCCCTGAAGAAACACAAAGAAAGTTCAGCTATGAGATGCACTACACTGAAGACTGACTTCATTAGAAAAACAGAGGATTTGTTTGGTCTGTAGATTTTCATTATTATGATCATCTCTCAATAGTACTGGATTTCATGATAAAAGCTGACTTATAAATTATTTCACATTAATGCAAAATGTAGGTATGATTAGTAATCTAAGACAGGGTGTCAGATCCAAAGAAGGATTTGAGTGGATTTTATGTAGGATGTTATGCTTTAAAGAGATTGAATATTTAATTGAAACACTGTTTAGATTCGCAACACTTTCTCATTCTCTCCTTTAAGGTGTGTTTGCACAACTGTTTTTCAGGATGTTGTGAACTAGATCAAAGAACTTGTCAGCTTTCAAAAACTCAAATTTTTGTGTTTCACAGAGAGCAGGAATAATCACAGGATTTTACTGCTTTTATGTTGTTGATATATGGCACACATCAGAAAATGTCTTCTAGAAAATTACTGAGGACTTTGTACATGTGCCCAGAACTCTGCCAGACCAGAACAGGGGAGTAAGCTCCCGTCTTTGCAGACACTCAGAAGTGGGTGGATGAGTGCCAAAATCTCCTGGGGACTTCAGAACAGCCAAGATTCACATAGAGATGCTGTTGGTCTGTTGTGTGACAGTCTGATTGTCAGTAGCCTCACCCAGCAAGTGGGAGGCCAGATTCATGGGTTTGCTTCAGCCCAGGAGGACTTGGGACCCAGGAAATCTCTTTCTCACCTCTCAAGAAGATTATAGGTTCAATAGGGAAAAGATGGATTCTTAAAGGAAATTGGGTTGATGTGCAGAGAAGAATGTAAGGACCATGGGACTAGACAGACAGTGAGGCAGAAAAGGATGTGATTCTGTGGCAAAAGAAGGTCAGGTTTACCAATGATGGTTATATTATTTACATAAAACTAGTTGCACTAAGAAAAGGGAGTAATACAAGGAGCAAATCCTCAAACCAAGAATTCTTCCCATCTCAGTTGGTGCTGTGGGGGTAGGCATGAGGTTTCAGCAATACAGTGTCCAACCCCTTTTGTTTTTAGGTTCATGAACTAATTTCTTGTTACCATTATGATGCCTTAAACTCTGATACTGCTTTGATAGTCAGTTATTTTGCCACAATATTTTGGCAAACAGAGTTTCTATATGAGTTGAGAAATACCACTGTGCTGGGCTGAGGGAAATCACCTAGCTGAATATGCAAAAAAAAAATCAGCAAATGCAGTTTGTAACAGCAGCTTATATAATGTCTGAAACCTTTGAAAAGCAATTATAGTAATGACAGAACCTTTTCTTACAAGTTACATTTGCTTGCAGTCTCAAGGTTCAGAAACCTTTTCTGTGCACAGAATTTTACATTATCAGTGTGCCATGGTAGGTACAACTTTTTATGAAAAGTATTTCTTCCTGCTGAGAAGACACAAACCCTGACCCATGATCACACCAGTTTGTTGAATTTGCAGGTATATATGGGTAAAAGTTCTGACTGTAAGAATTTTTCTAAAAGAGAAAATCAGGATCTGAAATAGGAATTTAGAAGCTATTTTAAATAAGCAGTGTATTGCCATAAAACTTCCTTTTGTTCCACAGTTTATCCTATTACAATGTTGTTTGGTATCTTTGGAAAGAAGACACTTTCAGATACATTCTATAGTTTTCTGATCCCTATATAACATTCCTTCTCCAGCCATTTTCTCTATCTTGATAGAGTCATTAATTTATCTGAATGTGCCTATCTCTGAGCTCTCAATACAATTTTAGTTATTTGTAATCCTTCCACTGTTTGATTTGGGTTGTCCTTTATATGTACAGATCATGATTAGATCCTACTCCAATATCCCAACAAAAGTCACCCCTCATATGCACAACCTCTCCTTTATTGGATGCTGCTATATAGTACTTTTATTCTACTGCTGTTCTCTGAAGCTGTAAACTGGGACATCACTGTTGACCTCCTCTGTAAAATCCTTTCAAAATGAAAGTAGCATCAGAAATTATTAATAAGGAATGTATTGGCACCATGCATTTAATCCTACTGGCCAAGAGTTAAGAGATAAATTGCTTAAGAAGTAGGAAGAGTTACAGCCTTAGCACTGGAGAAGGGTGTGGATGATGGTGATGGCAGAAAGAAGCTGACAAACTGTGAGATGAAGCATTCCTTGCCTGACAGGCAGACTGGCAGCAGTACAGCTAAGGTTGCTAGGACGTCACATCACAGGCTGTTTCAGTCCCAGGTAACTTTACCAAAATAACCATCTGAGCTCACATTTTGCATAATTTCACTCTCTTTCATTCTGTATGTATGAATCCCAGCAAGCCCACTTCAGTCCTATGGAAAACTCAACTGTAAGAAACACATTTTTTGGAGTTGAATTTTTCTCTCTGTTTTTAAAATCTATAACTTTTTTATGCTTTAGAGCAGGGACTCAGATTTTGGCAGGAGAACAGTTCCTTTCTGGCTTTCCTTTGGCTGTCAAAAGGAAGATCTAACAAGATTTGACTGAAACAGTCTCTGGTAGAGCCAGCAGCAACATGTGTGAAAACATGCTGCTAAATCCAGTGTGCCCCAATGGCTGTGTTTGCAGCCATGAAATAGAGAGTTGAGCGCTGACCTCTGTGCAGGTGTCCAGGAGTGAGGGCCAGGCAACACATTTAAATGCATTGCTCTAAAACTCAGGGCCCAGCACATGCTAAGAGTCAGTGGCAGTGCAAAATACGGGGTTGAGGGGGGGATGCAGACTTTTATTATTGCACAATTCGGATTTTTACATTCATGTACTTGCAAAGATGCTTTGCCAGGTTACAATCCTTATGAAGTCATTATTGCACTATAAAAGTTATATTTACTTAGTTACAACACCTGGCAGCTTGGAAATCAAAGACTTGGCACAACACTACCCATGAGATTCCAGGGATACCAGGGATGCTCTTCATACACTGTATCTTCAAGCAAACGTATGCCAACACAGAGCTGTTTGTCTGCCAAACAGAAACCTCCTCAAGTGCTGCAGGTAAACCCAGAATAACAACAGGCCATCTCTCAGTCAGTTCAGATTTCTGGAATCAGAGTCATGCTCTCTTCCAGCATGCACCCAGCATCTGGTGTACATGGAAGACATATAGAGGAAGAAGAGAACTACATGCAGATCCTTTAACTTTGGTCCAATCCTCCTTCATTCTATTGTTCACTAAACAAATTTTATTTATGAGAGTCCATTTCCCTAAAACTTCTAAACAAAATCCTTCTACGGATTATATAAGACCAGGACATCAGTTGTCTATCATCTAATGAAAAATAAATCAGAAAGGCTTTCAGGCTTATTTACGACTAAACACTATTCTCCATCCCTGGAAAAGTAGTGTCTGACCTGGCATGAATTCACTACTTTATAAAATCTCACCTCATCAGCGCAAAATATTTCCATCAAATTAAAGTTCCAAGAAGTGGAAGACACATCCTGTAAGCTGCAGGTTAAAAGCTGACTTTGCTGTCAGCCCTGACACTGCATTGCCTCAGAGCAGAACACTACAGAAGTGTTTCTTCTGCGTTTGCAAATGAAACTGGAATCAGACCAGGAAGACTCTAGTTACTGACTCAATTAGCTGGTCAACCCTTTGGATCTGACAGACTATGAATCCATCAAAATTTGTTTTATGGGATTTTTTCTGAGAGGACTGTACCATGAGGGATAGGCAACTTTAAGAAGGAAATTGGACCATGTGAATTCCCTGTACAAAGGCAAAATACACTCAGAGACTGACACATGCCAGGCATCATACTGGCACGTGGAAGTTGAAAAGCAGCACTTCCTTTACTGGGAAAAGGATGCAGCAGCATCACACTGTCATTTGTATTTTCTTCCTTGCTTATTTCTTTTGGTATCTGTACTTCAAAAGTGCTATTTCCACCAATGTAGATGGATAGGTGGGTTTTAATCTATTTTGTTCTGCTGTATTAAAATCTGCTGCATTTTAGAATAGATCCTCTGTGAAATGTTTTCTGGAACTTCCTCTAGAAATTTTAACAATTCCCTGACAAGCAGCATAGTGGCCAAGGTGATAATATTAAATATAACATTAAAGACTCTTGAAAATTGCATTAGTAGTGATTTTCGACCCCTTGAAAGCATTTGAAATGCGGATGTGCCAATCCCTTGGGAAGGTTAAGGCTGTCAGTAGGAAGTGTTGAACAGTCACTAATACCCATCACAAAGTAATGCCACTGACTTTTCAAAAGCATCTGTAAGTTCAGTGAGGATTGCTTTCAGTATGACACTAAAAACACATGGCCCTGGATATACGTAGGAGGCACNTGAAAAATAAATCAGAAAGGCTTTCAGGCTTATTTACGACTAAACACTGTTCCCCATCCCTGGAAAAGTAGTGTCTGACCTGGCATGAATTCACTACTTTCTAAAATCTCACCTCATCAGTGCAAAATATTTCCATCAAATTAAAGTTCCAAGAAGTGGAAGCCATATCCTGTAAGCTGCAGGTTAAAAGCTGACTTCTGTCAGCCCTCACACTGCATTGCCTCAGAGCAGAACACTACAGAAGTGTTTCTTCTGCGTTTGCAAATGAAACTGGAATCAGACCAGGAAGACTCTAGTTACTGACTCAATTAGCTGGTCAACCCTTTGGATCTGACAGACTATGAATCCATCAAAATTTGTTTTATGGGATTTTTTCTGAGAGGACTGTACCATGAGGGATAGGCAACTTTAAGAAGGAAATTGGACCATGTGAATTCCCTGTACAAAGGCAAAATACACTCAGAGACTGACACATGCCAGGCATCATACTGGCACGTGGAAGTTGAAAAGCAGCACTTCCTTTACTGGGAAAAGGATGCAGCAGCATCACACTGTCATTTGTATTTTCTTCCTTGCTTATTTCTTTTGGTATCTGTACTTCAAAAGTGCTATTTCCACCAATGTAGATGGATAGGTGGGTTTTAATCTATTTTGTTCTGCTGTATTAAAATCTGCTGCATTTTAGAATAGATCCTCTGTGAAATGTTTTCTGGAACTTCCTCTAGAAATTTTAACAATTCCCTGACAAGCAGCATAGTGGCCAAGGTGATAATATTAAATATAACATTAAAGACTCTTGAAAATTGCATTAGTAGTGATTTTCGACCCCTTGAAAGCATTTGAAATGTGGATGTGCCAATCCCTTGGGAAGGTTAAGGCTGTCAGTAGGAAGTGTTGAACAGTCACTAATACCCATCACAAAGTAATGCCACTGACTTTTCAAAAGCATCTGTAAGTTCAGTGAGGATTGCTTTCAGTATGACACTAAAAACACATGGCCCTGGATATACGTAGGAGGCACTTCTGATGGTGCTCTGGGTGAAAGAATGGGAGTTAAACACACAGGATCTCTTTCTTGTGGCTTTCCAAGGTACCAGGCTGTTTTCCCTAATGATGGAAAATTTCTGCACCTGCTTCTCTCTACATTCCACAAAATCATATGCCTAAATAAGGCAGATTTGAGCTCATCCCGTTTTTGCTTGCATCAAAAGGCTTCCCTCAGGTGCCCTCAGTACTGCACAGTGCTGGCAAGCAGGAGCAGCTGCACTGCCAGGCACAGTTGCAGAGGCTGCTGTCAGGGACACAGAGACTTTGTGGTGTGCTGCACACGGCTGGAATGTGGCCATGGATGGGCACACAATGTTTAGGAAGGACAGGTGGAAAAGAGCTGGGGGTGTCATGCTTTACATTA
Organism: Notiomystis cincta; assembly: GCA_013398075.1. NCBI lineage: Eukaryota > Metazoa > Chordata > Aves > Passeriformes > Notiomystidae > Notiomystis > Notiomystis cincta. The sequence goes on from VZRX01021896.1 coordinate 240,156, forward strand.
AGGAGATCCCTGACAAATGCAGTACACCAGTGTCCAACTGGAGACAGACCTGCTGAGAGTTTCTGGGTCAAGATCACAGCAAGGAGCAACATGGGGGATGTTGTGGTAGATGAGTACTACAAACTGCAGGCTATGAGGAGGCAGGTGCTGAAGCCTCCTACTTGGAGCCCTTGTCCTCACTGGGGATTTCAGCCACCTGTTTGTCTGCTGGAAGGGCAGCACAGCACTGGGCAGGCAATCCAGGATGTTCTTAGAGTTCAATGGTAATGTTTTCCTAATGCAAGAGCAGGCAGTCTGACTCATTTGTGCTGGCTTGGCTTTCTGCTGAGGAGCAGGGAAGAAGTGAGGGTGAGAGGGGTCACAGAGCACTGCTCAGGCTGTGGGTGCTTTGTCACAGGCTGCATGAGCAGACTTGAGGTGACAGATGTAGCAGAGCCAGGAAGGTGAGCCACAAAGTTAAGACTCTGGGTGAGCAGATTGACTTATTCAGGAAATAGCCTGTGGGAAGCAGCTGTGAAGAGGAAAAGTCCCCAGAAGAGCTAATTGGTTTTTAAAGAGCTGAGAGCTGAGAGCTCATGCATGAGTGAAACCATTGTGCAGGAGCACAGGAAGCTTCAGCTGACAGCCCATGGGCTAGGCAAGGACCATCCAGGTGAACTACAATACAGACAGCAAATTTGCAGGAAGCAGAAACAAAAAACACTGCTTAGGCACTGAGGAATAAAATCAGGGAAGCTAAAGCCCAGCTGGAACTAAAATTAGTGAGGGACATAAAGGGTAGTCAGGTAAAAAGAGATAGCCAAAGGTATAACGTGGGTCCACAGGTGGATGGGAGAGACAACACAGTGAAGGTTGAAGTAATCAGCAGCTTTGTTGCACTAGTTGGCACATGTGAGTCATGTTGTCTTGGCCTTGGCACATATCAGCACAGAAGGGCAGTGGGGAAGCAGTGGTTAGGGAGCACTGAGGCATCTCGTGGGCATTCAAACCCATGGAGTCAGGTGGTGGTCACTCAAGAGCATGGATATTGCTGGCCAGCAAGGTCACTGTCTGCCATCTACAGAAAATCATGGCAAGCAGGAGAGGACCCTGCTGACTGCAAGATGGTTAATGTTACATTTATTTTTAAAGGCAAGACAGGATACAGGGAACTGTAAGTCAGCCTAAGTGATTCCCAGGCAGGTCATTCTCTGTTACTCCTGGGACATTTACCTGAGGGAGTGCAGTGGTGCCCTGGATAAGAAGACAGCTTTTTCCTCCATGCAAAAGGTGTTTGTTCATCACTGAGAGCACTTGTGGCACGAGCAGTGCTGGAACCACACTGGAGGGCTATGTGAGACAGAAAGCCATGACAGGTGTAGCCATGTTTATACTGCCTGCTGGGAATGGTCCCAGGAGCAAACTGTCCCCAGCCACTCCCTGGATTTGTCTCAGGTCCTGTTGGTTGCTGCAAAACAGAGACTGAAGTCATCTAAAATTTTGCACTTATACCTTTTATGGATCAGCACTCGAGTTCTCTCACTAGTGCTACTTTGTTTGGCAGAGCAGAAGAGCCTCTCTGCTGACCATGTAGGCAGCTGTAGCTCCTGCCTCAACACTGCTGCTTACATGTTTAAAGCAGATGGTGTGAATACCCACCTTGATGTAGGCAACTGGGCATGCTGCCTGCACTAGAGCATTTACTACAGAAAACAATGGCCCTGAGAGGCACAGTCCCACGTGTAATACAGACATAAATGTGAGGCCTTGGCTTACAGAAAGCAACATATGGTATTGTCAACAGAGACTAAAGCAATGTGTGCTTTATGTATAATGTGTTAATATGAAATATATGAGGTAAAAAAGGATGGTGTAGCATTCCATCTCCTCTAAGACATTAACAATGCAGTTTAGGATATGTGGAGCTTCTAGCTCTGACAGTGACACATGTAGGTGACATTAAGTGGGCAGCTAACACAGAAATGGCAAGTACCTACTGTTAATCAATAGTGGAGGTATCCTCAATATGTCCTAGGTGAGCACAGCCAAACAGCCCCCAGGGAGGTACATAAGTGTGCAAGTTTGGGGGGGTAACAATACAGTAAGGACTGAACCTTGAGTTGTGCAGCAGCACTGGTATTCTTCACAGGACCATGAGAATGTAAACACATTAAGAAAGTGTGAAAGGTTTGGCTACACTGAAATGTGTGTGCTCTCTCTCAACACTGAAAACTATTAAACTTACATTTTTGTTGCAAATCTGCAGCTGTATGCTAATCTTTGTGATAATTTTATTTCAGAGGGAAATACCTCTGAGAGAGGGAAATAAGTGGGAAATTAAGTGGTCTATATTTTTCTAGTAGTAAACAGGTGGACCTTCTCTGAATGAACAAGAACTATTCAAGGAACACAGTTTGGTGAATATATTTACCACTGTTATCAAAGATACAGTTCTGTGAATAATGGGGTGGTTATTTCTTAGGATCAATGGCAGTGAGAAAGAGTCATTGTATTTGTCTTGCACTCATCTCCCCAAAACTGGCAATTAGAGAAGTTTGCATTGATAGCACTATTGCAGATAACATAATGTAAGAGTGAGAGAGAAAAAAAAAAAAAAACCAAAAATAAACAGAAGAGGTTAACAATGGCAGAGGAAGAAAAAAAAATCTTGAAGTACAGTAGGAAGAAGTCAGAATCAAAACCAAACCAAAACAAAAAACAAACCAAATAGGCCTGTGGGCTTCTGGAAACTTTAAAGTAGTGAAGATGGAAAAAAAGACAGAGAAGAAAAAAGACATGGTGAGTAAACAGGTGGAAATCTAAGTTTTAGACACTAATTCCAGCTGGGTTGGGTTAGGTCAAGAGAATCAATCAACAAGCAGCAGCTCTTGAGGCAAAAAAATCTGAACATCAGTGGTATTTGAAGAAAAAGAAGAGGAGTAAATAAGCAACTTCTTGTGGCACCATTCCTCCCTCTACTCCTTCTTGCTGTTGGGATTGACCTTGCCTTAAAAGCCCAACACCATATGTTTGTAATCTGATGGTGAAGCTGGGTATCAAAGAGCTTCCAGGCTGGTATTGGTTAAGAAAATCTTCTGCTGAAGCAGAAGCACCTTTTCTAGTTTTCTTTGCAGGGACACACAGTCCAGATGGATGTTTTTTAGATCTGCCTGCAAGTGTCAACACCATATCCAGTCCTACAGGGGATTCTCCAGTAGGATCTCTCCCAAGCCTTTATGTGAGCTGGGCCCTTTGCAAGGCACAATACAGCTGGATTTTGCTCTCTAGAGTTGTGCCCCAGCCCTGTCTTTCTATGAGGCAGGGACAAGGGAATGGAACCTTCTACTTGGAACCTTCTTTCTCTAAACATCACCAGCCTTCACCAACTCAGATAATAACTTGCCTCAGGAACAGCATTTATTAGTGTTCTGACAGCTTGAGAGTTCAACCCATGCCTGAAGGCTGAAATTGCTGGAGGATACAGGCTGGAGGATACAGGCTGGCCCAACACCCACGTGCCTTCTTTTTGGAGCCAGTGCAGAGCACATGGGAGCAGATCAACTATCCCAGTGGCCATTTGTAGGTAAAAACTGACATGCTCTTGCACTACCCCTTAATGTGGGTACAAGTTTCAGAGCCCATTGGAAAGGGGCAGCCCACCTGGCCTGTGCACATGATGCAAATCCCTCCATCCTGGGCCTCCTCCCTGCCCTTTCCAGACGTCCCTTGCTGCTGGAAGAGGGTAGGGGACCACCAACCCAGCCTTGAGTTTCTGTAACCATTGTCATTGGACACAGAGATGAAGCCAGGATGGGCTTTTTTCTCATGAAGACAGCTGTGAACCAGGCTCTGACTCCTCTACAGGGATAAGCCTCCTCTTGAGAAATGGCTTCCCACAGCTGCAGCTTCCTTCCAGCCAGATGCACTTAGGTCCCTGCAGACCAAGCTGCCTGCTGCTCTCCACACAGAAATGACCTCTCCGACAATGCCACCCCTCCTGTTCCTCCAAGCAGAACATTTGGCAAAAACCAGTGTGCTGACAAACTCTGTTTGAACAGGAAATATTACTTCAGCATCACAATGATCTTTCCATTTTCCTTAATAAGCTTGCTGTGTATATTACATCGTGTTTTGGGGCCAGCAGAGCCTCAAAACACTGTAAGGTTTTTGAGCAAATAGCAATATTAAAAAACAGATCCTGGTCTGAAAGTTTATCATTTAAACAAAAACAGAGATAGGGAAAATGGAGTTTGCAGTTATGTTAGCTAAACTGTCCTACTTATTCCCTACCAGAGAAATAGAAGGGAAAGTAGCTAGGCTGTGAGATGGATCATTTTTTACAGGCAGGCTGATTCCTCAAATTCATTCATGAAAAATGATCAGGGAAGAGAGGCAGAGCATTGAAGCACTGCAAATTACACTGGAACTTTCTGTATTACTAATGCATCAGTGCCTGTCATTTGAAATTTCTGCATCTGTTATTTGGGAGTTACATGAACGGACAGAAAAGTCGTGTTTAGTCATCAAATTCTCATCATTTGGGTAACAGAGTTCATGAACAGACATGAAAGAAAGTATCTGAGACCTAGGATAAGAGAAGAGATGAGAGGATCCCCATGGGTGTAGGAAATCTTCAAAGAAAGAATTACTAATGAAAGAAAATAAACCTTTTAAAGTAGACCACTGATTTGTTATATGGGGGAGGACTTCAAATGAGCAATGTTCTTTCCTCTCAGGTATTATGTTGTCTGTGGCCATCAAATGTGCCACTGTCAGCCTCTTCCTGACAGTGATCCTTGGAACACAACTCTTTAGACTGAGAGAAAAGATGTTCAGGACTGGTACCCTGGGATGGCACCTGACTCTATCCCCTATTACACTGGGTGGAGCTCTTCTGGAGGATGATTCTAGGTGCTGAGATGCCTGTGTGGGTACACTGCTCTCCAGGAACCTCCCTTCTAGGAACCCCATCCCTTGCTCATGCAACATAAAGAACCGATACCCAGTTCTAGCTTTATTTTCTAATTGGTCACCTTGGTGTGTTGGACCATTGATTTAAGGTCTCTTCATTGATGAAAGGGATGAACTCCCCATTCTAGAGGGACTTTGACCCACCCCTTGAGAAAACAAATGAATTTATGAAAAGCACCAAAGCAGACCTGTTGCCCAAGAGCAATACAAATGCCTGCTTGAGGCCACACTTTCTGGACTAGGGCATACTCACACCAGGTTCACCTTCTGAGCAGCTGAGAATCTCTCACCAGTCTCTGTTAAAATCTTTTTTCTCAATCATTTCTCCCTCCTGAAAAAATTTGTCTTTTTAAAAAAATCTTAAAATAGTCAGCTGATTGGCCTGAAGCTGTGGCAGGGGATGTTTAGGCCTTCAGGAAAAGTTTCTTCACCCAGAGGGTGGTCAGGCATTGAAACAGGCTCTGCAGGGAAGTGTTCACAGCACCAGAGTTCAAGAAGTGTTTGGACAATGCTCTCAGGCACATGGTGTGACTCTTGGGATGTCCTGTGCAGGGCCAAGAATTGGACTTGATGATCCTTGAGGGTCTCTTCCAACTCAGCTGATTCTGTGATTTTTCTATCCAGCAATGATCATCTCTCCTGAGTTCAAAGCAAAGAGCTAGCTGGTCTTACAGATCTAAGATTTTAAGAATTTGGTATGTGCTTACTGACATGGTCAAACCAACATATCTTTCTATCATTTTCTCTTTGGAAAAATGTACTGACATTTTCAGGAAAAATCCAGACTGAGACAAATGACAAACTGAAGTGTAACAGTTTTGGCCATGTTTTATTTCCAAGCACTGAACAGCTTTAGCTGTGGCTGGCATCTGAAGAAGTGAGAGTACATCTGCAGCACATGCTGCAGCTTCGAGCACAAAAATCTGAACTAGAGCAGGGCACACCCTGCCACCTGAGCACACAGCCCTACTCAGGCTAATTTGGCCTTCAGGCAGAGGCTTTGTCAGTGTAGTGCTGAACACCACATTAATGAAGGCAGGTCAAATAGCCCAGGTACCACTGAATCTCTAGGTATTTAATAGAATGTCTGCACTGGTTCTTGTCTTGGGCCCTTCCGTTTATGGCACTTCATGTGAGCCACTCAACACCCCCCAACTTCAGATAAGCAACACAAGATACCTTCTGTTAATAAACCTTGCCTGAAAATAGTAACAGTTAGTCCTCAGATTTCCCTGTGCCAGGACAGTGATTTATTAATTCCTTTTTATTCAGTCATGAGGAATGTCGTGGCCCCAAACTGTCTCTATTTGATGAACCAGAGTAAAACAACTGCATAGTGGATTACATCTGTTGTAAGCAGTGGTGTTACAGTAGTGAAGTGCCACAACATATGTGTTCTGCAACAGGAGTTCATCCTGGGGACTGATCCTTTAAAATATTCAACCAAGAAGTCACAATTGCTTCAAAGGATTCTACTTATATATATGAATATTTAAAGGTTCAGATTTGCTCATACCTGCTATCATGCAGGAAAAAAAACCCTGGGCTTTTCAACAAGGCTTGTAAATGTTCAGAAATACACTTGGATACAACAATGGGCCAAAGAAGATACTGCAAAAAAGGAAAGTATTAAGTTATTTCATAAGATAGGCATTCACCAAAGAAAACTAGAAATGAAGGCATTACACTTATGCTGTGAGAAAAGTTCTAGCAACAGATCCCTGGGAAAAGGGAGACCAGACTGGAGGGAGACAGCAAGGCATGCACAGTCAGGAACATCACAGCCAAAGGTGCTGTCCCCCAGTACTTGAGCAAGATGAGTAAAGGAACATGAGTGACAGTAACCACAGTCAGCCAAGGGTCCAGAGTGTCAACCCACCAGTTTAAGTAGGACAATCAAGTTGGCAAACCAGGGTCAGGATCAGTTCCAGTGAGCCAGCAACCAAGACAGCCAAGAGTCACTGATAGCTAGACAAGTTTGTGATAATGATGCTGATCCAAGGTCATGCCAAGAAGTCAAGTACAGAGTGACAGGGACATGGACGTGGCTGTGACATAGCTCAGGCACAAAAAAGGGCAGGGGCGTGAGCTGAAATGCAGGTCCAGACTGCAGAAGCTGCTGCTCACAGCTTTCTCACACAACTCACCTAAACACAATGAACCTGAACCAAGGGTAACACAGAGGCACCAAACTTGAGCACAGGCAAACAAACCACCAGTGTTGAGAGTGCTCAAGGCCTGACTACAAAAAGAACAAGATGAAAAAGAAAACTAACTGGTGTGTTTTATGCCCCGCTTGTCATATATTCTCAAATATAAATGAAAAAAGAACTACTCAAATATCCTTCAGATAGGACTCAAAGCACCATGACTGAGAGAGAAGGAAACAAGTGGAGAGAGTTGTTTGTAATTCAAGTACTCTTTCCTTTAGTTGCAGCATGTGATAGAACCCTTTTGGTTTTCCCTAACAGAAGTCAGCTGATGAAGGTACCAAATAGATTCTCTAGGGTGACCTGAATGCATTCTTGCTATTATGGTCTGGTGTCTGAATCTACTTGTTGCACTGAAATCTTTTGCTGAAGTTCATGTGACAAGTGGTTTTTAATTTACCACCAGTTATAATAATAAAGAAGACTATATCTCAATGGAAGTCAATCTCTTTCGGGACTGGCTTTGCCTTAACAAAATGATACAGGCCAAATATAAACTTAACTATCCTCCAGCATCCTAGGCTAGTAAAACAAGCACAAAAGTGTGCCAGCAGTTTTATTAGCTAAGTTCTAGAAACTGTTTTATAAGAGGTTTTGAATGTGTAAACTGCTATGGATCCTGTGTGCTGCCATCCGTTACATTCAAGGCTTGAAAAACAGCAACACCAATTTGAAGAAAAGTGGCTAGGAAGTTTTGACTGTAAGAGGTAACATTCTTTCTGACTAATAATGTTGACACTTAAGTATTACTAATCCTTAACAGCATTTTCCTTCTTGATTCAATGTAAGAATATGGCATTACAGCTGCTATTTTGATATCAACATCTGCTGTATGGAGATTCTGACTTTAAAAAGAAAACTAACCTAGTGTATGCCAGATCCTGGGATGAATGAAAAAGCATTAAAAGCTGATTTAAAATTGAAATATATGAAGAAAAATTTTATTTACATATAATAAATTTGTAATGCAAAGCCCCATGACTTTCAAGTCAAGTTCAATTTATGGAAGCCATGTGTCTGTGTGTTCTGTAACTAAAAATAACTTTACCCACCACACAGACAAATGCCAGAAGAGGCAACATTGCTCTTTTAGACTTCCTTGCACTGAGCAGTCAAAGGAATTTTAAAATGGATTGAATACAATAATTTTTTAGAAATCTGTCTAATCTCATTTTAAGTCCCTAGACAGTGCATGCATGTCAGAAAATTTACCTCATGTGTGGAAATCTTCATCTACTAATTACAGTTTCCAGCTGGAAACTTCACCTGCAAGCTATTATGCTTGTTTCTAAAACACAGAGAAGTTTCTCATTTCTCATTCCCACATGTAAGCATTTATACGACATTATCAATCACCTTCAAAGCTGAAGAAATCACTCTTCATACATTTCGTATTGGAAGACTTATTTTAGAGTTTCTTGTTTTTTCTGGCTTTAATTATTTCTGGCAATGACACAATTTTCAGTCTATACACATGAATGTATTTCTTATGTATAAATGTTTTTCCTCTACTTACATTTCTGTCTGAAGATGACACTGAAAACATGTTGAAAGGCAGCAGAGCCAAGAAACTGTGAAGAGATATGTACCTTTAGCAGCATTTTAAGATAATACTTAGCTGTGAAGTAAAGTAGTGAAAACATGAGGATCAAGCAGCCCTAAACAGATATTTTTGACCATCTATCCTGCAGTCTGAATGTCCTATTGAAAAAACAGAGCATGCTCATGACACTGAATATCTCACTGTCATGCCCAGTAAGAGGCACCTGACTGTAAACCTTTCTCCTATGTGCTTCACTTCACCATTTAAAAGAGTTGTTTTGAATGAAAGGCTAAAAAAGAAACAACTGAGTTCAGGGCAATATTTTTGCTACCAGGAATCAGCACTAAGATTTGAAGCCTTGAACCTCTACCTGCTCAACTGGCATCCTTCAAAAACAGCTGTGCTGGCTGTTAACACAGGGACTCAATATGGAGCCCTGGCTACTCCCAGGGGCTGGGAGTGAGACTCAAGATAGTGCCCAAGGGCAGTCAGACGACAGACTTAGGGACAACTCCTAAGTTTGACTAGGCTTTGGGGGTAAGAAAGAGGTGCTGCACCTATAATCTACTCCCTTTTCCTTAGAGAAGACCCCTACCACAACCATATCATTTTCCTTCACCTCGTTCAGCACAGCATTTGTGGCTGGCAGGCTGGGAACCAGGGATGCCGAGCTCTTGTGTGAAATGCAGCATTCCTATGCAACTGCTGAAATTATCATAAGGACTAAAAGGAAGAGAATGGAAATAGCAATTAACAGTTCCCCAAATGCTGATCAGAATTCTGTGCAATGCAGAAGAGACACTCCTGAAGCCCAGTGCATTTTCCCTGCTAGACATCAAAACCCTGTAACAAACTGAAGAATTATAAGGGTTTCTGAAAGAAAAGGCAGAAACAGCCCTTAGAACTTACATCTATTGTTGGTACTGATCTTTCCATCTTCACTCCTCTCCCTCCACCTTCCTTAATAGATGCTTTAAAGCATAGAGTGTTTGAACATACAAAGCATTACATTTACACTGAAGTCACTAGGATTATCTCTTTACAGCCAGAACTGGAGCAAAGGCTCCCTGGAAGCAAGCTTTCAGACACCAGAGAACATTACCCACAACAAAACAATACAGGATACAAACAAAAGCACCTTCATGGTACATAAACCCTCCTCCTAACCTCCTAAAGGAGACTTTGCAGTGTGTTCATAAGGCAGAGATCTGGCTCTTGCAGACGAGCTGAGGCATCTATTTCAAATCATAGGACTTCTGTAAGAGGACCTGCTGTTTCAATCTCTTTAATAGCAGCTAATTTCTAACTCACTACTTTGAAGAATGGTTTATCAAACAACCCAAACAAGGTGATTTCACAGAGGAACATCCTCTGGCTGGTTTACATGCTTTTTAACTTTGCTCAGCTTCTTTCAGGCAGCTATTAGTGACAATTAGTCCTTGTCAGCCTCAGGCATAAACCTAACACCTGCCATGCATCCAGATGCTTCCTTGTGCCTTCATAGGCATTTCTACGTCTGCATGGCTCTAACAGACACAAATACTGTTCACATCACACAGCTACTAAAATAACTCAGGAAATAAATTAGACTCTCAAGTAACATGTTTGCAGTTTGTGAATAGTAAACTACACAAAGAGAAAAAACAAGTGTAAAAGAAAAGCTATGTTTCTTCTCCTGTTCTCAAGTTAATATTTTTCTTCAAGGGAGAAAAGTATTGATAGGAAAACTTCATTAACATTTCTTGCTACTAAGTATGCCTGCCAAGATATGGATTGTCTATTTCACCCCAAAATCATACATTGCCTTCTCAGTGCCTCATCTTCTGAACACTGGAGCACAGAGAAATAGAAGCAATAAGGTGCAAGTGCCTTAGGTCCCAGGCTCCTGGAGACCCAGGAAGATGCTGGTGAGAGGAGGGGATTGCCTGAAGGCCTTATAGGAGCCAGTGGCTGATCCCCTACAGGCAAATGTCCTGTGGAGGCCTTGCTGGTGACACATGGAGTCCATCAGCCAGGCATCTTCATCCCAGGGCTTCAGGGCCTGGGTCTCCCACTGGATTCTCCTATACATTTCTCCTTTGCAACACACCTTCCAAGATCCAATATCACCTAGTCTTTTGCCATTTGCTGTATTAATGGGACCATATCTGTAGAAGAGACCCTATGAAAGCAAAGGCTGGTTTGATGTGGGGTTGGAAATGTCTGTGCAAAGAAGTGTATATTCTAGCTTTGCAGTAATATACCTCTAGGAATACCATGTTTTTCAGAATATAATATCCATAATTATTTATGGATAAATGTTAATGAAAATCTTGCAGCAGTGATTGAGTATCTTTACATTTCAGTTTCTGGTCATGTAAACTATTTCAGCCTTACTGGTTGCTTCTCAGAATCTAAAAGTTTCAAATGCAATTGATATTAAAGTGAATTTCTAATTTATAAAACAGCTTATGATGCAAAGGAATTAAACATTTCATGAAAGAAAAATATGGAAATCAAAATAAACGGTGGGATTTGATGTACAGTCAAATACTCATTGCTAGAAATAAGAAATTCCCTCCCTACCCAGCAGTGTGAACAACCACCAGGCAGAAGCCACCACAAGCAGGATTCTGGGGAGTCTTTCCTTGCACCCCTGTGACTGTGCCAACATAATCCATGGGGAATCATTATGGTCACCAACTCCTTCTTGGAAAAGGGTGGTTAAGCCTCTGGTTGGCAGGAGAGAATCCAATTTGCAACTTTCCAAAAGGAGCTGGAGTCAGGGAATTCCGTGGGTCTTTGCTTATTTCACTTCTGGGGAGCACCATAAAGACATGGCCTCGAGATCAGGAAGATGCCAGAGGAAGAAGGCTGGGACAGGGCTTTGCCCACTGCAGCACTGAGCAGCTGATGATGCAGTTTGTCTCCTGAGCCCAGAAGTGCAGTAAAGGAAGACACAGGGCACCGTTCTGCCTCTGTGCAAAACCTTGCCGAGCTCTCTTCTCAAACACGATGTGCAGCCCCACCCTCCACACATCAGGAAGGAAATAGCAGAGAGAGGGAAGAAGCACAGAAGGGCAACTAGAATGATGAAAGGGAGAGATCAGCTGCTTTGCAAGGAGAACTAAAAATGCTGGGAGGGCATACAAGTAAAGCTTACAAAATCACGAGCAGAGGAAAAGTTACTTGCATAAATTTTCCACCAAATCCTTCAAGTATCAGATCACTCACTGAAAATAGAAGGGGATCAATTTAAAGTGTATAAACTGTTGGGATTTTTTTTCCATGGCTTCTTGTGAACTTGTGCAAGCTGTTGCCATAGAAATCTGTAGAGGCAAAAGGTTCAAGTAGGTGTTGTACCAGATGCTGAAGGAACAGACCAGGATTTTCCCCTCCAGTATCCCTCAGACAATGAATGTGGATATTAGAGGAGTACCAGTGGAATGGATAGCAGAAAGCAGCTAGATTTGTATATTCTCCATAAACAGTATTTTCAATTTTCACCATCAGAGATTGCTCTGACACCCCAGGGCATTTCCTGAACTCTGGGAAACCAAATGAAATTTGCAACAGGCTTCAACTGATTCCTACACAGCATCCAAAACCAGTACTTGTTCTACAAAACATTACTCTTTGGGTTTTTAGTACCTGAAAAAATACTGTATTAGGACAGAGAGCAAGTCCTCAAATAGTTGTTTGGGGGTTTCTTAAACTCAACAGTTTTTTAAGTTATTACACCAAGAAAGTTCATCTGTAAAACAAGAAAAACAGACCCAGATGACATTCAGGGTTGCCTACTTTGCTCAAGACAAATCAGTGGTGAAAGGTATGTTAATCCCATTGTGAAATATATAGTAGCAACATCACCCCGAGTATACTATCTGGCCTTGCCTACTCCTCATCTCAGTTTGCTGCATCAGTTTCTCTTTCACCTCTTTGGTTTAAGAAAGTAACTGACATGATCCTTCAACCATGTCTACTCCTTTGGAGCTGTAAGTAAAGACTTAGACACAAAGAGAGTCTTATATTCTCAGTCCTGTGCCATGCAATTGTTCTTCTTGTTCTTCTTTCATCACCGGGTAGGGTTTAGTTTGGGTTTAATTTTTATTCTTTTAAAATTCTTTCTCTTACTCTGCTTTTTAGTAGTTGTTTCTCCTTTTCCAGCCTTGTCTCAGGCTTGTCAATCTGAAATAACTAGACTGACTGTACCACTAGAGAAACTCCTCCAGTTTTTCCTTTCCATCTGATCCTGCCATGATGCTTGTTCATAGCCCTCTCCCAGATACGTCTCCCTGGATGAACCTCAGGCTATGGCCAGAAGCTTCTATTAGTATTTGAGTCTGGTGCTCATTTGCTCAGCAGTGATTAGCTTAGCCTAGTGCAAACATATTTGCAAGTTTATATGGATAACTCACACTCTGATGCCTCTCCTTTGTGCCCAGAGACCTGCTTAACTTTTTGACTGAATGTAGAGTCAGTGAAGTATGTTTATAAACAATGTAGCATATTATAAATGTATTTTATAGTGAACTGAATTTATATTTTATTTACTTCCTGTGATGTTCATCTAACACTACCTTTTATAAATATCATAAAATACACATGACATAAAAGGTAATAAAAAAGAGAGACAAATCTCTCAAATAAAATTTAAAGACACAGAATGCAGATCCTTAATTCAATCTTATTATTTATTTCAAACTGCCCAGGAGATCCACCCAAATTTGCCTACATTATTAGTCATCACTGAAAAAGTTGTTTTCTATTGGTACTATGGTGGCCCCATCTGCAAATCCAGCTTTGGAGTGACCATTAATAACCATTATGAAAGCAGGTGATCTTAGTCACTCCTGGAGCTACTTGGAACTGTGGAGATTAAATATGGTATTTACTAAAGAGGTATGTCTTTCTTTCCTTTAAGCTGAGTGTCAGAAAGAAAGTTTAATTCTACAGTTGACTAGCCTCATTAGAACATCATTAAAATTTCCTAGTACAGGACCAAGAGATGGACCCAAGCCCTGACAGAGCAATGTTTGGTGTTAGGAGCAGTCTGGTTCTCAATATTATGGAGCCCCGTGCTTTCCATGCTATGAAACCAACCCAGTAAGTGATACAACTTCCACAAGGGGTTTTTGGCAATAACGTTCTCTTAATCCAGTTATTGTATATTTACACAGTGCAATACTCATTGTCAGACATTAGGAACTGGCTATGAGAAAGCCTTTATTTTAGGCTTTATTTTAATCACATGACATTTAAGAATAACAGAAATTAACTAGGAACTTCAAGCAGGAGAAATTGCCATGCAGGACAGCAAACCCTTTATTAAAAGCTAGCTGCCTAGTGAGAGAGAGGATGGTCAGCTTTTCAGAAGTTTAAGTTAAAATGACAAACTTAAGAAACCCAAAAACTAGAATCTCTCATTACCTACTTTAATGCACAGTCATAGCCTGAGCTGGTTTAAGTGCTCAGGAATTAGGCTTCCATCTCATTCCAGATCAATAAATGGAAAAAAAATATTTTCTAATCAAGACAGAAAGATGATTCAAAATCAGGTTTCACACTTCTGGTGTACCAACGGATGTGGGTAACATTTAGCCTAAGATAGCTATTAGATTTTCACTTGCTGTTGTTTAATGGTTTTCTTCTGCCACTGACAGATATTTTAGATTACTTTAATTTTAAGCCTTTGAAGTATGCTATTAAGAAATAAGTCTGGCAGCAGCAGTAAAGATATGACAAAGTTATGATACATATTAATGGAAATAGGTCTAAGGACACGCCTTACTTTTGTGCTCTTGTGCTTCTCAATGCAATGGTTTAGGAACACTGAAAGTAGCAAAACTGAAAGGAAATTAAATAATAGGGAATATGAAATGCAGGTCGTGGCAGGATAATTCATCTGGATTTTTTTCTCACCTTCATAACTACTCCAGCCATTTTTCTGCCAGATCTCCATCTACTACAGGACAGATGCAATTCACCAAGAGAAAAAGGGCTGTATGCTGCCTGTTAAGGTGGAAGAATAGACTACAAGAGCCATGTTTGCATGGCTGTAAATCACAGGGCTTTGACAGGAACTGCACAAGTCCTATCAAAACCTCTGCTAGAAACCATCTGTGTAGGAAAGGAAGCAGGAGGAAGAAAGGAAGGAAAAAACTAGAACTTAAATTTCAGTGTTCTCAATTACATTTTTGTTTTAATATTTCCTCTTGAATGTTCAGTCAAACCTATTTTGTAATACAAGAACAGAATTTTAAAAATGGGTAGTCTTCTGTCTACAATAAGTGTGTGACAATATAAATACTGAATATCCAATTGGATTGTTCAAGGTAACCTGTACATCAGCAAAAGTAATTTTGTGTGATTAATCTGAGGAATAACAACAGCTGCACTCCATGTTCTAGCAAAACAATTCATTTAGCAGATTTACAATCTGTTGATAACACCTGAACCTAACAGCAAGAACCAAAAATCAATGGGACTGTTAATGATTTGAATTTGACCTGGCAAGGATAATATTTACATAGCATGCAAGAGTCTGTTAGTTAAATCATGCAATCAAAATATTACCTGATTAAAAACGGTGTATTTCAGAATATATTGTGCTAATGCATGGTAAACATCGTGTTGTTCTGTGTCCAATTATCCAATATCTTGTACTGTATGCAACTAAAACTCCATTAGTTTATGTACTTTGCATACCCCTCAACTAGGCCTTAAATTGAGCAAAACACCTCAAATGGAAAAGTGTAGCTTTCCTTTTAGTACTTAATCCATCATTCTGCATGACAAACATAACATATTCACAAGTACTGGAGTCTTTCACAATAAGAGGTTGATCCTTCACTTTATTTCCATTGACTTAATCAAAAGTCACAGAGAACAGATTCACCAGAGAAATTTCAAGTGGCAGTAGGAGCCAGAAAAACTCCTGAACAAATGCAAATAGGGTGAGCGTAGTGAAGCAGATACCCAAATTTAGGAATTTTGTCATTATATCTACTTGGAAGTGGTTCCTTTTATAATGTCAGCAGTCAACCACAATTCAAACAGAAAGACTAAAAAGATATTTAGAGTGGTGACAGCTTTAGTTTCAACAGATACAGGAATTCAATGTCTGTTTGAGATATATAGTTCCAATTTCAGCTGTGATTGTTGATGCAGATAAGACTATTGCAAGCCAAATGACATCTTAAAAAAATTATGTCCCAGCAGGTTCAAAAATATCTCAGTTCACTCACTCAAAACTGAACAATATGCTCTATGCAAATAGTGCAATTAATAATGATGATGCTTTCATCAGCTCATTGCTAAGGCAGAATACTTCCATGCTCCACATCACATTAAAATCTGCCTTCTAACCCAACATTAAAAAGAATCTTTTCTTAAGTTTTCTTCACTGTCCTGGTGAAGTCAGATCAACAAAGAAAACCACTTGCCTTTTAGACAGTCAACTCTTCTCTCCATGATAAATATGTTGCCTCGTTACTGATTATTTTGGCAAGTAAAGGAATCCTCCTTTGACATACACAGCCCTAAACACTAACATCAGACAGAAACATCTCAGAGAGAAAGGCTATTAATGTGCCATCCCTGGAAAGTAGATGCTTCCTCTTCTCACTGAGTTTCCAAGATTGGGTAATTCTGATCAATTTTTGGCTCCTTTCAAAGACTAGGAGAGGCTCAGTGCCTCACAAAGGTAGAAAAAGAGGTATCATTCAAAGGCTAAGGCTTAAATTCCCATTCTTTATCTCCCTACATAAGCCAAGTTTTATCATAGCAATCTAGCAATGCTGCCTTCTGGGTAGGCACAATGCTTCTTCAGCAGCAAGGAAGATCACAGCTCTGAAAACAGATTGCCTGCCTTAGTGCAGTCCTTGCACTGCACAAGCTGTCCAAGCAGTCTTTGAGACCAGTTCAATGCTGAGCTGAAATATGATCAGTCAAAGTCAAATCTTCATCCTGTGCATACTTGCAGCTCCATGTGCTGCATCACTTCACAGCTGGTACCCCACTCATTAGTGTGATCTGCTATTGTCCTAATGAGTCCACTGGCTTGTCAAGAGCCCTGGATCCTCTGTTATCTCAAGCATAAAATAATTGTGTGCTTTTTAAAACTGCTCTCTCAAGAGTACAGGAAAGTAGAAAAGCACGGTTCAAGATGATTAATTCACAGTGAAAATGTTTGAGCAGTACATTTAATTACCAGACATTCTCAAGTTATACCTACAAGGAGATAAAACCAGTCAACACTTCCAGAAAGCAAAAACTTTTCCAGGTTTTGGGGGATTTTTATCTCCTTTTAGTGGATTTCAATTGCCAAAATATCCCAGTTTCCCAAAGCTGGCTAATTCTGTCACACTGTCCACCAACGTTCCCAATGAAATGTCCGGTTTTTTGATCAAGGTCAAGAATAACTCAGCTGACACAAATCAAGACTTTCACCAGCTTTAAGCCCACAATGTTACTTCACTAAAACAGGATTTCACATCAGTCTAAAAGCAATTGTTGCTGCCTTTTGGCAACTGTGGGATTTTAATACGAGCAAAGTGAGTAACTACCTAGTTTGACACAGAGCATGTGGGACTTCTCAAACTAAATTTGCCATTACGCTTCAACTACTTAACAGAAATTTTTAGTATACTTCACTGAAACAAAGAATGGCTTGGATTGGAAATTACCTTAAAGATCATCTAATTTCAACCCTCTGCTGTGGACAGGGACACCTTTCCACTAGACCAGGTTGCTTTGAGCCTGGCCTTGAATAGTTCCAGGGGTGAGATATCCACAACTTCTCCGGGCAAGTAGAGTAAAGCATTTCTTCCTAGTATCTGATCTAAATCTACTCTCAGTTTGAACCATTCCCCCTTGTCCTGTCACTACATGCCCTCGTAAAAAGTCCCTCTTCATCTTTCCTGTAGGCTCCCTTCAGGTACTGGAAGGCTGCAATTAGGTCATCCCTAAACCTTTTCTTCTCTCTTTCAGGCTGAACAAACCCTTATATTTATATAGATTATGGTAAATATTAATGGTATTCTGTTACAAAAATACTACATAGCATTTATATATCTTTTCTATAGTAAAATTTTGCTTTACAAAGGAATTCAGAGTTCAGGAAGAATAATATAATATAAAATAGGCTAGAAGAATTCCCTCTCAGTTTGATTTATTGGCATACAAAGCTTAGGCTCTAGCCACAATTAGCTAGCTAATATCCTTTAGAGTATACATTTGTTTTGAAAATACAAGATAAACAGAAAATAATTACACATGCTGATGGGTAATTTCAAAGAGTCTCATCATGAAAATGCACAGGGTTATCCAGTTCTCCTAGTTGTCTTGTCTGGCTCTAATAAACCAAAGATGTAACTGTTTTCCCCAGCAGCAGTATCACAAACAAGTACTCTAAAATCTGTTTATATAAGAGAGACAGATAAAAAGGAAAAGGGAATAGTTCTTAAGGGAAAGCTTTCCAATAATTTTCCAATTAAAATCCTAGCCTTGAAACAGCTCAGAACTTAGATAATGAGAACACTAATGCAAGCTGTTAATTACTTTTTATTTCTGTGAAAATTGCAAGATATTTTGAGAGTAATTGGTACAGCTCCTCTACAATATTACTCCAAAGGCACTAGGAGGAGCTCTAATTGTTCCCCAAAAGACACTAATTCCCACCTAATAGCTCTTAAAGTAGGCCCTGTTTATTGGGTTTGTTAATACAGATTTTGCATAAAAAGTTCAAAATACATCCATAGCACAGAAATGCAGCTTTATTACTAGAGCTAAAAAAAACCTCCTTCAGAACATATGTTTCTTGTTACTGTGATCTTTCTCTGTCCAAATTTATTTGTCTCTGTGTCTGTTAACACAGTTCATCCTGTACACACACCTTGCATGTTCCCTTCAGGAGCTGAATGCTGATGGCTACAAGTGACTGGGCCTCCCAGGCTAACAACACTGCCTGAGTGGATATATAATAATGTACATATATTATATACAAACTTGTTTTGGTTTGGAAGAACACTATGCTGGCCAGAGGTAGAAACCTGGTTTTAAATAGACATTTAAATAATGCCTTTAGCTCATTAGATATGCATATTTAAGCTAGATGTGGTTATGTACCAAAAACTGCATTACAGGTACCTTAAGGTACATCTACATGACCACAAACATCTCCCCAGGCAGTAATTTCCTCTTTGCAGCCCAAAGAGCACCACACAGGCCACATCTGCTCTGTTATGTCCACTCTCCACTTGCAGTGCTCAGTATCTATTCTATGAACTCAGGTGTCTTCTCCCCTGCACACTTCTTCAATACAGCACATGCACTGTGTGCACCATTTGCCTGCTCGTGGCACAGAAACAGACACCTTAATGATGGCTCCTACCTTTGTGCAGCACTCTCTGCAATGACATCTGCTCTCCCTGATATTACTTCTACATCTGCTGCATTTACTCCTTGTACTTCTTCCAGAGAGTCTCTGATGTCTTCTCTTCCCAGTTTGTGGGCCTGGCTTTTTTCCTGCAGATGGGATCACAAGATTTGCTCCACAGATCATAGGTTTTACTCCAGGTCAAGGGCCTGAGCTGTCCATTCAGGTACAAGGTACTGCTGTGGCAGGCCAGCTCACCTGAGACATCACCATTCTGTTTCTGATAGGAATGACTAATGTATACACACAGGATGAACAACAGTGGGACCACAACTTTCTGATATCAAGGAGCCCAACATTTGCTATTCAGCACTAACACCCCATTTCCCAGGACACTGTACTGCCCTCCAGAGCTATGCCATCACTAATAGAAGAGAGGAATGCATGCATATCCACAATGAACAAGTTTGGCAGGGAAGACTGAGTAATTTGAATGTTGGTTTCCCAAATATATATAATATAAGGTTGGTCAGGCCCTACCAGCCAGGGGCCCCTCAGCTGCATTGGGGCCATCAACAAGAACCAAATCCCATTTGTTATTTCCCATGAGTTTCCTATCAAGAAATAAATGTCAAAGACCTCATCACCCTTGAAAGACCGCTGAGAAAGATGAATAGAGCAGCTGCACTTGTGACACCAAGGTCTTTAAGAATTCCTGTCTTTACCAGAAAGGTAAAGCCAAGATCCTTTTCCCAGGCACAAACACACCAGCCTGCCAAGGTTCAGATACCACCCTAAGGCTTGGCAGACACTGTGTGTCTCCTTCTGATATAAACACACATGCACTCACTGATGTACTTCCACTAGCCTTGGCCACCTCAACACCTTGACCAGTCTGTGCATTTATCAACTGACTACATGATGGCAAACCTTAAGGGGCTGGATGAATAAGGAATGCTCACAGGCCCAATCCCAGGACTGCTTGCTTCCCAAATACACAAAAGTTCTGCAGCAGACCCTGAGATAGTTTCCTAAAGGAAATTACTACGATTTCGAATGGAAAGGTCAGTGCCATGAAGAGAAGGGCCATTTGCACACAACTCTAATGCTGAAAGAAGCAGTCATCACAAAGAGAAAAAGACAGTTTCAGATGCCCAGCTCCAAAAATGATTTGTACCTTGAAGATTAAAATATCTGCAGCTGGCATTAGTAACAGTCTGGCAGCCATGGAAGCTATAGAGAATCCTGGCAGTCCTGAGGAGATGATATTTCTGCCTACATTCAGAGGCAGAAGATGTTGCTACATAGATCTGTAGTTAAGAAAACTGAATTTTAAAAAGATGGCCTAGGCAGGCCGAGAGATCAGTGAGGCCAGCATCTGCCCATGCAGTTTGAACAGGTCGTCCAAGACAACAGCTCTAATTCTGAAAAAGAATCTCCTGTCCAGTTGTTGGTATCAGGTAACTCACCTCTGCATCTACCTTCAGTATCCAGAAGGAATCATCTCATGCATGAGTGACTTGGATATTTTGTCCAATTCTGTGTTATCTCTGTGTTTTTCTAATCTGCCTCTACTTTGGCTAAATAAGGCTGCAGAGAGACCATGGCTTCTGCTTCTACTAGCTTGAGCATCTTTGTCAAGCTCAACATTCCCAAAAATAAAGCTGCTAACATGTCTTGTCATGCAGCAAGGCAGCATTCTCCTCCTCCTTTGCTACAAGACCTTAAAGTAGTTAATCTCATAAATATCTACAAATTCAAGCTTAACTATATTCAGTAGACACTGTCCCAAGCTACACTCCTCCAACAATTCTGAAAATATATGCACAGGAGAAGCTGGTCCTTTAAGGCAAATAAGCCTTTCCTTACATACCTTGGAGTCAGTGGATATACTCCAGTTCTTACAGCCTACTGCTTTCACGCTTGTGTTTCTGCAGCATCTGGAAGAGCATGGCCATTACCAGGAGTTAGCACAGTCAGTGGGTGATGCAAATTTTTATTTTGTCAGCTGAACTGTCATCTGTGGTAGCACAAGGTAAAGCTGAGAAGGCAGAGAAGCAGTACTTCTTTTAAGAAATACTGCAGATGTATTGGATACTTGTGACACTGAGCAAGAGCTGGGGGAAGGGAATTAGAATATCTTTGTGGTGCCAGAACTGTCACACAAAGGTGGGGGAATTTAGGAATGGGAAAGATAAAGTGAGCTGTTTGTGGGCAGGTCAAACAGAATAACACTCAGAATATCAACGGTATGAAACTGCATAAAATGACAGCCTTTGCCTCCATCTGTCCAAACAGATTACTCCGTTGAGTTTGGTTTTGGCAGGGAATAAAGATTAAAGAGCTTAGACAGGGACTCTAGTATTAAAACCTTTTCTCTTAAGGCCAGAGCTGCACTTGAAGTCTGTTGATGAGCAGAAGAGGGTAGCTGTTCCCTCCAGAGTGTCATTGTGCTGTCCTTCAAAGCCAAAACTTGCTGCAGCTGGCAGTTATACAATCCATGCATACAAATCAAGCTAAAAAGGCCAAATGAATGAGTTTTCTATATTGACAACTCATAACATCCAGGGACTCTACCTGCTGAACTACTGATGGGTTTGCTACTATTTATTAACTTCAGCAGCAGTTTAAGCATAAGCATCACACTTACCAACTCCAGCTTGAACTCATTTCGACTTGTTATGTGTCAGTAATTCTCAACCACTAGCAATAATCTCCCATTTCTTAGACTTCCTTCAGTGTTGCTTGTTTCCTGCTTCAACTTACAATACAGAGCTGATTCTGGACTTCCCTTTTAGGTATTGGATGGCTCAAACATCATGGAGTTCTTCCTGGGGATGGATGATGAACCTGAGGGAACTGGCTGATGCTATTGTAAGGCTATTCTACAATCCTTGATTCCCCACAAAAACTGGGAGGAGTGCCTGAAAACTAGAAGAAAGCAAATGTCATCCTATCTTCAAGAAGGAGCACTCAGAGGACTACAGGCCAGTCAGACTCAACTTGATCCCTTGGAAGGTGATGGAGTAACTAATCCTGGAAACCATTTCTAAGCACATGAAAGACAAGAATCATACAGAAGAGCATGGATTCACCAAATGCAGGTCATGCTTGACAAACCTGACAACGTTCTATGATGAAATTACTATCCTGGTAGAAAAGGGGTGGGCAGTAGATATTTAGTAAGGCTTTAGTATGGCTTTGCAACGCTGTCTGCCACAAGATGCTCACAGGGAAGCTGCTGAACTATAGGCTGGATGAGCAGACAGGGAGGTGGACCAAAAACTGCCTGAATGGCCAGGCCCAGAGAGTGGTGATCAGTGGCATGAAGCTGAGCTCGAAGCCAGTAACTGGCAATGTACCCCAGGGGTCAATACTAGGTTTAATCCTGTTTACCACCTTCATTAGGTGGTTGTGCAGAGTGTACACTCAGCCAGTTTGCAAATGACACAAAACTGAGAGCAGGGGCCAGAGAGCCATGCTGCCATCCCAAGGGAGCTTAACAGGCTGGAGAAACAGGCCAACAGGAGCCCCACAAATAAGTGCAAAGTCTTGCAGCTGGAGAAGAACAACCCCATGCACCAGGACATCAGAGGACACCCAACTAAGAAAGCAGCTTTCAGAAAATTGCCTGAAAGGAGTGTGAAAAGGGGACAGAATCAAACTCTTTTAAGATATGCCCACTGACAGGACCAGAAGCAAGGGTCACAAACTGAAACACAGGTGACATTGTTTGAACATCAGGAAACACTTTTGCACTATGAAGATGACTGAGCACTGGTACAGGTTGCCTGGAGAGGTGCTGGAATCTCCCTCCTTGGATACAAGGTCAGTGCTGGACAACCAGCCCTAAGTGGCCCTGCTTGAATAGGGTGGATGGATCAGAAGACTTCCAGAGATTCCTCCCAATGTCACCCATTTGTGATATTTATTGCTTCCCCCTCAGCTTCACTGAGCCATTGGGACTTTATCTCATTGTGAGGATACCTTTCATTTCTTCAGCTGCACTGACATTTTGGGACAAGTTTCTCCCAAGAATTTGGACAGTAGAGCCCTGGGTGTCAGATTAGACACACAAATGAGTAAGAACAGACCTGCCAGATGGTAAGGTTTGATCTGAGCAGTGCAAGCTTCAGCACTGCTTCCAGGAATCATCATCTCAGGGATTTCTTGAGTCAAAAGTGAATATTTTTACTTAATAGTAATTGACATATTTTTCTTCTATTAATTAATCCAATCGTTTTTGGAACACATGTAGACCTTTAGCTTCCACAATGTCCTGTGATGACCAGTTCCACAGCTGAATAGCATGTTATGATGAACTATATTTTGCACCCTACCATAGGTTAGGTAGCTTTGACACCCACTAACTCTTGCACAAAATGAGAGTGGAAGAAATTCCCTATGCAGTTGGTGCCATTCACAGCTTTGCACATGCATAATCCAGTTCTCTCTTAGAGACCACAGATCCTGATGAGGATTCAGCAAACTGTCCCCCATACAGGAATCTTTTGATTCCTTGATCACAAAATCAGCCACATATTAGATAGAATGTTTCCAGCTTTACTATATTCTTCTTGAGATAACAGGACAAATTATAAAATGTTCAAGATGTCAGTACACCACAGATTTATACAGCAATGTATCCATTTAGTGATGAACAGTTCAAGACAGAAAAAAACATGAGCAGAGGATGTTGCTGAGAGAGGATGATGTTAATTGCATCTAAGCTTCACAATGGAGCATGATGGCTTTAGAGCTGTGAATAAGCCTGCAAAATGCAGCATTTCTACACAAGGCAGTGAAAAGGACTCTTAGGACAGAAACAGCAGCTGCAAAGAGAGGAACAAGTAGCATCCACAGAATTTAACTATTCATAAGTCATAGCCACAGTGTTGATGTTCAAGACCATAGAAACAAAAGTTACAGCTGAAATATGCAATAACTTTTAGAGTGTGTGTACAATAAAATACAAACATACAAAGACCAAGTGAATTTTTGGTCCTCTGTGTAGAAAAAAAAATTATTATAGTGCTTTTTCATCAGCAAATACATCAAACAAGAGACTAATTACTTATTTTAATAAACAAGAAGGTAGAAAGGCTTCAGATTTTTGTGAAGACATTCATAAAACCTCCCTGATTCTACCACAGCACACAGGCATGACCCAGTCACAAAAATGCTGGCTATTTTGGTCTGTAGCAATATTAAGTTCACTTAAAAACTGGCAACCACTCAAATTTTGCTTATTCTGACTCCAGAAGAACAGCTCTTCTCACAAAATGTACACATTTCTTTTATTTTCAGACTGCTACCTTCATCAGTTTTATGCTTCCACTGTTTGCCAGAGCAATTGAAGCCTGTAAAATATCATGTGTAGCATGGAATGGCAGCAATCAGTAGATTTTCATGGTAATATCTCCAAAACAAGTTCATATTATTCAAAGATGTATTCATCAGCAGGAAATGCAGACCTGTCAGCAAATATGTGGTGCATGAAAGCTCTTGCAAATAAACAATGATTTTAATTTTCTGAAGACAGTTCAATATATTCAAGTAGCAATCTCACAAAGCAATACTCTGATTATTTTCAGCAACTCCTGCAAGCCATGTGCACAGTGAGCATTTTTGCCCTTATAAACACTTTCAGGTCTAACACAAGAAGTAAAATAGAAAATTAAGATCTCAAAACAGAACCACGTTTAAAATAAAACTTCAGGTTCACCTCTGATGTTTACAGAGGAAGTGAAAAAAATGCAAGATTGAATAATAAACACAAGGCTAAATACAGGGATTATTGCAGCAAGTGTAGTGAGGCTGATAAATGAGGATGAATTGCATGAACTTTTTGTTAACTCTCTCTGCACTAAGAGGATAATATGGATATGCTAATATGGCATCTTTAAGTCTCATCTGTGAATTTTTCAATTAGCAAATAAAAAGGAAGGAACAGTAATAATTTTGGCATCAAAATCAGACTTTATATGTTTTTTTTTAATTCCTAAAGAAAAGCAATCTGACAGAAACAATGATAATGTCATATCACTGTCATCATAGATATTCTATTAAATACTTCTTGCATCCTTAGCCTTGAAAAACCTTATACTTGAATAGTGACTATATTACTTTTTTCTTGTGATAATGACTATATTTAGTACTTATATGATTGTTATAGAGATCTGGACAATCTAGACTGTTAGTCCACAGCCCATACATACAACTGGTGCTCAGCTAACTAAGTTTCATTAGCAGCAGAGAGATCTATTGTATATTGATTTAATCCTAGCAAGTCAGAGCATATTTGTTTTCCGTGATTTGTGACTTCATAAAGGGCAAATAGTGCCTGTCTAACCTAGGGGCTTTCTACAATGGAATGACTGGATCAGTGGACAAAGGAAAAGCAACTTATGTATCTACCTTGACTTCTGAAAGGCTTTTGACACAGGAAAATGATCAATATTTACATGTGCCACGATCCAGATTTGGATATTTCTGTAGTCTATGTTCCAGTGCAAGTATTTTGTCCTATATATTTAATTTTCAAAAAATTCCATTTGTGGTGGAATGATGAAAATGATAGCTAATTACAGTTTCTTAAATTAAACTAGCTCTGTAACAGATATTTTGGAGGAGTTGACTGTGATACAAAGTGTTTCACAGTCTTTCTTTATGACTCTGTCCAAAGTCAAAAACTGATTAATTGTACAGTAAAAACTTTGAACTATCTCGACAAGCAGAAAATAGGATATGCCAAAAATGGTTAAACCCAAAATCTTCCAGTGCCCATACTTCTAAGTAGCTCAAAATACAATTTTTTACCAATAAAAAGATTAAATCAAAGCATAATTGATCAAATAAGAATAAGACATCTACAGCTATTTGTAACCAATGTGATCAAAGGCATAAAAGTAAAGTTATAGTAGCAGTACAAGGAATTTTAACATTATTTCAATGCAGCAAGCAATATAGTCACATGAAGAAATATATTTGTAATAAGAGTGAAATAATTTCAGCTTGTGAGTATTAAAATGAACTCTCAGCCTCAAAGACTTCTAATGGTTGCAAATCCATTGACATAGTACATTCTGTTTTGTGGGAGAAGGTTAGCAAAATACAACTGCAAAGAGCTGCACAAAACAAGGATTTGATTTAATTAAATTCATGACAAAAAATGAGCAAAACAGTCTTCCAACCAAAAATGAGTGCAATATAAAGACAGTGCAATATATTTGGAAACCTCTGAGAGACTGCAAAGCAATGCCAGTCAGCAAGACTGGACAAGGATATTGGATATTGTTGCCTGGCTGCTGACCCTGCAGTTCGGGTGACTTGCACAAAACCACACAGATTTAAGAAGCAATACTAAATATTTGAGTATAACATAAGTGGAGATTAAGACTTACTTCTCAACCACTAATAAACACAAAGTCAGTGTAAAAGAGGAATTTTTTTCTGTTCAGTGATTTTAATATTTTAATATTTTAATAGCTTATAAAACTTGAACTGTTTTTGCTTCACTGATACTTTAACAATTGTTCTAATAATAATAATTCATAATAATCATCTAGGTTCAAAATTTTGCTTATGCCCATTTTGTCCCAGTTTTTCATGAAACAAGACTGTTTTGCACATGTACTGGACATGGGCCCTACTGTGCATGAATGCTGAGAGATCAGAAATGAAATACAAATAATTAAAGACCAGGAAATTTTAATCTACAGCTAAGGGATGAGATTATCCAGCTGGAGTTTGGGACTGATCTCTTTTAATAGAATGGATATATTTGAGATTTGGGCTTTGCAAATGAGCCATAACTGAAGAAAGGGAACATTTGCAGTGAGAGAAGAAGATTATGGTGAGGTGGTTGCTGTCAATGAGACTCTCCAGCACCAGATAAATTTTGTTGGGACTAAATTATTCTGTGCAGAAAAAATTAAATTCTTATCTGGCAATATTTATGAAGGTTTATCTTATGGAAAGTACAACTATTGGGCAATATATTGACAACACAGGCATTCACTCCTGTCACTATACTCTAAACTCATGCACCTAAATATAGCCTAATTTTAGCTTTGCAATAGACATGTCAGGACCATACTCATCAAAAGGTTGAGGCCATACATCAACACTAAGTCCCACTTCACTGGTTACAAAAACTTATAAAAGAAATTGGAAGTCTTGTTGCAGAGTATATTTGCAGGAACCAAATTTCACTTTTTACCACAGAGGGAGGAAGATGTCAGACCTCCTGAAACTGTTAAACAGCAAGATCAAATACCCCCCTAGAAACTCTTCAGGGTAATCACAATGCTTTGAATAGTAACAGAAGTCTGTGAGTCTTTAGTATTAGACTCTTGCACAGAGCAGATAAAATCAGCTCAAATAATACTGTTAAACAGTACTTGTGATGGAGAAATTAAATGCTGGTTTGTGCTGCGTGGTACTCTTGGCTGACTACCCAAGAGAAAGCAGTGCTGCATTCGTCTATACCAACACACACCTTCTAAAACCAGTGGTGTCTTTAGACACTGACTATGTCAAAATTGTGGCTGATTCTTCAAGCTAGTTCACAGAAATTTGCCAAGCAGTCTACAGATGGATTTCATGACCTATTTTTGTGCATTAGGGAGAGAAAGAAGAAAAAAAAAAGAAAATAGATCAAATACAGACTTGCTATTTTGGTGCATAAGGGAAGCAGAAAAGAATAGCTCTGCTTCCCTCCTGGTCTTTAGGGGAAGAAAAGAAAAATAACTGCAAGGTACTTTGTCACTCACAGCCTCATTTACATTGAATGAGACACAAGAGATTCTCTCATGAACAGCTGCAAACTTTTAAACCAGCAGCAGTTGAGTGTCATTTGCATACAATTGCAAGACTCATATGAACCCCCAACTGATTAAACTATTCTCCCATAGGTAACAGCAAAAAGTCCTTACAAACTGTTCATGTTACAAAATAATCCTAAGAAGCAAGCCTGGGAGTAGCCAGACACCTCAATTACCTATTAAATACCCCAGCAATTCAAGTGGCTCAGTCTAGAATGAAACCTCAGAGTGATTGGGGTAAGATAATACCAGGGATTGCTTTTCAGAGGTTGCATGGACAAGATCCTGCTAATATCACATCACCGTGTCTGTGCCGATAGCTTTGTGGCTTCCCAAGCTCTGACACATCTCAGCACCCTACTCTAAGGCATCCTATACTCATCCTTTCCTTCTTGCCACAGAGTCACCAGCTTAGCAAACTCCTAAGGGCCTTACCTGTTACTTTGGGGCAGAGCCTGTCTCTGCAACCATAGCAGGGGAACACTAGAGCCCAGTGCTGCAGCTTAAAGCAGCATCACACAGAAGAAAACGAATGGTGAGCTACTGACACACCAGGAAGGTGCCTTTCCCTGCTATGATGAGCTGTTTCAGCTGCAAGCAGATGCAGCAGCATTTGACTGTGCATGGCCACGGGTCTAAGACCAGGTCTCTGCTACTGCTGAAGCTCAGCACTGGAAAGGGTGATGTGGCCTCTATGTCAGGCCCTCAACATGACCATGCTCTGAAAAGAATCCCACCCTCCCAGTCAGGCCAGCCTCTCTCTCCTCAATGCAAAGCCTCTGAGTTTCCACAGTGGCAAACTTCTTTGGTCCTCACACCTCTTTGTCAGCCATCACACACATGCTGTGGGCCAGGACTTGAGCAGTGGCTGGGGAACAGTCATTCCTGAGGCATCACAGTGCTTAGGTGGACAGGGCAATGTCCAGCACATGTGAAGGCCTCATTTTCTTCCTGTTTAAGAACTCATCTGGGACAAAGCTTATTTAAATTAATATTTTTCCAAAGTGAACATCTGGCTATTTTTTTTCTCCTTTAACAATAAGACTGGAAAAGGGCCACTGATTTATTCCAAATAAATGGGGTTTTTTGTTCCCTGTGATCTTGCAGAGCCTATTGCACAGTTCCCTTTCTAGCAGGCCCTACTGGAAGCTGGTGGACAGACCCACTACTGCTGTAGGTAACCAGTCCCTGATATGACTTAGAGGGCTGTTCAGTGGCTGAAGTGAATGCCAAATCAATTCTGAGAGAGGCTTAATTACACTGGCAATACTGAGTAAAATAATAAGGACTTTGTACTCAGTACTCTTGTTAACAGACTGCAAGGGAAAGAAGTAAAATTGTACCCTTTCATTTCCAGAGTTGGAATATCACCCACGGATGTGGTAGGAAGCCTGCCAGAAAGCCAAGCACAGCCAGTATTGATAACACCAAGATAAATGCACATTACAGCAAGCAGCTGTGCTACTGGGAGCACTTGGTGTTGCACCCTTGGTGCCAAAGGCTCAGTTGTCCTTCTCATTAGCACTTTGATACACATACCTTCTTTGGAAAGAGGTAAAAGCATGGAGGAGTTGGCACACTTGCAATGAAATGAGATATTTGACTGACTTTGTTGTGGCTCATGGTTTTTATCTTACTGCTAAGATAAGAACAGCCAGTGTAAATAGACTTTGTAGTCTATCACCCCAAATACAGGAACTACATAAGTGTGCTATGTTTACATGCTCAGTGTCAGTGATAGCAAGCTGAGTATCACAATATACTGCTCATACAGCAATGCATTTACTGAAGTGATTTAAGTAGTTTTCTAGCAATTGCAATGTGATTTCAACACTACAATCATTTACACACAGTAGATGGAATTGTACCATTAGGAAGTTTATACTTCTAAAACCTTAATGTTTTCCAAATCAGTTCAATAATGCTATATCACAGTATTTGACAGTGCCACAATAATTTGTATCAGCATTGTGGAAGATCCAAGACAATCACTACTAGGAGTAGCAACAGGGATGGCAAGCACCTGGCCAGGCAGGAAAGGGGAGGGGACTGATGCTGCAGGCAGACGTGGCAGCAGGGCTGGACCTTCTTGCCACATGGATACCTGGCATGAGTCCTGGCATTGGGGCAGGCACCACTTGTGCCTGCAGCAGCCTGGTGAAGGAAGAAACATGCCAAAGCCAAGAAATGTCTTAGGGAATAAGAAGAGTCCTCTGAGGGACAAGAGTAAGAGTAGGGAACAAAGATGGGAGATTCTGCCAGAAGTTGGACTGAGAATATGCAGAGTCTATCTTTGAAGAAAAGAGAGATGCTAACATATCTTTGGAAAATTGTGAACTGGGGTTAAACCAGAGGAATATTCCCTTCCAGTCCTCTTATTTGTTTCACCCTTGATTTGCTACTGGTGACAGAAATTAAGAATTAGTGTGAAATCAGAATAATGATATTACTTAATCTGAGCAGCATGCTGGTACAAAAAACCTTGCAAAAATAATTAATGTGTTTGATACAGTAGGTAATTTGTCAAAAATTATTGGATAAAACTTATTGGTACTAAAGCTGTTCCAATTATCAAGAGAGAAAATATTGATTAGAAGTCCCTCGCAGTGACAAGAAAAAAGTTTGAAGCACTTAAATTCTCAGTTTCTCAAGAAAATTAATGAAGTTAACACTAGTCCTGCTGCTTTAACTGAGGAAATAATGAGGACAGGCCTTACCACTGTCATTGCTGACAAGGCTAAACAAATTTTAATATTTCTAGAAAAGTACTTGGCTAATTAAGATCATTACCAACTTTATGTTACTTTGAGAATGTTAGTAGATTGGAAGTTTTTTCTAGTTTCAAAAAAGGCAATAAATATATAAGCAACTAATTCAGAAAGGTGTCCTCTTGGTAAAGGGAATGGGAAGTTTTATGCTATTTCAGTGGTAAGCTAGGACCTGCTATGGGATAGCTCAGCTATCATGTATCAGTTACTTGATACAGCACCAGAATGCTTGGACAGACATAGGAACGCTGATTATCTGATTGTCTAATTGTCAATCATTTTAGCTCCTTGCAAACCCAGTGAGTGCTGCTTAGAACAATTTTTACATTCAAATTAGTGAAATAGGCTGTTGTAAAGAATCATAGAATTGAAGAATGTCATGTATTGGAAAGGGACGTTAAAGACCATCTAATTCCAACCTCCCTGCTGTGGGCAGGGACAGCTTCCACTAGACCAGGTTGGTCAGAGCCCCATCCAACCTGGCCCTGAACATTTCCAGAGATGGGGCATCCACAGCTTCTCTGGGCAGCCTGTTTCTGTGCCTCACCACACTCACAGTAAAAAATTTCCTCCTAATAACTAATTTAAATGTATGTTCTCTTTCAGTTTGAAGCCATTCCCCCTTGCCCTGTCACCACATACTCTTTTAAAAAATCTCCAACTTTTTTGTAGGCTTCCCTCAGGTACTGAAAGGCTGCAATTAGGTCACCCTGAAGCCTTCTCTGTGTTCTTATAAAGACAATTACTTTGATTTATAACCAGTGCAAAAACATGTTCTGGACAACAATACATTCTCTGGAAGAGTTTAGTAAACCTAAAAAGGTTTGTAGGAATTAGAAAGCTTATATCTTATCACTGGCAAACCCAATAAGAATTTTTTTCTATAAATTGCCAAAGTAAATAATGAAGCTATAGGAATAACTGTCCATATAAGAGCCAAGAACCTTCTTCCTTACTAAAACCAGTGTGATCAATCCACTAACAACTGAACAGATAGAGAGGGGAAAAATTATATTGCTAGATTATGATTTACCTTGGTGCCACATTCTTGAATTTTACTTCAGGGATTTACACTCATTTGCATCCCCATCTTTATTTGTATTCTTTATAAAAGCTGATGACAGATAGATATTATGGTACAATGAAAGAGACCCATAAAAATTAAATTAGAAAAAATATACAAAACCCTAGACACAGGCAAAATGCATCACATGTGGCCCTATAAACCCACTGGTGCTGTGTAGTAATAGCTACAGTTATTAAGAAAATACTTTAAAATGAAATAAGCAAGAAGAAAATAATCCCAAGATGAGCAGTGCTACCCAGGTCAGACACAGTGCTGGCCTCTCTCTGGTGAGCAAATTCACTTCTGTAGGTATTATAGTGCCTATGCTAAAAGGAAGTAGCATGAGTAGAGTTAGTACCTTCTAGTAGACCAAACATTATGAAGTTCACAATATTGCATAAACCAATGGCCTTATTATATCATATCCAAGGTCCATATATTTCAGCTACTCTGAAAGTGATGATTGTTTCATACTCTCGTTTTCAAGCAGTCAGTGCTGTTTTATCCTCAGCTGTGGGAACCTCCTTTTTAAACTTACATCACTTTGCTGGTTGTCATGGCCAAGTGCTACATACTCTGGATCAGCCCTTAACCCTCCTCCTCCCTCTCTTTAACATAACCTTAAAGCCAGTGGTCCAAAATTTTAGGCTTTATATTGCACTTCCTTAGAAACCAGCCACAAGCCCACTTTATAATTTTTCAGCTGAGGGTTTTTTTTCCCCTTAAAAGCTCGATTCGCTTCAGGAAAGTAAACACCAGCTCTTCCAGGAACTCATTAATACAATTCCCCAGGAAACTTTCTTCAGGGACAGCGCTGGCAAATTTTTAAGGACATCTTCATGGAGCACACAAATTAGCGATCCCCAGGCACAAGAAACTGGGCAAGGAAGGCAAGAGATGAGAATCACTGAGTCTGGATCTGCTGGTCAAGCTAAAAGGCAAGAAGTGCCCAGGCAAAGGAAGCAAGGATGGGTAACCTGTGAAGAGTATAGGGATGCAGTCCAGTTGTACAGGGATGGGGGGCAGAAGGCCAAGGTAAAACTGTAGCTGGACTTGGCAAGGGATGCAAAGAATAACTGGAAGGGGTCTACAGGTATGTAGGGACTTTTCACAAGAGCAT
Organism: Notiomystis cincta; assembly: GCA_013398075.1. Classification (NCBI taxonomy): domain Eukaryota; kingdom Metazoa; phylum Chordata; class Aves; order Passeriformes; family Notiomystidae; genus Notiomystis; species Notiomystis cincta. Next base: position 272,995 of record VZRX01021896.1, read on the forward strand.
ATAGTGACAGAACAAGGGGGAATGGCTTCAAAACGAAAGATGGCAGGTTTGGATTAGACATTAGGAAGAAATTCTTTACTGTAGTGGTGGTGAGGCACTGCAGCAGGTTATGCAGAGAAGCTGTGGATGCCCCATCCCTAGAAGTGTGCAAGGGCTCTGAGCAACCTGGTCTAGTGGAAGGTGTCCCTGCCCATGGCCAGGGGGGTTGGAACTAGATGGTGTTTAAGGTTCCTTCCAACCCAAACCATTCCATGATTCTACGAAGTGAAAGCTTTGTCCCTTTAACAGAAGCTGTTTAATCAGCTGGATATTGGCAGAAACATCCTGAACATGTCCTTCAGTTTCTAATTTAGAACCATGAAGTGCATCATCAGCTATTCAGCAGGAAACAGCAGGAAAACTTACTTGGGCTTTGAAGTACTCATCTGCTCTGTTAACATACAGACCATATAGAGTATATAGCAATGCAGTGTACCCCAAAGGATGATGAGAGGGGAAAAGCAGGCCAAGAGGCAAGATGAGTTTCAGGAAAGATAAAGGGCACGAACTCCAGGGACAGCCCTTCTTTTGAGGAAGTCCAGGTCTTCTCTGGCCTCCTCTAAGAAAAGCATAGTTTCAAGCCACCTTTGTTTAAAGTACCCACAGATCCAAAGGATCCACAGACCATGTACTACTGTGTAAGAAGTATTCCCACCACTAGGTGTCAGCGCAATTTAATATATGCACAAATTTCTTTAAATAAAATGTCACTTTTCTTATACTTTAATCTTTTAACTACATAATGGAAATAGTCATACATATTTATATAATACATACATACACTTATAACACTCAAGCTGACTTTAAGGAACATACCTAATGACAATTTCAGAAAAGCATATCAAATACCTAAAATCTTTTTGAAAGTCAAGTAGAGCACCTGCTTTCAGAGGGGTGCATTTAATAGAATCATTTAGAGTGGAAAAGCCCATTAAAAGCATCTAGTTCAATCATTAGCCATGCCCCTAAGGGCCTCATCAACACGTCTTTTTTAAATTTCTCCAGGGATGGTGAATTGACCACTTCCCAGGACTGCTCGTTCCAGGGCTTGACAACTCTTTCAGGGAAGGTATTTTTTTTTTCAATTTCCCATCTAAGCTTCTCCTCACGCAACTTGAGGACATTTCCTCTTCCCTTGCTACTTGGGAGAAGTTCTATCACTTGCTACTTGGGAGAAAACACTGACCCCCACCTGGCTACAGCCTCCTTTCAGGCAGTTGTAGAGATTGATAAGGTCTCCCCTGAGCATCCTTTTCTCCAGGCCAAACACCCCCCACTCCCTGGGCTGCTCCTAATAAGACTTCAGACTTATGAAGGATCTGTGCTCCAGACCCTTCACCAGCTCCATTGCCCTTCTCTGGACTCACTCAGTGTCTTTTGTGGTCCGTGTCAAAGACCTCAATGTCTTTCTTGCAGTGAGAGGCCCAAAACTCAACACAGGATTTGATGTGCAGCCTCACCAGTGCCAGTACAGGGGGACAATCCCTGCCCTGGTCCTGCTGGCCACAATATTTCTGATCCAGGCCAGGATGCCACTGGCCTTCTTAGCCACTTGGGCACGCACTGCCTCATGTTGAGCTGCTGTTGACCAGCACCCCCAGGTCCTTTTCCACTGGGTAGATTTCCAACCACTCTGCCCCAGCCTCCAGCATTCTGTTGTTGAAGGGTTGTTGAGACCAAGGTGCAGGACTCAGCACCTGACCTTGTGGAAACTCACAAAATTGTTCCTGGCCCATCAATCCTCTCCAGCCTGTCCAGTGGCCTCCCTACCCTCCAGCTGATCAAGACTTCCACTTTGATGCCAACTTGTCACAAACTGACAGGGAGCACTTGATCCCCCTCACCCAGATCCTTGATAAAGGTATTAGACAGGGCTGGTCCAAATACTGAGCCCTGGGGAACATCCCTTGTGACCAGACATCACCTGGATGTATCACCATTCACCACCACTCTCTGGGCCCAGCCATCAGCCAGTTTCCTACCCAGCAAAGAGAGTGCCTGTCCAAGCCTATCCATTTGGAAGCTGTGAAGATGAGGCACCTTCACATACCGAGAACAATGAACAAGCATGGGCCTATGGATAGTACTTAATCTTTTTAAAATTCAAATCCCTGATAGCTAAAATGAGAGCTGAAAAGGTCGAGGTAGAATACCTGCTCTGCCACTGTCTTCTGAAGCAATGAATTCATTAACAGCACAGAGCCCCTGCTGGTTACAAGATAAAAGCAGATGGGCCATTTATCAGCATTTTGTCCAGGGGTGAATCAAATAACTGTCATATCACTTCTGAACAGGCTCTGTCTGAGCACTTTCTGTCATTCAAATTAATACCACCCCCTCTCCAGCTGCAGGGCTAAACCACACAGAATGGGGATGTAACACTGGAAAGAATATTTACTCAGAGTATTATGCCTTCAGTGATAAATATGCATGGACTTTTCAAAGCAGATTTCAAAAGCAAAAAATGGTGGTTATAAAGTCTCATGTAATTAAATTTTTATTCTCCTCTCTAGGGGAAGCATGAGGAGACAAAACTGAATGTGAAAAAGCAGACCTGACTGACATTGCTCTCTGTTAGAAGTAGCTTGCAAAGGAGACTCCCCAGGCAATACCTAAGACAGCTTCTGCAGGCTCACCAGGTGGTGTAAAGCACTGAAAATAAAATAATGGGAGAGCAAGAAGAAGGGGGAAAAAAACAACAAAAGACAAACAAAACAGCCTTGAGAACCTCCCCCACAAAAACCCGAACTTATTCTCATATGCAAATTTTCCCCCACAAAACCAAAGAAAATCCAAAGAGAGTTCCCCCCCCTGCAAAATCCCAACTGAACTAGCAATGATCCAGTGAAAAGAACTGTTCCAGAAAAACACCTTCCTTCCCAGCAAGACAGAAACAACAGCCTACAGTCTTTGCTTGCACACAGCCTCCCTCTCCTGTCAAAAAGATGAAGTTTCAGTTCTGAAATATACTTGTATCACACGCAACATACAGTCCTTTCACAGCTGACCCAGAATCGCTCTGTGCATCCTGATATCTCATCCTATAAGCACCACATAACATTTAAATCAGTGTCAACACCAAAGCTAGGAAGGGTGAAGAAATGAGGGACCTGCTCCACAGTCAATAGCAAAAGCCAATCAGAGATGGCTAATATCAAGGAAAGACTGAATTAAAACATGAAGCAGAAAGACTTATTCCAAACATGAAAATCTATATAGCCAAGAGAGGGAAATTAAAACATGAAGCAGAAAGACTTATTCCAAACATGAAAATCTATATAGCCAAGAGAGGGAAATTAAAACATGAAGCAGAAAGACTTATTCCAAACATGAAAATCTATATAGCCAAGAGAGGGAAATTAAAACATGAAGCAGAAAGACTTATTCCAAACATGAAAATCTATATAGCCAAGAGAGGGAAATTAAAACATGAAGCAGAAAGACTTATTCCAAACATGAAAATCTATATAGCCAAGAGAGGGAAATTAAAACATGAAGCAGAAAGACTTATTCCAAACATGAAAATCTATATAGCCAAGAGAGGGAAATGGGCCCAAGACAAGAAAATTATTAATATCTCAGACATTAGAGATGACTGAGAAGGGAAGAATGGCCCTTTACAACCCAAATCAACCTAGCTCCAACCTAGATTTCATTTCTAAAACAAATCCTAGGAATGGGATGAGCCTTAGACCCAGACATGAGCCATAACTCAGACAAAGAAACTTCTTGTGGGTCTTCTGGTGTGTTTTCTAGCAGCTTTCCCCTTCCTTTGGAGTCCCCTTTGCAGCCTTACTCCAACAGAAGCTCCTACCCCAATCAACTTCTACGTGGAGCTAAAACAAAATACAGTTACAGTAGACTAAAATCTAACATTGCGTTCACTGAGGAAGCTTCTGTAAGGGTCAATGCATCTTCCATTCATATATAACATTACACTGATTTCAAGAAAATAGAACAATATGCATTATACACTGGATGATGAGGCCATGGAAGTTGCTGTATCAAACCAGAAGACTGTATGATGTGGAATGGCCTGTGGCCAGAAAGAAATGGAGTCCCTGTCCCTGGAGGTGTAAAAAAAAAGAATTGATGTGGCACTTAGTGCCATGGTGGTGTTAGTCATAGGTTGGACTCAGTGATGTCAAAGGTCTTCTCCAACCCAGTTGATTCTGTGACTCTGTACAGTCTTTTCAAACATAAAACAACACAATGCACTACAGCTGACAGAGAACAGATGATGTGGAATAAACACACTGAGCCACAACAGAAAAAGAACAAATTGTTTAAATTAATTAAAGATGGTGGGGCCCTTTGTTGTGGTCTTCATGGTAAGCCATCCACACTCACTGACAGAGCATTAGAGAGAGGTCAGAAATATATGAAACTTCCAGAGCAGAAGAACATTAAAGACATGCTCCAGAGGTAAAGTCCTTTTCCCTTTTCTCATGTAAGAACTTCTCATAAGAATGACATTCAGACAACTACACTTTACTATCAGAGCTCAATTTTCCTGCCAGATATCAAGACAAGGCAGCTCAGTCACGACCTCTAATCACTTCTATACATTATACAGTGGTTTTATTTGGAAGGGGACCTTGAAGACTGTGTAGTTCCAACCTTCCTTCTATGAGCTGGACATTTTCCACTAGACCAGGTTGCTCAGAGCCCCATCCAACGTGGCCTTGAGCACTCCCAGGGATCCACAACTTCCTTGGCAGCCTGTTAGAGTGCCTCCCCACCCTTACAGTTCAGAATTTTTTCCTAGTATCCAATCTAAACTTACTGTCTTTGAATTTGAACTCATTCTCCCCATTCATTCTGGTGAAGACATATTAATATCTTCACTGGATTTTCCTGGAAAAATCCATGAAAACTACAATATAGGTGCTTACCAAGACTACCTCATTCTTTCCATTCTCCTCTGGTCTAACTAATTAATACACTTCAGAAGACTTTTGTCAAACTCTACCAGACTTCCAGAGACTTAGTAGAAGTTGGCATCCTCTCCAACCAACACTCCAGGGAACTGCTACCTGTAGAGGAAAGAACCTTGGGAGACATGTTACAAGATTAGTTTGAGACATCTGATCTCTAGATGCTAGTTCCTGTATTTATTCAGAAATCTCAGAAACACTAGCACAGTTTTTTATTCTTTGCCATCATAAGTGGAAAGAAGAGGAAACATTAACTCAGGCTCAAGCTGTCTAGCTCAGGAACCTACAATTCCAACAAATTATTTACTGAAGGAAGTACAAGTGATCCAGGACTTTGAGCCAGCTGTGAGCTGGAACAAGCAGATAGACTTCAACTACACAGTATTTCCTATCAAGGTGGGTAGAAGATACACACTGAAGATTTCAGACATCTGTGGTTTCAGGCAAGAGTAACGTGGTGGGAGCAAAGAGGGCTGTGGTGGGTTGACCCTGTCTGGACACTCTCAGCAAAGCCACTCCAGAACTCACCTCCTCATCTAGAGGAGGGACAGAAAACATAGAAGGCTCATGAGTCAAGATAAGGACAGGAAGAAATCACTCACCAATCACCATCACAGGCAAATCACTCAACTGGGGGGGAAATTAGTTTATTGCCAAACAAATTGGAGTAGGGCAATTAGAGATGAAAATGAAGTCTTAAAACACCTTCACCTCACCCCTCCCTTCTTGTAAGGCTCAACTCCACACCCTTCCACGGGGTGCAGCCCTTCAGGAACAGACTGCCTCAGCGNTCCCGCCGAGCGGCGGATGGGCACGGAGAGGGCTGCGGGTCGGCCATGGCCAGCGGCGGCCCCGAGGAGGGGGAGGCGGTGGCGGGGGAGGAACAAGCGCTGAGGAAGCTCGTCGTCCGGCTCCAAAACGTCCAGGAGAGAAAGCGGCTGGAGACGCTGGTGCAGACCCTGAGCGACCTGCTGGAGCTGGCGGCCCGGCAGAGCGGTGAGCGCCCTGCCCTGCCTTGCCCTGCCCTGCCCTGCCCCGTCCCGCCCGCCGCCGGTCGCTAACGCGGTCTCTCTGTCTGTCTCTGTCCCCCAACAGCTCCCCGGCTCTTCAGCGGCAAAAACGTCCACGTGCCCCTGCTGCTGGTGGTGGATCTGTACCCGGGAGCGGCGGGCGTGCAGCAGGTCAGGGGCCGGGCCGGGCGGGGCGGGGGCCGGCGCCGCTTCCCCCGCTCCGGCTGCGCTCCGCGGGATGAGCGAGTGCGCGGCCCTTCCCGGATAAAANTGCCAAACAAATTGGAGTAGGGCAATTAGAGATGAAAATGAAGTCTTAAAACACCTTCACCTCACCCCTCCCTTCTTGTAAGGCTCAACTCCACACCCTTCCACGGGGTGCAGCCCTTCAGGAACAGACTGCCTCAGCGTAGGTATCCACAAGATCCCCGGCCCCCACGCTCATCCAACCCACGAACCAAAGCCACCCTCTCCGCCCCCCCGCCGGACACTTTCATACGGAGGCAGCGCTGGGCGGACCCCGGGTCCGGCTGGGCACCTCTATTGGGCCGCTGTTTCGTCAATCACTGTGAGGGGAGCTCCCCGCGGCTCTGTTCTCTTTGCCGGGCGCTTGCGCGAGTCCCGCGGGCGTTTCCCAGGGGTTACGGGGGCCGCCCGCCCGCGGGGGCCGGCCCTTGGCCGTGTCCATGGAGCAGCGCCGCGGGAGGGGNCGCCGGTCGCTAACGCGGTCTCTCTGTCTGTCTCTGTCCCCCAACAGCTCCCCGGCTCTTCAGCGGCAAAAACGTCCACGTGCCCCTGCTGCTGGTGGTGGATCTGTACCCGGGAGCGGCGGGCGTGCAGCAGGTCAGGGGCCGGGCCGGGCGGGGCGGGGGCCGGCGCCGCTTCCCCCGCTCCGGCTGCGCTCCGCGGGATGAGCGAGTGCGCGGCCCTTCCCGGATAAAAGTTCCCGTTCGGCTCGCTGATTTCTCCTTAACTTGCTGGCTCTCTCCTGGGCCGCTTCACGAAGGGCTCTGATCTGTAGAAGGGCGCTGTCACCGCTGGCATTTAAAGGGACCAAGCGTTCCAACTTATGGCAGACGCCACTGGCTGCGTCTCTGTTTTTGTCGGCAGAAGGAGGCGAAATAGAAAATAAAAGTTAAACGATGTGAATATTGTGTAATGTAGGGTTCTAAATTACCAATAATGTTCTCTAATATAATTTTGACGTGTCCGTATTGAATTTTGCAATGGTTAGACAAACTTCCGAAAAGCGCAGTTTTATGCTATGAAGTCATATATATGTAGCCATATCCTTGAGACTTGTGCTAGCAGTTCTTTAAAGGCGGGGGGAATATTTGAGCTAAGAGTAAATTCTGCAATTTAAGGTTCTGCCTGCCTGGTCCTGTAATTTAACATTGGCCCATTTGGACTAGGTGTGGCACTTGCACAATTTGATGTTGTACTTATGGTACAGCTGCCAAACTTGTCATACGGAACAGCTCCTTCCTGGCAGGCATATATTAAATTTCTGACTATGCTATGCATAGAAGATGTTTATAAGCTCCAGATTTCTGTGCAACTTCTTTTTTTTCTTTTTTTTTTTTTTAATTATTAAGCCCATTTATATAGTTACAATATTTTGGGCATGTTTTGGTTTTTTTTTTTCAATTCAAGTGGAAGGCAAAGCATGAATTATATTGCAAATGCCTCTTAAATAATAATAATATATTTTAAGGGTTTGTGGGTTTTTCTGTGTACTAGACTTTAGCTAGAGGTCAAAAGCCCAAAATTCAGATTAAATATGAAATTGTATTTCTGTAGTCATTATTCTGAAATAAGTGATCTCAGGTTTTCTTTGAAGACTAAATATTTGTGCAGTGTCTTAAGGTTTTACTTATTTTACTATTTGATTGTCAGGTTGTTAACAAATACAGCAGTTACTTTCAAGATAAAGCATATTAGATATATAACAGTTTATAAAACCTCTGCCTAGAAGTTTAAACTTGGAAGTAAAACATCAGTTGCAACAAGAAGTAGATGTGAAATGATAGCACAAAACTCTCAGAATTGCATAAGGAAGATAGTGGGTAATTTTCATTTTAACTCTGTTAAAATACCTCATTCTAATGCACAAATTTAAAATTAATTTTAATTATCTACCTGCCTACATTAGCAGTCATACAGTGTTTCGGTTTGGAAGTTCTGGACCTCCTTTGCATTACACTGTTGTGTTTTAGTGGGAAATTCATAGCCAGTGCAAAGCTCAAGTCCCAATCCTCATAAAATGTCTTGGGCAGCTCTTCTTTCTCATTCAGTTCAGATGTTTACAAACATTCACACTTTGTAAGTAGAGCTCTGTCTTCTTGCTTCATTCACTGCTATTTGTTTGTAATCTTTGTGAATAAATTCTCACTTTACAGCAGTGCTGAGGTAATGAGATCCTGATTGCAGTGCAGTCTTTGCACTATTAATGATTTTTGTTGAATAAATAATGAATCATCCTCCTTTTACTTCTAGCATTGTAAAAAAAATTGACTCACATAAGAGAATAAACACAATCAGAGACATACCTGAAGCGAGAATTCTCTTTACCTCCCCTCCTTAACTGGTTACAAAGCATCATGTTGTGCTGCTGTTCCACTAACTTGAACAGGGTTAATTTGCCTAGTAGATCAATAATTGCAAGCACTGGCCCAAGTCAGACTGCAGGCATAAACCCTGCAAGCTCCTTCAGAAGCAGGAAGGTACTGGTGTGGAAAGCCAGTAGTTCCTGTGAGTAAAATCTATGTCTTTAAATAAATAGGGTCGTTTTCTGCAGTTACTCTGCCAATGACTGGAGCAGCTTAGAAACTCTAGAGCAAAGTATGAGTGCACTTGAGTAAAGAGCAGTCAGCAGAGCTTTATTGTCTGATGTAGATGGTGGGACCTAATGTAATGGCAAGCTAGGAGCAAAAAGGGTCTGATTTAAAAATAATGAGTTTCAGTGCCACTACCAACTGTTTCTGTGTATAGGGACCTGTTTAAGTCTCTGTAAGGACATCTTTGTTTGTTTTATTTCCCTTCCCTGTAATCTTTAGGATTTCTGTTATTTAAAAGACCCTTGCTTCCTTATGCAGTTATCAAACAGCTAATAAGCTCTCTGTTACCTCAGTTTGTGATTTTAATATTGTAAAATAGACCACATATCAGCAGATCAGATGTTTCCATTGGTTTTCTCTGGATCCACAGTTTTGATAAATGTTTGTCAATACTTGGAGTCCTAAGAATCCAAATAAAAATGTTTAATGGGAATATAAAATTCATCAGAAGCAGTTAATACAGAAAGGCATTTTCTAAAGTAATTAAGCAAGTTTTCATCATATTCTAAATTTCATGAGAACAGTTAGGATGCTCTTAGAAAGTGGTACTTCTAAAATAAAAAGTTTTCGAAGGAATAAGCAGTTCATCAATTAATAGTTACCTCTACAATATTTTTAAAATTTGTACCTGATTGACTGTCACCAATAAATTCTTATTTTGCTTGGAATATGGAAAATTAGGGAATTACACATCCTCATCTTGGAGAGGACTGATGATTGTTATGACTATCCATTGTACCTACTCTTAGTTAGGACTCAGTTACACAGACCAGCCTGAATGTCCATAGTAAGTGATTTGTAGTGTCATGTAGGGCAAGGCAGCTTGCTCTCCAAGGAAGAGACGTGCATGGAAATTGGCTCATAGCCAAGTTCAACTTGCAGACATTAAGGTTGTAATTGGTTTAAAATGTTTGTCTCTGCAAGTCTAAACTGAAACAGAAACAAAAGTACTGCAGATATTGGGCTATGCTCACACTGCAACCAAGTATGTGAAATACAAAAGAGGAATTCCAGTCCCCTGGGAGCTACATCACCTCTTGCACCTCTACAGAGCTGTCAGAGAAGCTGTCTAGATTCAAGCTTATGCTGTTCCTGTGGGTGACTCTACACTACCAGACTTGTAATTCCATGTCTCTAGTCTTACTGATTGCAGGGTTAGGGATCATGCACTTTATATGAACTTTGCTGTTAAACTCTTTGGAGGTAGCCATTTACATTCCTGTTGTTGGCTGTCCCACCTTGACCTCTTTGCTTTACATAATTCTGTGAAAAGTGATCCAGATACACATAGAGTCTTTGTGACTTACTGTCTTCTGTGTTGACTCTATTCTTAAAGCACACAGGCATGCTTCCACTTTTTTATTTATTTATTTGCTCAAGGAAACTCACATGCCTTGTTATAATTCCTTTTTGTAAAATCTGCTTCATCTTGACTTCTGACATTTCACAGTTCACTACTTTTCTTTCATTACAGAGGGTTTTTCTTTCATCAGTTATTTCTTTGTACAGCTTTTGCTTACTTCTTCCTCATTGCAGCCTATTCAGTCATATCAGCCTGCAAACATTCATAAGTGGGCAGATTTCTCCAATACAGAAGATCAAAGTGGAACATTTTTAACTTTTGGCATTAAATTTGCATAGGATGAAACAGGTAGTTTATTAAGAACAAATACATTGGATTTAGTTCTCTTTCACTCCTTATGATCTCAAAACTGCTACTGCCTTTGTTACATTTTGAAACCACACAGTACTGAGGATTCATGGCAAGAATATGAAATGTGTGGTAATTGTTTACATATCTTATCCCCATTTAACATGTTGATCACCTTTAAAAACCTGTACTTTATCCTTACAATTTGCAATTAAATGGCAAGTTCCTATGAAAACATGAATTTTTCATTAAAGCTAAAGTACCTGTAACAGTGCAGGGGTTTTCCCTGGCCACTGATAACGTACTATGGATCACATCACATGTTTCTGTCTGTCAGCAACTCATTTAACTTTATCCTCAAGCATTGCTGCAGCAGATTGAGAGTGATGTGTTCCTGCAAGCAATGCATTCAGAATCATTAGCATATGTTTTACTTCCATCTTTTAGCTTTCCATGCCATTTGTCTTGTGTTAATTAATATTCCCTTACTGATTTAGCTAGGTAACAGAACAGCTGTCTTGCAGAAGCCAGGGATATTAGAAGACAATATTGAAGTTCCAAGCAGAACATCTATTCTAAAATAGCTGCATTTTTGTTTTACAGGTGGGCTGGTCACTTCTTTGCAAATTAATAGAAATTTGTCCAAGTACTCTACAAAACATAACTCCTAAAGATGTTGGGAAGGACTGGGAAGTACTTGGTGTTCACCAGTAAGTATTTTGTATGCAAAGAGTCTGCCAGAATGCTTGGTCATTTTGGCAGCATATATATGTAATGAAAGTTATTACATCAGTTGCATTGTGGATTTTTTCAGCCTTCAGAATGTGACACACACAAACAGGGGTCTTACCCATGCATATAAGTAGCTGGTGAAGAAGGTAAAGGAGATTGAGCCAGGCCTTTTTTAGTGACACTCAGTGACAGGATGAGAAGCAAAGGGAACAAATTGAAACATAGGAAATTCCACTTACACATTAAAAAAAAAAATCCTAAGTAACCTTTCTGACACAGGCAGTCTGTATGTGTTCTTTCAAATGTGAGGAATTACATCCACAAACCTAAAGTAGTGTAAATCATGAGGAGGAGGTTTTGTCACACCTGTTATTATTGTCTTAAAAGTAAGACAAAAAGTTGACTACTTGTGAGGTCAATGGATAAGATTACCTTCAGAAGAGATAGTTTGTTCTGTCTTTTTAGTAAGTGGAGCAAATTGTGGTTTGGACTTGCTCAGCTCTTGTCCATCAGCTGTCAAAGGAAGCCTAAGCAAGTGTTTCCTGGATGTCTGTGGTTAGATGGGATGAACACCCACACAGGGTGGCTGAACAGTTGCCTTGTAGCACAAATGCTAATTGTAGATGTAGGCACAATGCACATGGGGGTTGGTTTGGGGCTGGGTTAGGTGTTCTGGCTCTTGGACAGATGGCTGCCTTCGGGGCTGATAATGGCAGCAGCCAGCACTTAGAGCCTTATAACCCTGTGAATCTGCCTCCACAGTCCTCACCACATCCTTCCTTGGAAAGGTTGCTGTTGAAAGATAGCATCAAGATGCATTTTGATTTTGTGGAGGTTTGTTTATTTGTTTTATAGTGGCTAGAATACATGGTCAGTAGGCAAATGAGCTCCCTTGAAAGATGTGTTGGCAGTTCTTGTTGGAAAGCAAAAATGATTTGGGCTGCTTTTCCTGAGCAAGAAACAGCTGGGCTGAAGCTGCACAGGCTAGTTGCAGTTTCTTTGGCAGCTTAAAAGCTTGATAACTGCCTGAAAGTTATCCTGAGAGCTGGAGACAGAACTGCTCATTCTCAGGTCCCAGAAAAATTACTTTCTGGGGCTGATCTTTTCCACAGCCTCCTCAGCACCCACACTGTGTGCAGATAACAAAGCATCCTTTTCAAGCTCAAACTTCACTAAAGATCTGATGATAGCATTGCTGTACATGATTCCTTCTCAGTAGCAGTATTTTAGCCAACTGTGTATCCCTGTCTGACATGGTAACAGTTTTCTTAGTGGGGGAGTGGGCTCAGGCCTTTCTGTCAGTGCCAAAGGCAGAGCAAGCCAGCTAAATTACGTCTCATGTGCCTTGAGCATGGACTGCAGTAGAATTGCAGTGAATCAACACCATAATGAATACATGCTGTTTCCAGCAAGGCAGGAAACAGTTACAATAGAGAAGAAAAGGTCGTGTTTTTTGCAGATTTTCCCTTTTGTGTGTGTAACTATTTTAGGAGAATAGGAATATTAAACATGAAAAAGCATTTCTTTCTTTTGTCTCTCAGCTATGATCCAGCTTGACTACACTGCAGTTATGTTTACAAATGGTAGTTTGCTATTGATTTTGGTGGTTTTGACAGACAGTGTGATAAATAATTAAATAGTCACTATCACTGTGAAGAGAATTTCCTTCAGTGTATTTACATTCTTTTCACAAGCTTAAATAGACTTCATGAGATGTTTTATAATATATGTTAAATTCTCCTACAGCAGAAGTTTAGGAAGTTTTACATCCTTCTTTGTTATACTTGAATGGGAGGGTATATGGGAGGGAATTTTCTAAAGGTAAACTTAGAAAATTGATGTTATACCTATAACTGATGTTATAGCTCTCATCAGATTTTGCCTCTCGTGTCTAATTTGGTCATTGTAGCTACAACTCTAGTGCTACAACAGAGGAGAGAGAAACTAGCAGCATCATAATATGAAGGGAAAACAGTGATACATTCATTCCACCTTATAAATTTAGACTTCAGCAAGGCAATCAACATCACTGCCAGAGCTGGGGTATGAAATTTGGATGAAGCTTCAAGTGCTACTCATGTTTTTCAAGACAGGTCAAGAATATCAACTAAAGTATCACAAACTACTGCACAATCTGTTTTTATCAGATATTATATATTCAAAGATTCACATTTGAAGATTATTAAAACTGCAGAATCAAGCTCTCTAAAATAATGAAAAGTTAAATAAAGTTTTTTAGTTGTTTTTTATGTGTAAGTCTACACATTTTAATTTAGTTTTTAATTACAGTCCCCCCCCATTTTGAGATATGCTTCATTCAGTGTGAAATCAATACTTTTAAAATGTTATTTTTTTCAGAGAGATTTTACAGATTTTTAGTTACTATTTTACAGATAGTAGTTTGAGTAAAGTATGTTAAAAATCTCTACTGATTTTTAAGTGCCCAGTTTGATCCATGACCTGAATTTTGCAGTACTTGGCATTGTTTGGCTCTCTGTTTAACAAGTCAGAACAGAAAGTAAGGAGTGTGCAACTGGCAGTCTAGAAAATGTTTCTTTTTAGTGATTTGTCCAGCATCACGTGAGTGCTGTAGGGCTGGAACTTAGGGTAGAGTTCCTGAAGATGCTGTTCAAGTTCTTCAGCTGGAAACTGCTGCTTCTCTTCCACCAAACCCTTGGCTGTTCAGTGTAGCTGGGCTCTTGCTGCAAGCAGAGCAGTGCTGTGCTGTCCACACTCCGTGGTGTTCCACAGACTGGTGCTCTGGAGAGTAACCACCTCCTAAATGTCCCTGCAGAATTAATTTACATAACTGACTAATTGGATAAATTATACATCAGTATTTTCATGAAGTATGATGTAGCCGAAATTCCAATATTACTTCATTGGTAACTTGAAAAAACATAAACTGAAATAAAAGGTTTTTTTTAAAATTAATTGAGGGCTTTATAAGGTTTTGCTAATTTCTCTACTTTTCAAAGTAAATGTTAGATAAAAAATTGTGTGTGTCAATATTTCTTTAGCTATAACTCTTTTTCCCTCTTTTTTTATTTTTAATTTTCAGGCAGATTCTTAAAATGCTTACAGTCCACAAAGGAAATATAAATCTTTCAGTAATAGGACTAAAAGCATTAAATCTACTCCTCATGTCAGGTATTGTGTGCTTTACTTCCCTATTTTATTTAAGCCTTTAAAACACAGAACTGGTATAAATGTGTGACTGTAGATGGTAGTCTGGATTTGTGTCTCTGTTTTACTCCATGAAGTCACTTGTTGTTTGTACTTGTATACAAAAATATGAGTACTGTTTTACACCTTTTTTACCAGGTAGGTATGAGCTGTCTTTTGGAGGTCAAGTTTTAGAACTTCGGTACTACTGTAAAAATGCTACCTTAAGAAATAACTTCATCATGGATTATACAAAACTGGATTTGAACTGTCAGAGTAAACTTTAAGGACAGTATTAAAGAAGTTTGGATTTTTGGTGTTGCAATGAAAATGTTGAGAAATATCAGTGCAACATGTAATCTCTTCTGCTGTTCAGACATAATTGCTTTCCTGCTCTTGGAAGAAGAGGTGGATGTGTTTTCCTTGGTATTTAATGCCATGCACACCTTCCCTAAACATGAAGAGATCCAGCAGCATGGATGTAAAGCATTGCACAAACTTTTTGAAAAAGGTATTTCATCTTTCAGTTTATTACATTAGAAAAATGTATACATTGGGAGGGAGGGCCGATATTTATTTAAACACAATAAATGAATTTTTGCATTTCAGACTGGTTTGTGGATTTTGTCTCTTCTTTAAATGAGCTAGCACAAAACAGACTTTCCAAGCAATATCACAAATTTAATAAATTAGAGCAATGAACATGACATCTTTAAAAAAATCAAAATATCCCTTCATTTCTAACTCCAGAGTTAACTGAAAAGATGAGATTTAACACTGGTCAGTATATGAAATAAAGAATAGTGACATTTGATTTTAGTTCTCAAAACAGGATTGTGTATTTAAAGAACAGTAGATTTTAGTAACGTGGACGGTTCTAAAATCAATCAAAATGTTTGTACTTTAGAAAAATACTTGGTTCTGCTTTTTACCCTGACAATGCTAAAAGATGATCATGTGTCCATGCAATATTCTCATTTATTCTGAAAATGAAGTCATTGTGTATTGAATTTTTGCAGAAATCTGAGGAACTATGCATGTTACTGCCAGAAGTCCCCTTGTTGCAGTCCCCTTTGAACTGAGCTTTTTGATTCAAAATAAATATTGAGGAATGCTATCACTCTGCAGTACTCCTTTGCTTCAAAGTTAGTCTCCAGTTCTCCAGACTGGTTCTTTTTGGCACCATTGTATATTGCTTTTTTTAAGTCTTTCTCCCACATGTGTGCTTGGAGTTATCTTTTCTATTCCTTCCCCTCTTCCTGTCCCTAAATACTTTTGTCCAGCTATATTTTCTCTTCAGTCTCCACAAAAGTCTGTTTTCTGTTTTTTGTAAGTGCCAGATTTTCACAGATCTGGCTGCAGGTACAGATCTGCACATCTTCTTCTTGATGGCAGCACCAATGTGACGAGTTCCTAGGTTGCTCCTGCCTCGTTTTCTCTACCTCTGAGCCACCTTGTCAGTTATTGTTATGTGGATGTTTGTCTAACCTTATCTTGAACCAGATTCAGAAAATCATTCTGCTTGTGAAATTTAAAAGGTGCTCTTTCTCATCCTGGGTCAGTTCTGTTATCTGGTTCATTGCACAGCCACACAATGTTATGTCAGTATGAATTATAGGGGTCAGGAATGGAAAAACCTTAAGCCATTAAGGTAAGATATTGTTAAAGCATGGCTTTATGGAAAAAAGTCCATTATTAAAAAAAAAATAAAAATTAAATAAAATCACACAGTATGTGAAATGACATTCCCTAATTTTTTTTTCACTGTATGCTTAGCTTTACCCCCATTTATATACTGTCTTGGTTTGGACTATCTGTGGAAACTTGGTTTGGACTACCATTCTGTAAAAAAGGCTAAAAGACTTCTAAAATACAGATTCAGAATGTAGCATTTAAAAGTCAGAACTCAATTACATGAAGTGTAAGCTACAAAAAGGTGTTTATAAAATAGCTCGGTTTTTAGTTACAAAAGCCACAATCATGAAAGATGATGTGTATGGAGAGTACTTTACTTTCTGTGAAACATAGAAAATAAATATAAGGAAACTTGATAAAAACAGTTGTCTTTTCTCGTGATATACCAGGATAAGAATTGTTTCCTCAAAATACACTGTATCTCTTGCCTTTCAATTTAGTTCCAGAAGAACAGCTGACTGAATTTGTTGAAAGCAAAGATCATATGATCATACTGAAAGTATTTAAAGAATTTCCAGAGAAAGAAGAGGTGATTCTTCCTGCCCTTTATTCATTACATTCCTTAGCTGGTCCACGTAAGTATTAGAAGTTATTTTCAATTCCTTTTGTCCCACAGTGTGCATCAGCTCATGCTTTCTGTGATTGTAAAAAGTAATCTTTGTGTGATTGCAAAAAATCATTGAGAAATGGTTGGGAGTTGCCAGACAAATCACCTTCCTGTTTTCTTTGGGAAATACTTTTTTTTCTAATGGGATATTTTTTATATTTAACCATTAAAGTAGAAATATGTTCTAAATAACAGAAAAATACTTTCTTCCACTTGGAGTAAGTGGTAGTGAAGATGCTTATCATGGTTGTAGAGACTGAAGTTCAAAACCCTGCCCTGTCATGTTTTAATACTTGAAAAAATAAGGTACATTTATTGACTAAATAAATCTTCAATGATCTTGGGGAGCAGGTAAAGAATATTCTTGGCAAAGTCTGTTCCACAAAGGGAAGATTGTCTGTACAAATTCAGAGAAGATATCTGAGCTCAGACACCTGCTGTGGTCATTCAGTGGTGGCTGCAGTGGTGAGCATTGGTAGCACTGTGCATGTGGTGGTCTTACAGTGTCCTCAGGTGTTGTGCAGTAAGACTGGAAGAAAGTGTCTTTGTTATTTCTTGTCTTCTGGTAACAGCAGTCCTTGTTCTATGCAAAATCAGATCCTGAGAAATGTGTTTGATGATTTGTGTCAATTTGTTGACAGCAATCTGATCTTGTTGACACAGAGGCAGCTTTGTCAGCTTCCTTGCTGACAAATTTTGGGAAGCATAGAGCAGGGTTTTTCTGCTCTCCATGTCTTTCATGAGGTGCATAATCTTGTACCACCTGAACGTGTATTTACTTACAAACACTTGCTTGTATATCCTGTCTGGCTCTATAGAACCATGCTGGCCCCATGAATGCCCACTAAACAAGAACTAGACTGAAGTGTCCCACGTTTCATCAGACTCCAAGCTTATCTAGTTCCTGTTTCTCAAACTTCTTGCTGTTGCAGTTTGTGTTTAAAAAGTTTAGTATTCCTTGAGTCAGAAATAATTTTACCCTAGCCCAGAAGTTACTGCTGTTTTCTAGGGAAGAGGATGCCAGATTTTAAGTGCTTTTCAAAATAGTAAATAGTTATACAAAGTGTAACAAGAGAAGGGCATGAAAAAGACCTGCTCTAAAGTATGTATTTAATACTGTCATTTCTAATATGAAAGACTGAAAATAGCCAGAGAAACAGAAACTACTTGCACATGAATGTGCAAAGCTGGTATTCATCCTCCTGGCTGGTGACATCCCTTAAGAACACAATGAAATATATTCCTTTAAGGCTACCATGGAGAAGGTAATTCAGTGTAAGTACACACTGTAACTTACCATAGCAAAATGTCTCCCCATACCCTGAAATTCAAGTCTCTATTCTGAATGAGTACCTCACTATGCTTTCTTTCATTAATACATACTTAAACTTGGTTCTGGCTCACATCATAAGAAATTTTAGGATAAGTGTTTATTCCAGTGCTGTACAAGAATTTTTAAATCTCAGTAGTGTTTGTGGCATGAGAAAAATGCTTTGCTGCTGTCTGTCCTCCAGAGTAGAGTGGTGGATCACCAAATGTTACCCATCTAAATGGCAGGTGTAGGGAGCCAGCCAGGCTTGTCCTCCCTTTAGTAGGGAGAAACAAGGAAATTCACCTAACCCTAAACCAGCTGGGCTGAGTCACTATACAGAGTGCTCAGATCTTGTCATCAGTTGTTGAGAGGACCTAGATGACCAAGTTTTGGTGGTTAAGATTAAATGAGATCTGTTCCACCTCTTTTTCTCTAACTTACTCTGGGAAGCAGTGACTCCCTGCAGATGTGCCATTGCTTGGATCTTGCAGATTTCAACATGCTCATTATGCCATCTCTGTAGTGATCGATTTTGGAATCATCTGACTGTTTTACTATATTCACAAGGATCACTTTTGAAATTATAACTTACTGTGGAGTGACACAATACTGTCTTGTGGAATGTGTGTTTTCAGTTGAGAATGACATGATAAATCACTGTCATATTAAAGCATTGTGAAAGGTACCTTCCTTCACTATCAAGTAGAGTGCTTCAGAAATGCTTTCCACTTAGAGATTGCTTTTTCATCTGGTAGGTTGTCATTATTTAATATTTAGAGATGTATTATTTTAAAGATGTGCTGCTCTTTATAAAAGGGTAATTATCTTTAATAGTACAGTTGTGAATATTTCTCTTATGTTATATCCAGGGAAGCCAAGCTGTTGAAAGAACAATTAAGAAAATTTATAGATCTCAGCAGAGTAATGCTAACTCCTTTGGAGTCAGTGACAGGACTGCCTTTGATTCATTTGGGCCAGGATTTTGGCCAAGAGTTTTTGGGTTCATATTCTGTTCTCATACTCTGCATAGAAATACTACAAGGATGCTTTCATACACTGTATTTTAACTACCATGATGCTGTTTTGCCTTAAATTACATATGTGGGATCACTCTGTCCTCAGTAGGAATGGATACATTCTGTCTTTGTCTGGGCTCACGGGATTGCCCTGTTGGTTTCTGTGTCTGGCCTGAGTAATAGACAGTAAACAGGGTGAGAGTGGCCAAGCTCTGGCACAGTTTTCTTGGAGGGGCTGTGAGGTTTCCATCCTTGGAAATACTCAGAAGCCATCAGGACAGCCTTTTGTAGGCAGCTGTGCTTGAACACGTGGGTTGGACACGGTGACCTTTTAGCTGTTCCTTCCAACGTCAGCCTTCTGTGATTCCCTGAAATACAGGGTGTGCAATGGCTTTCAAAATTTCAGTACCCTCAGCACACAACAGGTACACAGTAGAACTAATTTATATGAAAATAATAACTTCCTAACTTGCCCTCTAAAAAAAGAAGGAAAACTCAGAAATGCATGATTAAATCAAATAAATTACTACAGAATAAATTTTATGAGAAAAAAATTTCTACATTGTTTCTCAATTGTATGCCCCCGGGAATATCACTGAAATACTGTAAAATGTTGATCACAATCACATTAGAAACACCATTTATAAGAATGATTTAGTATTTATAAAACAGTTTGTTCACATTTAAGAAAGAAGTTACTTAAGATTCATTTGGGAGATTTGTGTTACATAGCCTGATACAGAATAGGGGAAAACCATAAATGTTAATCTGAACTTAATGAATAATTTCCAAATATTCAGAGTTATTAATGTATTTTATGGCCATATCAAGAAATAAAGCCACCTTTCTTTCAAGTTGCAAGGCAAAAACTGAAATATAGTCACATTTTTCTAGACAAATCTGTTTAACTAAAGGCTGAATTAGAATCCAATCAACTTTTTTTTCCCCTCTCTTTTAAGTAGCTGTTTTTGTTTCCCTTTCTTTCTTTAGCCAGCAATGTCGAAGTGCTCATGTCGGGAAATGTTCGCTGCTACAATGTTATAGTGGAAATGATGAAAAGATTCCCCGGTAGTGAAACAGTTCAGGAAGTGAGTTGCTGTTTGTTGCACAAGCTTACATTGGGTAAGTTTACAAAGTTGTTTGTATAAACTCAGCTTATTCTGACTCTATAGGAGTTGGAGTTAAGTGGGAGTGTTACAGGCAACAACTGCTACGCCAGTTAATCCTCAGGGTGGTGCATAGGTCCTTGTGTCTAATGATGCAAACATACTGAGGTAACCCTGGCCACAGTCAGTATGGTGTCCTTATGTGATAAATGTAACAAACAATAAGAAGCTGCCATAAAAACTCAAGTTAGGGGGAAGTAATGAGACAAAAAAAGATGAGAGGCACAATAGGAGAATAGCAAATCAGTAGGTCCAGTTCTTTTTAAAGTTACTCTTAAAGAAAAGAAGAATATTACTTAGAGATTTTAATTTTTGAAGTGCCAATGGTGAATGTGTGAGAAACAACTGGTGCTACAGAAGTAGTTGAAAAGTGTTCTCTAAAACTCTAGTTTTCCTTCTTGCAATGCCTTTATCTTCAGAGACCTGTGTTGCATTCCTGATAGTGATGGTGTCTGTCTTGGCCCCCCCTGTGCTGCAGCAGTGAATGAATCACTGGGTTCTGCACTTGCCTTGACTTGAGCAAAAGTACTTTGGTTGTCTGGGCTAAAATGGGCCAGTGTCACATCAAGAGAAATTATGTCAGTGGCAAAAAGTTGTGTCTCTTAGCAGCTCTGTTCTCACACTTGCAACTATGATAGACCCATTTGAGCAGTTGCCAAGAACCATGTAATAGGAAGTACAAATGAAAATAACTATGTTTTTCCCACTGCTGCATACAAACCCACTGTGAGCAGCTGCCTGAGCAGCCCTCACTCCATGGCTGGTTCTTCTTCATCAAGAGTTAGACTTCCCAATTTTTGCAGGTGGTGGCCTGAAGCTGCTGCAGATGCTGATACCAGTGCATGACTCCCCATAATCAAGTCAATCCCATCCTTTCACCATCTGTTTCCACTTCTTCATGCAGATATGGTAAAAAGTATAGATCAGACCTGAGTGCAACCCAGAGCAGCTTCCCATTCCCCTTCAGAAAGCCAGATATGACTTTTAAGAAAATATGGTGGCTGTTGAGGTGGTAATTGCAAGGTTTCTTTGGCAAGAGGTGATGCTAACCTTGAACTGTTTGCTGTGCAAGGGTAGCTGAAGATAGGCAGGGGAACCAGGCACTTGTGGGGACACAGCAACTTGGTTGAGAGGCCTTGATCTTGCCCTAGGTACAACCAGCCTGGTTTCAATCAGTTGTTTGCCATGTTTATGCTGACCAACAGCGAAGAGTGACAGAAAAGAAACCACAAGATCCATTTATTCTTTGAGCCTCTTATCTTAATAAAGAGCTACTGTAGTAGGGTTTGGAAGAGATGTTCACAGCACCACACAGTTATGGGAACAGATGTGAAATTGTTAGGTGCTCTTGGAAATAGTCTGGAAGATTTTCATATGTATAGCCAGTGTTGCTTTCCAGATTATTCTGATGGACACTGTCTTCCTAAACTCATGTTAACTGGCAGTGAAATGGTAAAGTCAGCATCTAGTAGCTTCAAAATCACCATCATGCAGTCTTGCTAATCTGGTAATGACTATCCTAGATTTGACTGTCTTTGGAATTTTAACTGGCTGATACCTGTTTGGCCAGCCACAAGTCCAACAGAATTACTCATCACATAGCCTAGGATTATTAATTTCTTTAGGTAAGTAATGCATTTACACAAACATACATTTTCCATTAAAATATATTAAGAAACAGCAATGTTGATATAACATGACCACACAACTGATCTTTCACATTATTGCTCTGATTCTCATTTTTGCTAATCAAGATTTAAATGAAATTAAATCTCAAAATAGAAACCATAGCTATCAAACCATATTTCACAAAGTGAGTGTTGCTCTATTATTTTCTGCATACTTCCAAACAAAGAAGTTATTTGAATTTGCTTGCTTTTTGGAGAGTGCCCTATATCCAGCCTATAATACAAAATACTGTACAGTTTATAATAATAGTTATGCTTTAAATTTATTTATTATCCAAAAGCTTTCTTCTGTTTCAGAAGGAATCTATTCTATATTTATAATGCTGGCCTTGATTCATTTAATGAGGAGGGCAAAACCAGAGAGTAAAGCAAGGTTAAATTACTTGCGTCATAGGATAAATCAAATCATTGCAGGAATTCAGGACCAGGACTGCATTTACTTCCTGGCAGGAAGTCTGCAAGTGATACACCAACTGTATTTTTCTTATTTTGATGACAGTGTATGTTTCATTTTGCATTAAACCTCTACCTCTTGTAAAAAAAGAAAAAAAAAATTTTAAAGGCCTACAAAGAATGTAGATCTCAACTGTTTTTTATCCTTAACTTCATCTTTCCACAAATAAAATTTTGGTGTGTCAAGCCCTGAAATAAGAAATCCAATGTTTGCTACAAAGTTTGTGCATTGGGTGCTGAGAAATTTGTGTTAAATGCATGTATAGCTCTAGATATGTGTTTGTATTAATTTGATATCTTATCTGGTTTCAGGAAATTTTTTCAATATCCTTGTATTACATAAGGTTCCAGAAGTCATTGTGAAGGCTGTTACAACATATCCTGAAAATGCAAAGTTACAAGCTGCAGCTCTCAGTTGTTTAGCTCTTCTAAGTGAGTAAATCTTTGTCTACATGTTAATTTTTTCATCCTAGTAATTTCCTGTAATAATTTTAAACTCCATTTCTTTAACACAAAAGCCTCAGGCAGGACAGCTTCAGCAAAGCTGGATTTCCTACATGATTACAGTTTGCTGTTCCACTATGATAAGACTCTGTTCATATCATATGCCCAACATCTGCACAGTGTTCAGAGCTGGAAAGTTACGTTGACAGATCCGAGCAGAGCAAACTGTTTATTCATAGACATATCTTGGACAATCCCTTCTTGACATAAAGTCTCCAGTGATAACAACACTGATTTGATGTTGTGTTTGCCAGGTGTGACAGTACTTTTATTGTGACAGTTGATAGCAACACAAAATCAATGCTTGTGCTTGAGTTCTGAAATCAATTAAAAGATGCAAAATTTTCCTTGAGTACAGTTCAGACAGAAATTAGTTAGCTACTGGGAAAAAGCTAAGAATCTGATCCTCTTTGTCCTTGAATAATTGTTCCATATAAAAGTCAATAGAAATGTTGTTTAAGAGTCCCCAAAATAGCAAAGATTAGAAATCAATACACATTCCATTATGCCTCAGATATTATGCTCAGTGTTGGTATCTCTTTTTTCCCCGTAATTGCTGAAAAATCACAGGTAGAAAATTATATATTTCAAATTCTGTTGTGCTTTCTGGGACCAGATATTTCTTTCTGCATTTTGTTTTTTAATGGCATAGCTTCAGAGTGTAGATGGCTCTGTAATAAGTGGTTCCATGCAAATGATTCACAGTTATATTTTATGTCTGTGGTATTCTGTATGTAAATACACAACAAAAAGAGATCATGCAGATCTTTTCAGAACCAAAACCTAGACTGATCTGTTACTATGTGGCTCATTTACTACACTACACTTAAGTTTTTAACTCCCTTTATAACTTTGAAGACATTTTTCAAGTCTGTCTCAGAGTTTATGTCAAAAGATTTCTCCCTTCCCAGAAAGGACTTCTCTTCCCACTGATTTTCACACATTGCCAGTGTGAGTGCCTCCATGACTACAGAAAGGTTAAGACACAGGTGCTTTGTTTTCAGAGTAAGAATTTATTGTAAATATTTTGTATTTCAAGCTGAAACAATATTCTTAAACCGGGATTTAGAGGAAAGAAAAGAAGAGGAGGAGGAAGAGAAGTTATGCTGGCTGGAAGCGTGTTACAGAGCATTAGA
The DNA here is from genome assembly GCA_013398075.1 of Notiomystis cincta. NCBI lineage: Eukaryota > Metazoa > Chordata > Aves > Passeriformes > Notiomystidae > Notiomystis > Notiomystis cincta. The sequence goes on from VZRX01021896.1 coordinate 296,943, forward strand.
ACTGCACCGAAAAAATACAGATGTGCTGGTGAGAAATTGTGGATGATGGGAACATGGAAAGGCTGTGTTATGTATTGAATAAAATGTTTAGAAACATGCTTTTCTCATATATATCCTCAGGCAAAAAAAGGTCTTAATGTCTAGATTAGATTTAGAATAAATCTTACCTTTCTTGCCTGTCTTTGTTCATCTCAAGAGGTTTTAGTTACTTCCTCAGATCAAATGTAGGTAGTTAAGATGAGGCTTGTACCTGAAACTTTGGCCATGCAAAGGTTGTTGTTCACATACCTCCTCTGTATCCAACACCCAAACACAGGCCCATCAGCAGAAGAATTAATCTTGGCCTAAAATGGATATCAAAATGCAAATCAAATAATGAGACTGTCACACATTTTTAAGTTGGGCCTTTCCGAGCTATAAAGAATGTCACAATGTACATTTTGTTCTATTTCTACATAAAGTACCTTGTACCTCTTTTGTGAACTGAAAAGCAGTCAAACTATTTAAGTTTTTTCATGTATTTTTAATCTTCTAAAGGTATATTTTCTTAATCTTTTTGTCTTGGTTTATGTTTAGGAGGCTGTGTGCTGGGCTTTGAAAAATCTATTTCTGTATCAACGCAACCTTCATGAGAAGATTGGAGATGGAGATAATCAGTCAGTGTTGTCTTAAACTGGATTTTTGGAAGTGAAAAAAATGAGTGCCTATTATTAAGCCATTTGATGTTCCACTTTTCCATTATTTTTAGTTTTGTAGTAGATGAAATGCACGATGATCAACCACACCTGGGAAAGTTTCTTCCCAAGTGTGCTAACCTTGACTCAGGAAAATCTGCTAGTGTTTTCAGAAAGGGTCAGAACACAGACTATTAGAGCTAATTTTTACTGTTCATAAAGAATTTTGTCTTCAGTTGCAACAGGGACAAGAATGTAAGAATCGGGAAAGCAGACAAGATTAAGGTACATGGCATGTAAGGAGTGTAGAAAAGCAGTGCTAGTTTTCCCACAAATCAGATAAAAGGCATTGTAGAGAGAGTGCTGCCTCATTAGGCATGAATAAGATGCAGATTTCCATTTTGCTTATACTATTTCTCAGAGTTCCTTAAAATTTTACTTGCTCAATTTTTGTAAGCCTGTTTGCACCCCTTTCTGGACCTCAGGTCCCTTGAAAAGCACGGTTCCCAGGAATCTGGGGACACTCAGACAAGACAAAGTTGCATGGGTTACAAAGGGGGTTCTGTCAGCTGTTGCTCTGGAAACACATTAGAAACCAAGAGCAATCACCTGAAATTTTCATTATGTTATGTAATACCTTTTTAGGAAACTGAACTGCAATTATGAAGTAACTGTTGTAATAGAGTCAGTGTGCAGTGATTTGTTTCTCTCTGAAAGGTTCCCAATAGACAGAGCAGTGATGCTCTCCATGCTGATGCACTCCACTTCAAAAGAAGTGTTTCAGGCAGCTGCAAGTACCTTGGCAATTTTGTCACAACAAAATGGTAAGGGGCTTTAATTATCTTTTCTTTCTCATTTAGCAGAAGGTTACTGCAAAAATATTAAGGAGAATTTAGTGTACTGTTGAATGAATGCAATACTCCCTGTTATTAGAGTATTACGTTCTTGTGATAAGTAGGAAGTTTATTCCTTGCTTTGAAAAAGTTATTGTTGGCAAGTATCAAAAAATAGAAGGAAATAAAGAGCTCTCTGCCAGTTTATGTGTTGCAATTGCTACTTTTTGGAGCAGGAGACATGAAAAAAGTGTGCTCTCTTTGTATGCTTGTTTAAATATTTGTCACATGTTTGAATTTCATCAAGAGCAGCATTTGTTGAAAAATCACATGAATAAGGAACACAGCCCTACAAATACCACTTTCTTGCTTAACACAGCCCTGTTGCCTTCAGTGGATCAAACTATATAGAAACTTAAACATGTGTATGACAGTTTTCAAGTTTGCTTTACTCCTGATCGTGTCCCTAACATGGTTTCCTAACTTTTTTCAATTTGCAGACCCCCTCAAAATTTTTCAGTGGAGATGTGGAGCCCTGAGTAGAGTATTTAAGCCTACTGACAGTTGGCCTGCTTTTATTAGATAACTTTCACAGAATGCTTTGAAATGGTTATGGACCTCAAGTGGTTTGCAGACTGCACATTGAAAACCACTGGCTAGATAGGAAGAAAAATCCTAGCAGTTAATTACCATTCTCTAGGTGAGAAAGCATTGTTTTATCACCAGTTTATTGAGCCATCCAAGTACATAAAACCTAACACAGAAAGGGTTTTATAATTGTTTATGAGATCAATATGTATCTATACTGAGAAATAGATCTCATAAATGTATGCATACTATTGTCATAAACCAGGTACTTTCATAACATGTTACTGACAAGTGGGCCTCTGGTTCCTTTTGGAAATCTAAAGCAAGTTTTTCTTCTTTGTTTTTAATTTCTTCTTTTTTTTTTTTTTCCCTAAATGAATGTGCTTACAGCAGAAATGATAGACATAAAGAAGCTTAATAAAACCTTCTGGCACAATGCTGTATTGCCTGAACCATCTGAAATGGATGTACTGAACTGGGAATACCAAGATTTGGTGGTGGTTACTATGATAATTTTAATAGTGTTCTCATTTGTATTAGTTACTGTTATAACTACAACTTGTGCTTGGATATTTGAATTAGCAAGACATGAATTAACAAAGCAAATAGAATGAATAAATACAATTTCGTTTTTGAAATTTAATTTTGGAAGGTAGAAGATTTTTTAAAGTTTTAACCTCTAGCTTTCCTACATGATCACAGAATGCAATTACAAGGAAAATTTTAAGAATAAAAATTTCTGAAAATATAAGTAAGGCTATACATTTTCTTTCCCATGTGTTTATTTCACATAAGTAAAAATAGCAGATGTATAGAAACTTATTAGACAGTCAGAAATTATAATGTGTTTGATTAAGCTATGCAAACAGAAGTCAGCTTCAGCTCAAATTGTTTCCCATTTTAATTTATACTGTTATGTCTGTTTGGTGAGGTGAAAAAACATTGGGAAAAAAAGGAGGAGGGAAAAAAGTTGGGTTTGATAATTACACAGAAAGAAAGATTTACTTACAGGATGCTTGCTATTTTTGTGTTTTAGTAAATATTAGGAAGACACTTTTGGCAAAAGGCATACATATGAATGTTTTGGATATAATGAGGAAACATCCACATTCTCCTGAAGTGGTTGAAAGTGCCTGCAGGATTCTGAATCACGTTTTCGAAGGAAGGTAATAAAATTAGAAATGCATGTCCACTTCCAAGGTGAAGGGTCTTGAGATTCTGTGCCATAAGTGATTACATTTAAATTGTTGACTGATAGTAAAATTGACCACAGAGTGACAGCCCTGGGACTTTGTAAGCCCTGTAGTCCAATGCCCAAGGAGGTGTTTAGGGAGCTGCATGTTCTCCCCTTCATGGTTCTTGAGCAGTGAGATTTGAATAGACAATGGCTGGGGTGGTCTCCCCTCCTGTTAGCCACACTGAGTTCCATTGAGAGAGAAGAAATTTCCCACAAAATTACCTCTGATTATTAAAACAGCATTTTGTTAATATTACTTGTTGGCTAGGATGCAATTATTTACATAGACTGAATTATTGGAGTGGCAAGAAAATGATTCGCTATGGTGAAGAAAAGTTCCACAGTTTAATTTAAGTTTCAGATTTACGGTGTTCCAAAGGGTTATCACACAGTGTTAAATAAGGACAAATATATGTGAAATTTAGAAATGCTTTCTATTTATTTATTTTATTAAAAATATTTTCAGTTTCCCTCATCTGGATGTAATGACAGTAGCAGTATCAGAAGTTGTAAAAGCCATGAGGAAACATGAAAAATCACTCTCTGTACAACTGGAAGCACTTCGAGTCCTTTTACACTTCATGATGCCCAGTAAGTCATCCAAAGGCATACACCAAATCAGAGAATAGAATCAGATAGCTGGGCTTTAGTCTTTCTTATCTAATGAGACAGCCTTTAATGGGACTTCAAAAAATTATTGCAGTTCTGTACGTAGCAGAGAACAGCTGTAAGTCTTTAGGAACATACAAGATGGGAGAAATCATTTGAGGTATTGAAGGTAATAGATCAAAATTATCACTGCTGATTTCCCCTTCATTTCATCAGTGAAGAGTTAGCTCCATTACTTCTAAGGAATTCAGGGAATGAGTGTGGAGCTATCAGTGTGCTTGTGGTTTGCATCATAAATGCCCTTTAAGTGAGAGCAAACCATGATGATGACATGAACACTGTTGTACCACAAAATGCAATTGTTTTGATAGTATCTCTTGGAAGGAACATAAAAACTGGACAGTGATATTTATATTTAAAGATATAAAATATATAGTTATATATGACTTTCTGTCAAAAAGGAGAAACCAAACTGACTAATTTAGAAATTCCTTTCCAAAAAAACTCTCTTTATCAGCAATCTAGAGAGAGAAAATATTAGTTTTATGTCTTTAGTAGAATTTGGGAAAAATTTTAACTCTTTTTATCAGTGTAGTGCTATATATCTTGCTTTTTTCCTCTGATATTGAGTGTAAGAGTACAGACATGGGGTACTGATGGGTTTTTTTCAGAAGAACTTTTTACAAGTATCTCTCAGCAGTTTTAGTTGAACATTTACAAAACCAATAACTGAAAATATATGCAGCCTGATTGCAGGTTTTCAGTTTCCTTCTATTATTTGAGTTCTAATCCTAATACTTTCCTCTTTTTTCAACAAAGAGCAAGATTTTGACTTGATATGTGTGTTCTAACATGGAGGCAGGGCACTTTGCCAGTATTCTGGAAGTGAGGCCCTTCTAAAGTGTAATCAAACACAGAGAGCACCAACTGGATGTTGAACTTGCAGGTTGATTAGGGAATAAAAAAATAATTCATGGGAAAAATAGTATTCACAGCAACTATGAATGCTGAAGTGACTTTGAAAGGATCTCTGGGTACTTTCTGTAGAGTCACTTGACTGCAAGTGCCAAAAGCTACAAGAAGAGTAAATCTGAAAGACCTTTCTCTGTTTTTTTAATATGTGCTCACATTCCACTTAATGTCATCTGTGTGTAAAATTTGTCCTATGATGTGCTGCCAAGTGAGCAAGAACAAATAGTTTATAGATTCTCTATAGTGTTTCCTTACCAGAAAGAAGAGGCATTCTGAAGTAGGTATCAGGAAATTCTGTAGCTCAACAAAAGTAATATATTGCAGTGTACCTTAGAACAGATTCTTTGGCACGATTTTGTATTTTCATAGGAAGCAGTGAGCAAATATGTGGTGAAATTTTCCTTTCCAACACAATGTACTCATATTACAGTGTCAATCTGGAGGGATTCCAGTCTTTGCAATACAGTGTTCTGAAAATACCATAAGATCTGAAATACGCTCTCTGAGTCACCTCAGTGTTCATTTGATTGTTAGATTGTATTATTGGGTTAATGGTGGGGAGAATATGAAATCTGCTGTTCTGAGGAAGGCTGTTTTCCATTGTTGCAGATACAAAGAATGAACACCAGAATGGTTCTTCCAGAGATGTGGGAGATGCTGCTTTTGCACTTACAGTAAAAGTCATTAGAAGCCAATGTCTGCTGGAGGGAACTCACTCATTGGTGCTTAATGCTTTAAACAGGGTATAGTTAAAGCTTTATTCTACATCATTATTTTACACTTGCAACGGTGAATCATTTGTAAGTTTTAGTTCTACATTGATTTTTCTACTGATTTAATAGAATTAATGTTAACTCCCAAGTTTCATTAATCTTTTAGTGTTTCTTTCTACTACCTTTTCTAAATTGCATTAGATGATTCTTCATCCAGTAATTCCAAAGGATATTTATTTTTAAAAAGCTAGGGTTTTTTTGTCAATACAGTTTATTTGGGTTTTTTTTTCTTAAAACAGACTGGTGTATACATGAGAAGTGCCTACACCTCAGCTACACATAAAACTGAGTAGATAACTTGTTTGTCTACTTTCTTTTCACTGTTAAACTTTTTCCAGCCCCTGTAAAATAGAATGATCACAGTGCCTTGAAGGGGAAGCTGAAAAATGAAAGGCTGAAGAAGACTCAGTCTATGCAAAGGAAACACTGGGAACTTTGCACAGCAAATTAACCTTAAATCCTAGTGATCAGAAATGTTTAACTTCATGGCTTTCAGAAGAATCCAGTGTCTGCAAGGTTTTCAAGGTTCACATGATTACAATCAAAATGTAGCATTTCCTAATTTTTTAGAAGTCTCTCTCAGGAATTTTAAGCTTGCCAAACAGATTCAGTCAAGGAAATCTATGTCTCTTACATTTATTATAGAAGTCAGAGCAAGTAATGTATCAGTGAAATAGTTCTAGGGTGTCTAAAAGATATCTTGACCTGAAGATATCAGATATAGGAGTTAACAAAGGAGGTAAAATAATTTTTGTTTCAGAACATCTTCAGTATTTCATGATTATCCTGATTGCATTTTCCAGTGCAGCTGGTTCATGGTTTAGGGTACTAAAATATAAGCCAGAAGGGCTAGAAATTGACACATTTAATTAAAAATTAGAGACAGAATAAGGAGGAAGCTGAGCATGACTTCATTGAAATAATTTTGCAGATTTATGATGGCTGTGACACTCTAACATCTAGGCCCCATCTAGGTTTCCTCCATCTAGAAGTGGGAGGTGGTAATACATATGTTGCTTCATATCTTTTTCTTTTCATATTTTTTCAGTTGCCAGCATAAACATATTAATGAACATTTGAGGAGAAAAAAACCCCAATTTTTCATTAGAAAAGTAGCTAGGGAATATTTTCAGAATCAAAGATGAAAATATGGGGAAGTTTTGAGCAGCTGAAACTGATGGTTGATAAGAAAATCTTTTTGGAATTGTGATTGTTGTTCCTTACTGTAACATCAGCTGTCATTTTGCATATTTAGAACAACATTCACTTGTTACAGAACAGCTTAAAGAACAAGCAACTCTTCTGTTGCCATTGTAAGCAGAACAATCTTGATCTGATTTTATCTTCTTTTCTCCATTAGTTTATTGGAAATCCCAGCATTCAGAAGTGTGGATTAAAACTACTTGGTTCTGTAGCTGAGTGCACTGGTGCACTAGAAATTTTAACCCAGCAAGGAGCTACTGACACTGTGCTTCACACCCTACAGATGTATCCAGATGAACAAGGTAGGGAAGGTGTTTTGCCAGCAGAATGAGGAAGGCATGGTAGAAGGGTTTGTAACAGGTCTGTCACTCTCATTAGTGCTGGATGTGATGCAGGTTGCATGGCAAGAGAAAGCTGCAGTGCTGCAGAGTCCTCAGATTCACCCATGTTGTAGTTCTACCTGGCCCTGTAATAGCTTGTGCAAGTAACTTTCTGGAATGTTACTAAAAGACTACTTAAATAATGGTTTATTCCACTCAGAATGTCTGAATTATTGGTGTCTGAATAATATTTATTTTTTTTTAGACATACAGTGTTTGGGTTTGAGTCTTCTACGCTCTTTGATTACGAGAAAGAGTTTGTGTATTGCAACTATGCATGTCCTGTCAGCAGTTCTGGTTTCCACTCTGCGACGATTTAAAGAAGTCACTGAAATCCAGATGCATGTATGTGTCATTTCTGTCTATGGAGATGAAAACAGAACTCAAAATCTTTAAAAAATTATTTTAATATAGTTATATGTGAAGTATAATTCCATATTTAACTTACTTAAATTTGGTTTTATTTAATATAGTAGCTTAGTATAAGCCTTTGTAATTAAACTGAGACATTTGTCGTAGAGATGGTTTTCTTGGAGGCATATATTCAATCCAGAACATGTAAGCATATGTCAAGTGTTTCTCTAAACTTCTGAGATCTGCAAACTAGAATGAATTTCTCAGTCATGATCCATTGTTCTGTCAATCTGTAACCATTTCATGATTTGGGACATCATTAGAGTACTGATTGCCCTTCTTTGAGAAGTCATAGAAGATACCTTAGTTCCCAGCCTTGTTGCCAGGAGTAAGCTTAATGTAGGAATGCTATATTTAAGAAAGGATAGGAATACTATCAGACTTTGGACCCACATCTGTATGTGGAGGGAGAGTTCTTTGTCTGTAAATACACATTTAATCCTTGAGTAAAGTTCTGTTTCCTCTGCTTCAGAAGTTTTCCCTGTTTGTTACTTCATTTTTCTAGCAGGATAGAGTTTGCATGTGACATCAGCTTTCTGGGAGAGTTTCTATATTTCTCTTTCAGATGAATATGAAAATATCACGAGTACAGCCTCTCCCTTCTTGGCTGCTGTTTTCCCCCCAGCCTTTCCACATTTAGTTTAGCAACCAATGTAGAGAAAAATAAAAATAATGTGCTGGAATAAGGAAGTTACTTTAAGTAATTTAGTTTCAATTGGGTTTGGACAAAGAGTCCATAATATACCCAGTTCACCCTTTTAGGTGAACTTTACTTGCTGAATCATGGGGTAGTTTTGTATTTCTTCTTAGTTTTTAGATACACCTGTTAATTTTTTCATTTAGTCTAATAGCTCTTCTCAAATTCAGGGATTTCTGGACCAGGGGATGTATCTTCATTATATATCCTTAGAAGGAGATTGTTTCCTCTTTACATTTTCAGGAAATCACAAGTACATTTGTCACTGCCAGGCAGGACATTGTCAGATATGGTGCATATTTGACTTTTCAAAGTGTCAGTTAATATCTGTTTAAGTGGGTCAGCTAAACAACCATGAAACTACAGCTGTATAAGCAGAGACACCTGCTATTTCTGCCTTCTCTCCCAAACTTCTCCTATTTGTGAACTACTGCATGTTTAAAAGTTTAAAAGACAAAATAATTCAAGCACGACTCTTTTGGTTGAAATTTGATTTTGTTGCATGACCTGTTTTAAATTGATGGTTTTTAACACTGTACTTCTTTCAATGTTCTTATTGTGTTCTTAGGGATTTCATGCAATCTTGGCAATTCTTGATTTGTCACCTTGTTTTGCAAAGCTGCTGGTAAATGAATCATTTGACACAGTCATTTTCTACCAGATGTCTATGTGTTTCACTGACCAGCGAGATCAACAGGTACCTTCTTTCTCTAACAGTTCCACAGCTGAAAAATGTCGGTGCTTTTTTGTCCTAACTTCTATTGTTTGTCTTCCCATTCAGTTTCAAAGCCTGTGTTGTAAATGTTTTGCTAAAATAGCTGAAAATGATGATTTAAAAAATACAATGCTGGAAAAAGCATGTATGGAGTACAATAGTATTATGGCTGAATGTTTACTTCTACTGGGAGCTGATATTAATAAGAAGACAAAGACAAACTCTTTGATCTATCAGGTAATGCATGGAAATATATGTATGATTTTATTGCTTAAAAATTTGTGCTTTTGGGTTCCTCTCTGTTGTCATGTAAATATTTCTTTGGCAGAACTCAGAGAACAGGGAGGCTGCTCTAACATGCCCACAAGTGCTTCTTGCTAAATGTGGCCACCTTTAAATTTATTTTTTTAAGTGATATGCATAAGCACTTCTTTATTTTGGTTCAGTGTCAAAGTTTTAAATGATCTGAGAGAACCCCACCAATACTCCCTGAAGGGAATTAGGAAGTGTTCAGTCCTACTGGTAGAACTGTCTGGGTTTGGAACTGCCTGTCCATTCATAGAGTGTGAGGTAGGCAAATCAGTGTTAGTAAACCACAGTGGACATACTGAAGTAACTGAAAGTATTTCTAGAAAATATTTTTAATATTCACAATCAACACTGGTCTGTGTTTGGAGGTTTGGAGACTGGGAGGAGCCAACTGAACCATAGAAACATAAAGATTGGAAAAGACCTCCATGATACCGAAGTCCAAACTTTGGCTGAACACCACCTTGTCAACTAAGCCAGAGCACTAAGTGCCACATCCAGTTGTTTCTTGGACACTTCCAGGGATGGGTACTCCACCACTTAGGGTTCCAATGCTTAAAATACCCTGTCAGTGAAGAAATTCTTCCTGATGTCCAACCTGAACCTACCCTGGTGCAGCTTGAGGTCCTGCCCAGGAGAAGTGGCTGATTTCTACCTGGTTACACCCTCCTTTCAGGTAGTTAAAGCCAGCAGAGCTGAGCTCACTATCATTAGGCAAGGCTTGATGAGACTGACTTGTTCATTGTTGCCTGGTCATTAAATATCCAGATGATAACCCCTAAATATCTGTTTTCCATTAAACAGATAAATAAATGGAGTTGCAACAGACCACATGCAATAACCAAACTAGATAAATTACCATTCATTGCTGCCTGAAAAGTGTGTGCACTCAAGACAAAAATTACAATTGCAGATCTAAAGTGTTTGATACATTTTGGGCAAAGCCTTCATGAACGTGGGAATTGGTACTCAGGCCAAGACTCAACTTAGGTTGGCATATGCTCCAAGGAGTAAGGAACTGCATAACTGAGAAAGAGAGATGATCCTTAAAATAAAGTCAGTCTGAATTCGAGAAAGCCTCTTAATGCAGTCTGAGCTGTTACTTGAATGCTTCATTCTTGATTTGTTTTAATTGCTTTTCTCTGTTAGGTTTGTGAGAAAGGAAATAATCCTAAATTGGTGGAATTGTTATTAGCCAGTGGTGCTCGAGAGCAGGATGTTCGGAGTGCTCTGACCATCAGTATCAAGAGAGGAGACAGCCAAATCATCAGCTTGCTCTTAAAGAAGCTGAGCCTCGATGTCACCAACAGCAGTATATGTCTTGGAGGATTTGGTTTTGGCAGATTAGAGCCTTCCTGGCTCATTCCTTTGTTCCCAGAAAAACTTACTCAAACAAGAAAACAAAGTGAGTATATACAGAAATCGCTATACAAAACGTGTCTGTATCTTTGGATGATATTATGAAAGTGGTTTAGGTGAAGACTTTCAGTTGAGAATCTCTTCATAGCATTCAGCTTGCTATAGAAAATTTGGCAGAACTTGAAAATAAATCAAGTTATTTCTTCTATTTTTTTAAAGCTACTTTGACTTCTTGGAGATTATTTTATCTTTTCCATTTCTTGTACATGCAGATGCAGGTTCTGCACTGGCAAGGATGGTGCTCAAATTCCAGATGAAGAACATTTCAGAGGATAGATCAAGAGCCTCCTCTGATACAAACTTGTCTGAAGATGGAGTGGATAGAAACTGTGATTGGAATTTCATACCTGACCCATTAGTGGACAGTGCTTTTTTTCCTTTGAGTGATGATATTGATAGTGAAGGTAATTGTTTTTTCTTTTCTTTTTTGCTTTTTATTATCCCAATTATATTAGAATGTACTAGGGCTAGACTATAGCCATAGATCAGTTTTTAATTTGTATTTGAGATTTAACCCCTCCCATGAAGAAAAAAACTTTTATCTAAAATTTTGTTTGGGGTAACATTGGAAAATAGTTAGTGTGAGTATGTGCTTCATCTGCAAAACTAAGACCTTGAAGAATTTTATTTACATTTAAAATTAGTTTGTCATGCATTCAGTTTTTTGTAAAGAGAAAGAATGAGATTCTTGCAACTCAATTTAGATTTTAAATTTTTCTCTCTGTTTCTGAGCTGCCTTTATAGTCTATTACAAAAAGCAAGAGCTTCAAGAGTTGAATTTTCTCATCATGAAGTCAGGTGTATTGTGTTCTAGAAACCCCTCTGTTCCCTGGGTAGTCTGTAGAGTTCGTACCACCAGATCTGGTATAGAGGACTATGTTATTAACACATAAAGTAGGTGAAACAAGCCCTATCCCAAAGATAATGAATTGATCAGAAAGTGTAAATGACAGGTTTATGTTCAGCCCAACATCATTCTTTGTAACCTGGACATTTGAATGCCTTCAACTTCTAGAAAGACAGCATTTCTATAAGTCTGTAATACCAGCAACTTATTAATGAAAGTGGCCTTAATTTGTAACTTCTCTTTTTTGTTCAAATGTTGCTCTTGTTTTAGAACAGCTAGTTACTTAAAATCATCACAGATGAAGAATTTGAATTTTGGAATCAGAGAATCCTAAGGAACTTTTTGATTCTGATTCTGTTTTGTTCTTTTCCTCGAATCATTCAGCACCACTTCTAATTTCTGTAGGTCTGTTTCTTGGTCCATGTAGAAAAGTTGTTATCATAAAAAAATGCAGGAGAGATTTTAGGAGTTTTAAAAGTAGCTTTGAGAAGAGGAACATCAAATGTCTTCAGATAATGACAAAAAACGTCTCCTAAATCACCAAATCCAGAGTGGCATTTGATATTTCATTCTCAGTAAATGTGTGAGTGCAAATTTATCTATTGAAATACAACCCCTTTCTCTTTTAAAAACTTATTTACACTGAAGTAGCAGAAAGATGTGTTATGAAACATGTATAATAATCCCAACCCAATGGAAATCTTGTATCATAAATCATCAGTGCAGGACCTGCAGGTCCTACTTGAAAAATGTCAGGTTAGTGTGGCCCCTCTGCTCTAAAACACACAGACAACATTCTTGGCCTATTGCACACAGAATTAACCAGTGAGATCCTGCCAGCATTGATGCTTTTGAAATGCATCCCTCCTTTGCATGTCAGCATCTATATTATAGTTGAGTTCTGAGCCTCATCTCTAAATACATTTTCTTACCTATTTCTCTTCCTGTGTTCAAGGAAGTGAAAGTTCACTTTTTACAAAGAAGAAGTCCAATTCCATTGCAGTTGCTGATTTATATTGTAGGGAAACAGCATGTCAGAGAGGTTCTCCTACTTTGCCACGACATTCCTACTCTGTGGTAAGTCAGATCCTTGCTCATTCCAGGTTTTTAAGTCCATCTGCATTGCCTACTCCAAAATTGTTAATAATCAAGTATTAGGAAAGGTCATGTAACCATAAGGGTTTTGTCTCGCTGTTGCCATTCAGTGTTTCCTTCTGTTGTGGTGCACTGTATGGATGAGTTTATGTCAGCAAAAACTTATTATCACTAAACAGTAAGATACCCTTTTGAAGTGTTCAGATTTCCAGTCTGGTGTTCAAATGGAAATGCAGGGACCATGGGCCCATTCACAAAGACTTCCCCTTAGTGAAGCTGATCTTCAGCAACGATCAAGGGACAGAGACTGATTCCTTAAGAAGGCATGAGAGAGCAAACTGGTGGAATTGAAGTCCAGTTCCTTTGGAAGGAGCCTGTCTCTTTCCACTGTCTGTACAGGGAAACTGGAGAGACTGGCTTTCCTAGAGAAAGTTATGTTTTGTAATACCCTGCTCCATCCTAGTGCTGCACCCCAGTGAGACTCCTTCTGGGGTATCAGAAATGCACTCCTTCCATTGCACTTTAAATCTATCATTCTTTCATGCTGCATGGATCAAAATGTTTCATAAAGATGTGACCCATTGTTATTTTGAGTTCAAGTGTACAGTTTTTTTCTGTTCTCCCTATAAGCTCTAATAAAAAGAAATCACAATAAAGGAGTTTTACTGAATTTGGATGATTTCAGAATATGCATATGTTCCTAAATGCTTTTTCTCTTGGATTTTGCAGGGACCTGGCTCAGATTATGAACCATTAATGAAACAAAGAAGAAAATTCTTGCTCTCAGATGAATCCCTCAGTAAGTAAACTATACAATTTAAGGTATACAACAGATTATGCATCCTTAATGCTTTCACAAATAGAGCATTGAAAGATTTGAGACAGATTATATGTTTGTTTAAGAGGACGATACATTTTGGAAATACTATAGTGAAGTACAAATAATGCATATATAGGGATTTTTATTTCCTGGGCTTCACAAATAATTTATGTAGGGAATGGAATTTCATGAGTGCTCTTATTAGCTTTCAGAAGATCCTTCTATTGTGCAGTGTGTAAGCATCCCTCTGTTCCCCTTCCCTACTGTCTTATAAATTTCTGTGTCTTAGTACAACTCCTCATGGATTTGGATCTTAACCAATATCCAAACATTCACTCTCTTCTGCATCTGTAGATCCCAAGTGGATTGATGGTAATTTTACCTAAGTGATAAATGAAATCATGATATTTTCACATTTTTTGTTTTAATAGAAGGCGTCTCAAAATTGTCGCCACATATAAGACCATCAGACAGTCTTTCTTCATTGATCTCAGAGAAAGAATGTATTAAATCACTGGATCTTTCATCAAATGAGCTGGAGAACATTGATGCCATCAGCCAGAACAGCTGCTTAACTAGTCACCTGGAACACCTTGAGAAACTGGAACTCCACCAAAATGCTCTTACAAACATTCCAGAACAACTGTGCGAAGTAATTCTGCATAATTTTACATAACACAAGTTGAAATTAGTTAAAAGAAATTGATCTCTAATAATGTAATCCATATATATTGTAATAATGTATCCATAGCAATATTACTCAAGAATATAGGTGTATATATCTGCATGCTTCATACATTTACTCAACTTTGATTCTATGGATTCATGTTCATTAGAAATACAGATATTTTCATGGAATTGTTTTAAGTCATTTACTGCAGAGTGCTGCTTTAAATGTGTGATATTAAGTGGTATAATAATGGCAATGGAATAGAGAAATGCAGGCAATTAATATCTTATATTTTATGAAATGGAGCTAATTATTTTTGAAAAATGTCTTATGCTTCTTTTTCATAGAAATATTATAGGTTACACTGGTATGATTGCTATTTTCTTCTTGTTTTCCGTGTGAGATAAATATAAATAAATTAAGAGTTTGTATAAAAATATAACTCAATTACAAACATACAAATTAATATTTTTTAACTTTTTACAAACAAATTATCCTTTTCTTTCAGAACTTGAAATGTTTGACTTACTTGGATTTGCACAGTAACCGATTTACTTCATTCCCAATGTACTTACTGAAAATGAATTGCATTGCAAATCTTGATATCTCTCGAAATGACATTGGGCCTTCCTTTGCTTTGGATCCATGCCTCAGATGTCCAACTCTAAAGCAGCTTAACCTTTCATACAATCAGCTGGTGTGCACTCCTGAATTTCTTACAAGTGTTGCTGAAAATCTGGAACAGCTTTTGCTGGAAGGGTGAGTAGCATAAGTAAATGGACTGTGCCATAACAAACATAATAGGGAAGAATAGATTTGTCATGCAGAATGATGACTCATAGCACAGAAAGGATTGTTTAGTCACCAGTGAAACACTGCCATTGTCTTCCAAATGTGTAAATTGCTACAATTTTCGTAGTTGTATTGCAAAGTACAAGACATGAGAATGACTTTGGACCTTGATAGAATCTAAAAGCATTGCTGTTCCAGTAACATACTAAATCTGTTGTAGTTCAGTATCTGTCTGCCACCATGTTATTAATCCACAGGGCTGTGTAGTCTGAGATATTCAGCTAGGTTTTCTGTATCCACAGTACAGTTTCCACTGTATTTCATATGCACAAAAGCTTTTCTGGAAGTAGTAGTAATGTAATTTGAGATATTGGTATGGATATGTTTTAAATGACAGAAACAGAGAAAACATGTAGCTTTTTGTTTGCTAGCACTTATTATGTTTCTCAGTGAGGTTATTCATACCTATATGGAATTCTTAAAAATGCAATTTGTGATACCTCTGTAAATTGCAGAGACTCATTAATTTCCTGTAGTTTATGTGAAATAAGATGGTGAACTTTGTTAGTAATTCTACCCTGGCAAAACAGTGGATGGATCTTTTATCTCTGTATTTTCAGGGTCTTTCTCTTTGTCCTTCTAGTGTTCTTCTCCCCAGAACTCATTGTGTAAAATTATTTACTCATCCTGAATTGTATTCCATATAGGGAATCCTTTTTTAGACATTTTTTTAGATTGTTAGAAATTCTGTAATTATGATACTGCAAACACATATTTTTAGTATGCAGAACCTCTCACAAATGCAGCAATCCTCTTTGTGTTGGATTGAGCTCCAGTATGTAATCAGAAAATTAAGCCTTGCAATACATTTTGACACTTGGTCTCCAAATTAATTAAACTGATTTTAATATCAGTCATGTTATTCCATGTTGCCACATTTACTAGTGTTTTTGCTGACTTGTCAGTCTTTATGTAGATAAAGTTTTCTTTTTGTTTTACTGGTATGGGGATGACTTTGTCAGATCAACACTACTTTCACCTTTTACCTAGTAGTTTCTTAATAAAATATGGATTGTCTTTTTTCTTGTTGTTCTCATAGAAACAAAATTTCATGCTTATGTTCACCCCTATGCTTGAAAGACCTGAAAATTTTAAACATTAGTAAGAACAATATTTCATCCCTTGCTGAGAATGTCTTCATGGGCTGTACAAAACTGGAGCAGTTCAACGCCAGGATGAATGTTCTTGGTAAGTATCTGTGAAAATAGGATTCACCTTCTAGAAACTATTCCAATTCACCAAATTCCTCTGCCACTAACAATTGGAGTCTTGGGAGAACAGAAAAGAGTAATACTACATGAACTTGTCCTTGTTTGTACAGTTTCCTAAGCATCACCTTTAGATCACTGAAGACCTTTCAGTCTGTCTAAACACCAGTCTTAAAAATAATCTAAACCATTCTTAAAAATAATAGGATTAACCTCTTTTTCTACTCTAGAAAAAATACCTGACTTGTCATCCAGCATAACAAGTTTAAAATTATCCCAAAATTGCTTTAATAATGTTCCAGAAGCAATTCTTCTTCTACCACAGTAAGTTATTCTTTTATTTATTGATATTACTGTCAAGTTCTTGATAAAGAAAATCTGATGACAAAATTGTTGTTAAGTAGAAAATTCTGCATGTTTTACTGATTTTCAGGGAATCTGCACTAAGAGATTAAATCCAAAACTCGGTAGTTTTTAAACTGAAGAGAAATTAGTTACATTTTCTTCATGATTCTGAGAAATTCTGTTCCTCAGATTCAAATCGTTATTGTTGAAAATATATTCCTTGACAGCTGAAGCTGACAATTCTTGCTGAGAATACTAGAATTAATCTAATATTTCCTTGGAACCAACAATAAAAAATACCAGCAATTTTTCCTTTTTGAGTTCTGCAGTCTTTTGCACAAGACTACTGAGATTATTTTTTCACTTCCCAAATAACATGAGATATTTATTCTCAAAGAAAATCACTTCCTCTAGAAGGAATTGGGATAAAGATGCATGTGACATTTATTTTGCTATACCTTCAAAGTATTACTCATGCAAAAATTGGACTTCTGCTTTTTTTATAGAAGTTGTTGACCTTAACAGATCACTAGAAGTAGATTGTGGAGGGAGTGCTTGGAAGGGCTGATCCAGTAGGTGTGGGGAGATGTGAATGCTGATGGAGCCATAGAGAGGACAGATCCACAGATTTGGAAATTTATGTTAATGAAATTAACATGACATTGCACAAGTTCAGCATGCTAACATTCACAGCAGCAGATTTAATGCATGTGTTGAAAAAAATGCAGTTTTCAGGTTCTACATCCTCCAGCTCAGACAAATCAATAAGGTGTTGCATGCATTTTTGTGTGCTTCATGTTTCATAGTAACATCAACACCATATTTGTCCACTGGGTGTAGGTGAACTATGTAATTTCTGCACATACATTTGCAAACATACCTGCTTCTATTTGGATATCAGTCAGAAAAACATCCCTTCTCATAGCTTATCCACTTGTTTATTAAAAATCAGTACAGCTTTTGTTCCAGCTCATCTGGGTTTATGTTTTCATTTGCTGACTTCACTCTGTTATGTCATGTTTCAGTTTGCGATCAGTAGATTTAAGCCAGAACAGGATCGTAAGCCTGCCTGGACCGATGCACTGGAAATCTCTAAACTTAAGGGAGCTGTTATTTAATCACAATCAAATAGATGTCTTGGACTTGAGTGAAAAGGCATGTGCATGGTCTAGGCTAGAAAAGCTACACCTCTCCCACAACAAGTTAAAGGAGGTAAAGTCTAAGATTCTACCGAAATGAAATTTAATTGCTTTTCACTTGAATGGAATTTTTTAATGTTCATTTGATTTTCATGTCACCTCTCATACCATTGTACATTGTATTGGTGAAATGGTATGTAAGTGCAAATAGTACTTTCTATGAATGAAAATCACTATACAGCTTTTCTGCCTGGAATGTGTCATATAATCAGTTTGTATAGTGAATTACTTATAAGGTCTTTTCTGTTCTAGTGTGGGATATTAGGCTTGTTTATTTAAAAAATGTAAAATAATATAAAACATTATAAAATAATAATACCTAGTAAAATAATAGTAATACCACTAAAATAATAGCTATTTTTGTAAATTATTTATTTTTTAAAAGCATTTAATTTCCCATTAAATATTCCTTTATTTAGATTCCTCCTCAGATTGGCTTTCTAGAGAACTTGACTTCTCTGGATGTAAGTCACAATCCTGACTTGAGATTCTTTCCCGATGAAATGGGAAGACTGTCCAAAGTCTGGGACCTTCCTTTGGAAGGACTCCATCTTAATTTAGACTTCAAGCATGTAGGATGCAAAGCCAGAGACATTATCAGGTTTGTTGCCCTATTGTTCTTGAATATTCCTGGTTTGCTTTCTTGGGATTTGCAGTAAGCACTGATGAAATAGCATGTTGTTTTGAAAAGACTTGCTGCTTTGCCATATGAAATCCAGCATGCTGCTCTATGGAAGGTTGTCATATCAACACACACACATAGAACAGATTAGAGAGGTTTAGACCATTAACTCCTGAATTTGATGCTTCTGTAAACTGTGCAATAAATGGTGCTTACCAATATTAGAGTAGTTAAAAGAGCAGTAATATCAAACAGATACTGAAAATTTTAAGAAAACAGTATGCTTCTAGATTTTTCTATGTTCTTCAGTTCTGTTGGTCTTTTTCTCTGTTATACACTTAATGGGAGTTTTGCAAACTTTTTTCTACCAGATTTCTTCAACAGCGACTGAAGAAGGCTGTGCCCTATAACAGGATGAAGCTCATGATTGTTGGAAACACTGGCAGTGGGAAAACTACCCTGCTCCAACAACTGATGAAAAGCAAACGGACAGAACTGGGCTCTCCAAAAGCCACAGTAGGCATTGATGTAAAAGACTGGGTCATTCAAGGGAAAGGCAAAATGAAGAAGGAGCTTATATTAAATGTGTGGGACTTTGGAGGTATTTCCTGAGTTTATTTTCCTTTGCTATTGTCTTTTCTAACATTTTAATGCATTATTTATTCTTAGAGTCAGCCTGTGGTAATTCAAACTGGGAGCAGTAGAATTACAAACTTACACCAAAAGTCCAATGACCACTTACAAATTAGTGAATTCTGTAACTTAGCAGCTAATCCCTCAAATTTAATATAAAGCCTCAGGTATTTCTCATCACCAAATGTGGTTTGACCACTCATTTCAACTATAATACTTTAGAATAATAATTTCAGAATAGTAAGAAACTGCTTGTAATCACCAGAAGAATCTTTCATTCAACTCTGTTTCTCCCTTTTGTAGTCTGGGTCTCTCTAGGCTCTGCAGTATCGCAGGTTTGCAAGCTCACAGGCAAGAAAGCACTTAGGATGAGTCTTTGAACCTTGTGTTTTTGGAAAGCTTTCTAAGTTTGGAGTACTAGAGAAACACTTCTAAAATCCAGGGCTATTTTAGGCTGTAGAAAAGTTGTTTTTAAGCAGTGTTGTATCATCATTGAAATACAGTCTGTCACACTGCATTAGCACAGCCCAGCACCATTCAAGCTGGATGTCCAGCTTTAGTTGTAATTTTAAGTGCTTAATGATGTGAATTTGTTTTGAAGTTGCTGAAAGGGAAGGAAGGAGAAAGGGAAGGAAGAAGGTAGAAGGAAATGAAAGAGTGAGGGAGAAATTCAGTATTGGAGTTTTAAAAGAATTATGTCCTTTGAAGTTGTCTATGCAGCAACTGTGTTTATCCAGTTAAATCTTTCACTTGATTTACAACCAGTGTGTGTTTCAGCATTACACTTCAGTCAATGAGCTACCACAGAGTGCCTTCCTGAAATTCATAGTTATTCTGGTTTCCTGTCAATTTACATAAATTTTTGCAAACATTAATTTAATTTGTGAACTTGTGGTCTGAGGACGTGTATTCCTCTGCCTTTTTTTGATCTGAAGATGTTCAGTCAAGGAAGTACTAAACAATGGAAATTTTTGATCATTAGGACAAGAAGAGTTCTACAGTACCCATCCTCACTTCATGACCCAGAGGGCTTTATATCTTGCTGTTTATGATCTCAGCAAAGGACAGGCAGAGGTGGATGCTATGAAGCCATGGCTTTTTAACATCAAGGTAAGACACACAGAAAGGAATTCTCCTTTCCCAGGAGCTGTAGGTGAACAGCAAATCAACCAGAAATATTTATATAGGGAAAGAAGAAAAAATATTCTTCAGCAAGTAAGAATAGTAATATTAAACAAGAGCTGAAATACACCATGTATTGGATATGAAAGTGTTTATAGACATAAAAAGACATGATCAGCGCCATTTTGGACTTAAAATTGTACAAAGTGATGTGCAAAAGAATAACTTGTGTGTTCTGGCAATATTTTGAATTGACTGATAAAAATAAGAAAGGAGTACTATTAAAGAAATAATGAGTTAAACTTGCATTTTTCTTTTAGACCAATATAAATTTTTTGAGAAATCAGAATTAGACTAATTTAAAACTGACTAGATACAGGTTTGAAATCATGCTATTGACTGTATGCTTAGTATCCTACTGTTCATAGGAATGATTCCAGAACTGTGGTAGGGAATTGACCAGAGAATCTGCCTGTATATTTTTTCATTTGTTGTGAGTGTTTATCTCCATTTGTGGAGCCATTCCGTGCTGAGTGAGCATTACTTGCCTTTTCATTTCGTAGGATGCTTAGCCATGACTGGGCAATACCCTCAGATATAGAGTTTGTTTACTGATCCTGTTAATGAACTTCTCTTCTTCACTCTTTCCACCTTGGGCAGTGATACAGGACAGAGGGTTGCAGACAGTTTAGTGTTGGTGAAAATCACTTCTGATGGGTTCTCCTTTGCTATGCAGTACTTGCTGATGTTTCACTGTTGCAGTGTTCCAATGACAGCTAGCAAAGTACCATTTCTTTTGGCTTTTCCATTTTATTGGATGTTCTTAATTAAGAATGTCCCTCTATTTTACTGCCAATAGTGTTAATCTGCAAAAATCCAGATGTACACTCCTTCCTTTTAGAAAAAGCTGGGGGTTTAATATTTCAGTTTTGAAATAGACAGCTCTCTGAATGTTTGACTAAATTGCTCACATCTTATGTGAATATGAAACATTAAAATCAACATTCACTGTTGAGTTAATCAGCAGTATGGATCTCACTAACAGGCTCGAGCTTCAACATCCCCTGTCATTCTTGTTGGCACTCACTTGGATGTTTCTGATGAAATGCAACGCAAGGCCTGCATGAGTAAAATTACTAGAGAGCTGTTGAACAAGCGAGGCTTCCCAGCAATCCAGGATTGCCACTTTGTCAATGCTACAGAAGAATCTGATTCCATTATCAGGCTTCGGAAAACCATCATAAAGGAGAGTCTTCACTTCAAGGTGAGCTACATATTGGTTTTGGATGTGAAAACATCCTTGTTATACTTAAGTGAATACATTTTTGAACATTAATACCATAATTAAATACATTTTCATGTGATAACAAGGTCATCTTGCCTTCTGTAAAATGTTACACACAGCAAAATAATGAAGGAAAATCGCCAGGTTTGTTCTAATTTGTTTTCCTTCCCAAAGCATCAACTTAGTAAAAATCCCAGCTAAGTTCTGTTTTCAAACATTAGGGCCATAAATCAAATATGTAATTAAAAATGAGCTATCTTTTTCTTACAAAGAAATGTAATTAAAACCTTGATTTGTTGAGTGGCATCATGTAATTACAGTAAGTATTGCAAGATTTCAGGGGACAGGAAATAGGATATTGTGGTTTGTGAAAACCAACTGACTTCCCATTTACTGATTTCATTTTACATAGCATGAAACTATTTCTATAAAGAGGAAAGTGAATTAAAGCAGGAAAAGAACATCCTGGACTGAGTGATCCTCCTAGATTGAAGTATCTGCACTTGTAATTCTGTTGTCTCCAAAGTCATCCCAACTCATTCCTTGCTCTATTCTTAGCCACAGCATGAAGCTTTAAGTGTGAATGAAGAGACCAGACCAGGCATGGAGCTCATAGAAACACAGGATCTGATCTGTAACAGAAAGAACACACTTTTTTTTTTCATTTATACAATATCAATCATACATTTTTTTTTTCATTTATAAAATATCAATCATATACAGAGTCATAACATATTAAAAAGGAAAAGTGATGTACTGTGCTACTTAAATCAATGGCAGAATGTCACCCAAGTTTCTTTTGAGTGACTGCTTGGAAGATTTTATAGAGCAAATGATGTATTTATGACTAGCCTCACACCAGTAGTGTTACAAATGAGTTAAAGTTACACACCTCTCTTGTTTCTCAGAAACCAGCAGCTTAGCCACATCCAAAATCTCCCTAACTTCATTCCACAGTGCAAGGAACAGCTAACCAGTCCTAAATGGCAAGCATGTGGCCTCTTCAAGTGAAATGGCCACATTCCCCTTCTCTCACATCCAGCAGGCATGAATAGAGCTGGTGTTTGTACAGGTGTATGTGGCTCTGTGTCTCACCATACTTCAGCACTCCAGAGGAGTTCTGCTTTTTGAAAAATTTTCTTCCTTTAATGTCTGCATCTCTTTAGACTATGACTTAAACTGATGTTTAAACTTCTACACAGATGTAAGGTGGCCTGAAGGAAATTAGTTAATTACCATAAATAATGTAGGTAGCTTGCATAGGAAATGTTACAAGGTATCTGCTTAGAGTTTAGACAAAGTGAGTTAAGTATCCAGCATTGTCATCAAGTACTCTGAAGTCTTTGAAATTACACAAGGTACTGATTTCATCTGCACAATGTACCAATTATATTTTTGACACATTGAAAGCATCACAGTGCATTGGTGAGAGAAAGATTACAGCTAAGAAGCCAGTTTGTAAATATTGGGAAAGTTGTTTCCCATTTCCTCAAAAAAGTTAGTAGGTCAGCACACATGGAGAAAGGAAAACCTGACTGGGTACATGTGATTACCAAATATCACAGGGTGTCTGCAGGAAGGAACTGGGGCTCAGGGAACAGGCCCAAAGCACCCAACTGTTTCCCCTAAGTGTCACTAATGTGGCTAAATTTATCTCATTCTATTCTCTTGTCCACTGACTGCCAGCA
Source organism: Notiomystis cincta (assembly GCA_013398075.1). Lineage (NCBI taxonomy): Eukaryota > Metazoa > Chordata > Aves > Passeriformes > Notiomystidae > Notiomystis > Notiomystis cincta. The sequence goes on from VZRX01021896.1 coordinate 320,152, forward strand.
GTGGAGACCTTTAATCGAGCTACTACCCTCTTCCCCCGAGTTTAGCTAAAGACACAGCTAGAGATATTACATATTACAAGAAGTATACGTTTTTTTATTAATTTGTCTATTGTTTTGTGTTAACTGAAGATGTATGACATCATCTGCTCATACAGTGAATATTTTCCTTTTACTTTGAACTAAAGCTTCTCTGAAATAATGTCTTCTGAGGAGACTTCACTTATTATGTACAAGTAATATGGAAGTATTTTCTTCTCTAAGTATTTATTTATAGAAAGACATTATAATTCTGAAAGAATAATTAGTGACATCTACCTTTCAGAAGCCATGTTAGTCAATAAATGAGTGTTCTTGTTCCTCCTTTCTGTACTATCAAGTAGACATACACACTTTGTATCTTAGTTTTATTTTCTGCATTTCACATGAATAAACTAATACATTTAAGATTATTGTTCCTAATTTTACAGATCAGAGATCAACCAGTGGTTGGTCAGCTGATTCCTGACAGCTACCTGGAGCTGGAAAAGAGAATTTTGCTGGAACGTAGAAACGTCCCAGTAGAATTTCCTGTGATTGATCAGAAGCGCTTACTGGAACTGGTACAAGAAAGCCAGTTACAACTGGATGAAAATGAACTCCCTCATGCAATTCACTTTCTGAATGAGTCAGGTAAAAGATTCTCTGCAATCTGTGTTTGTTAGCACTTTGTTCTAAATCTGCAGCTGACAGATCTGTACAAGATTTTAAGTCTTTCACAAGGATGCCACAAAATGGTAAGCTGAAGTGTCTAATCTTGGGTAACATTAGTTTGCTAAATCACATTGTTAGGAAGTGAATTCCATGATGTGAAGCATCACTACTGAAACAGTTTATATCTCTTGCTCTCTCTTACCCCTCCTTGAAAACATTCTACTGCTGGTTAGACAACACAGTTGCTGAAGAAAGATGCAATTGCTCTGAAAGTTTGAATAGAATAGTGGTTAGAGGAACATGTGTAACAGCTTATCTCAGTGCAGTACTGACTTCCTAAGATTAGATAATAAACCACACTGAGCTTAGCAAAAAAAGCAAGATAGATTAAAAATCTAACAAAAAGTCTGGAAATAAAGATAAAGCTGAGCAAGCCATGCACTCTACTGTTCTGAGATATTGACATAAATATATTTGTATTTATTATACAAATTGTTTATGTCAAGTTATATAACAAAAACACCACCAAGTGGAATGCTTACTTTGCTTAATACTGAGCTTGAGCAATGCATTGCTAACTACAGTATTTTTTGTGCAGGTGTTCTCCTTCATTTTCAAGACCCAGCACTACAGCTAAGAGATCTGTATTTTGTAGATCCAAAGTGGCTGTGTAAAATCATGGCACAGGTCAGACTGATTACTTTTTGTGTATACATTTATGGTACATTTTCCCCTGTCTAAGCTGCTGTAACTCATCAGTGTTCCTTCTTCACCATTTCTTTATTGTTTCATGATCTAGAATTTTCTCAAGGCCCACATGTTTTTACCTGGTTCTTTATGTTTGTATTGCTTTCTGGACAACTGACTGTGTCATTGCTTGTCTGTTCTTACATCTTGCCCAATATCATTTAAACTGCAACAGACACAAGAATACATGTAGAATAGAAAAATTCCATGGATGTAAGGTAATCTTGCAATATGTTGCCACAGGCTGGGATAAAAGCTGGAACTTTGGGTTAAAGGCTGTAAGAAGGGGGAAGAATTGTAATTGTGTGCTTGGTACAGGTGGCAGAGAAAAGTGAGTGCATGTGGAGCTGGAATGGGAGAGCAGCAGACTGATGGCTTAAGTGAGACCATTGTTGAAATGTTGATCTAGAAACACTCTCAAAATTTGTTATATATATTCAGATTTTCTAATCTCTGGAACTTTCATCTAATGATGAATGTACACATGAAATTGTTTCACTTTTTTTAAAAGATTCTGATGGTGAAAGTGGAAGGCTCTTCTAAATACCCTAAGGGAATTGTAAAGCGTTCAGATGTGGAAAAATTCCTTTTGAAGAAGAGCAAATTCCCTAAAATCTATATGTCACAATACTTCAAGCTTCTGGAAAAGTTTCAGATTGCTTTGCCATTAGGAGAGGACCAGCTACTAATCCCAAGCAGGTAAGCAAGGAGCTAAACCCACAAATGGCAGCCATAGAGATAGATCAAAATAGAAACCTCCCATCAGACTAATTAGTTTCACTGATCATTAGAGCAATTTGGTACATGAAAGCACGATGTACTCTTTACACATTACATTTTAGTAAATGCTTTCAGAAGAGACATGTTCAGCTGATCTTGTAGCAGATAAAACTTCTGTTGTATCAACATGGTGGGTAAATGGAAACTATAAATGATAGAATACTTTATGAGGATAATATTTCTTTTACAGTTACCATGCTTCAAGACTTCAGCAAGGAGAATGTACACAGCAGTGTGCCAGCACTAGAGATATTTATTGCAGTATAGAAGATAACTAAGAATTTCCATAACCTATTTGCATGAAGTGGGAACCACAGACAAGTTACTCAGAGGCAGTATCTCCTTCAAAAAGTGTAGCTACTAAATGTGGTGACAAAAGAAGTGTTATGACTTTGAATGTAGTATTTTTGTTTTATCTGAAACAAACTCAGTTTCTCTGCCTCAGTTACAGATTTCCCTAATGTGTTTAGTAATGTTTACATTGCCAAATGGAGAGAGTGTTTCATGACTGCACTGATGAGGATTTTTATGTCCTTCAAAACTCTGGGACAGGAAGATTTTCTCTAAATGTCTTACTTGCCTTATGTATGTCTCAGATTTTTCTCATATTTGCATTAAATATAGCCATTAGTGAGGTTCTGTTGGGTTTAAATTACAGTCAGAACTTCATTTTGACACAAGCAAGCAGAATAAACAAACACTATCTGTTAGCTCCCTGACCATCTGAATCATGCATTCATTAATAAATAATGCATTTTCCATGATGAATAATATATGTCATCAGCTCAGATATATTACCTCATCAAATACTGTCTTAATACTTTTATTCTTTCAGCTTGTCTGATCACAGACCTGTTATAGAGCTTCCCCACTGTGAAAATTCGGAAATTATCATCAGGCTTTATGAGATGCCATACTTTCCTATGGGATTTTGGTCCAGGCTGATCAACAGGTTGCTTGAGATATCACCTTACATGCTGTCAGGAAGAGGTACAAATCTTTACCTTCAAAAGGAATAGTGTGCAAGTTTGTTTTGAATGCCAACAGCTGCATGTTAAAGCTTTAGTCCCCAGCACTGTTTTGCTTTAAATTCTGAACACTTCACAAATGTAAGGAAAAGACAGTGATCATTTTTGTAACTTAGAAGTATCCAGGAACAGATAGTGGCTGATCTTCACAGTGGTGTGCAAAAGAAAGTAAAGGTTGTCAGCAGTCCATTTCTCTCCATCAAATGCTAGAGATAGGTGAAATCCTTATGTTTATTCTATATTACTATTTGCTTCTACAAAGAATACAGGAAGGGAAATGTCTTTCACACAGAAAAACAAACTGTTTGTCTTCAAGTTTATTAATTCTCCCTTTATTTAAGTCTCAAAGGTTTGCTTTTATCAGAAAGAGAGGGTATATCTTTACCTTTTTTCCAAGAATTCCATGCTTTCACATGCTAATGCTCTAAAAATATCAGTGTAAGTGCCTGATGTCCTGGCATTGGAGTTTCTTCTGAGCATCAAATTCCAGTTGCATCCTGCTATTTCATTAGTGTGTGAGAAGAAAAATTTAAATGACAGCTTTTTTTCATATTTTGCCTGAGATATTCTGTGCTTGAATCTGAATGTACCTAAGCATTTCTGTAATGCTTACCTGCTGCATGACTTACCATTGGACTAAATACTTACAGTTTGTGGGTATGCCTTGTAGAACTGAACACAAGTTGACATGTATTCAGTTTTTGTGGGGCTATGCTGCCTGCAAGGTTGTAGACTTTATTTTGTTTGTTATATGGGCAAGTATAATCCTACAATCATAATTATATAGTCAAAGTATCATGAATTATTCTGAATATTTTAAAATTGACACTCATATTGGAGATCAGACTTTTTAATCCAATTTTGTGTTTCCTAGAGCGAGCTCTTCGTCCTAATAGAATGTACTGGAGACAAGGCATCTACTTGAACTGGTCTCCTGAAGCCTATTGTCTAGTGGAATCAGCAGTATTTGACAACAACCCAGACAGTTTTCTGAAAATTACAGCACCTTCTTGCAGAAAAGGTTAATTATTCCTGAACCTGAATTTTGCTCCAGTTTGATTGCAGCTTGGCATTTTGGTTTGTTGTGCTTTTGCCTTTGGAATGTAGAGTATATCTTTGCAATTAAAAGTGTGGCAGATTGGGCTGTAACTTCCCTATTTTCATGTCTTAAAGGGTGCATCCTTTTGGGGCAAGTTGTGGATCACATAGATTCTCTTATGGAAGAATGGTTTCCAGGTTTGTTGGAAATAGATGTATGTGGGGAAGGAGAAACACTGTTGAAGAAATGGGCTCTGTACAGCTTTCAAGATGGTGAAGAACACCAAAAAATACTACTTGATGACTTGCTTAGGAAGGCTGAAGAAGGTATGTATTTATGCCATTTGAGGTATATAGAGGTACACTTGTATTGGGACAAATACTATGCAACATTCCCTTATAACATTTGGATTCTTCACATTATTTAAAAATGTTTCATTTCTGTAAGAAATAATTACACTGTAAGTCAAAAGCAGCTTGGGGTTTTTTAGGTAAGGGCTGTCTCATATATATAAGTATAGAATGAGACAGTTGCATCTGCTCTTTGGAGTTATATAAAAATAGCAATAATGAAAAGAATCATTTTGTCATAATACTGATAATGCAGCTTCAATCTTGGAACTGAATCCAGCACATAGTAAAACTAATACTTGATCTCTTGGTTGGGTCACATAGCACAGTAATTTAAAGACAATATTCAGTATGGCATTTTACATACTAACAGCATTCTCTCTTTTTACAGACAGAAAAATGATCTCTTGGTTAGGTTGGTGGTCTTACATAGCAGCAAATTTTTTCACATTTGATTAGTACAGATATAGAATCTTGAAAATAGACATGTAAAATCCAAGAATTTGAATGGCAAACTGAATTAGTGTGTATGTGTGTGCATGCATATATATATATGTACACATACATATATATATGTAAGCACATATATGAATCTAATTTCAACTACATTGATCCTATGCATTCTCAGAGATCCTCATGCCTTTCAGTGCTTTTTCAATGATGCCTACCCTTCTTTTATTTTTCATTTTCTCTTTTGTTTTTCTTAGGTGACCTTTTAGTAAATCCAGATCAACCAAGACAGACCATTCCAATTGCTCAGATTGCTCCTGATTTGATACTGGCTGATTTGCCTAGAAATATTATGTTGAACAACGATGATCTGGAATTTGATGAAGCTCCTGAATTTCTCTTGGGTAAGCATTATTTTGTAGGATGGGTTTTTTTTTACAGAGATTATGTAAACAAATCTATTGAAGGCAGTTCTGCAACATATGAAAAGCATTTTAGAGATTTCTTTTCTGAAGAAATGTATTATTTTAAGGTATTCTGAATTTCAGGTTATTGAGTTTTGAATTTTCCATTAACTTGTGCACTAGGACACTGTTTTTTATGTGTTTAGTTTACTGATCATGAAGCTTAACACAGTAGATGATTCACATATTTTAAAACTGAACCCTTTCAGCTATTATTTTTGAGAAATGGTTGTTATTCCTTTATTTATAATACTCTTCAATTTTATTGTTCAAAAGGTGATGGTGGGTTTGGATCTGTGTACCGTGCATCCTATGGTGGAGAAGAGGTTGCTGTAAAGATTTTCAATAAACATACTTCCCTCAGGCTCCTAAGACAAGTAAGAAATAGTGCCTTTATTTCTGTAGTGCTGCTCTGGAAACACCAGTCCTAGTGAAGAGTTTGAAAAGTTTAAGTAAATTACAAGTCTTCACTCCAAAACATTCCTCAGTTTATTTCACATGTAGAGATTATGCTATTTGCACTGTTTTACAACTTGCAGGAGCTTGCAGTGCTTTGTCACCTCCACCACCCCAGTTTAGTGTCTTTGCTGGCTGCTGCAATCCGTCCCCGGATGCTGGTGATGGAATTGGCCCTCAAAGGATCTCTTGATCGTTTGCTTCAGCAAGACAATGCAAGTTTAACTAGAACACTTCAGCACAGGATAGCTCTACATGTAGCAGATGGCTTAAGGTAAATGTGACTTCTGCATTGCTGTAAAAACAGGATATAGCTTCAAACAGGATATACTGCAAATGAAAGGCTTCTGTTCTCTCACATCTCAAGCAGATATTTCCTGGGTCAGACAAATATTTGTATTTTTATGGTTGATTGGCTATGTAACATGTACTTTCATTACCTGTTTTTTTCCCTGCTAACGAGTGATGCTCCTATATAAGTAGAGAAACTGCAATACTCTGGGTGCAATTTCCATGTCGCTGTCGATTTCATGGTGAAATGTCCAAGAAATTAATTTAGTGCATTTCTCAAGTTCTGAAAGTCATGAATCACCTCAGGAGCTATTGCAGTGTGACTTTAAAATGTGCAAGGGGGCTCAGGGGTCAAAGAAGCTTAAGGTTCTAAGATGCATTTTTCAAACTATCAGTGGCTGTCAGATAAAACTTGGTACTAAAATACTGGAATGTAAATAGTAAAGTAGTGAACAGTAAATAATATTTCAGAACAATTCTAAAGTCATTATCCAGAAAGGCTGTGTCCTGCTGGTGATGTCTGTCATTTTTAACTCAATATTTTATGTTTTAAAGCACAATTTACTGTTATGGGAATAATGCACTCAGTGTGTGTATACAGATGCATCCCTGAATGCTTTCAACAAATATTTTCTTGATTACTAGGTACCTGCATTCAGCAATGATCATCTACCGTGATTTAAAGCCTCACAATGTGTTGCTCTTCACCTTATACCCCAATTCAGCTGTTATTGCAAAAATAGCTGACTATGGCATTGCCCAGTATTGTTGCCGAATGGGAATAAAAACCTCTGAAGGCACACCAGGTATGGAAATAAGCTTTGATTTAAAGTTCATTACATCCAAAACCAGCTAATACATTTTTCATGTAGTCTGTAAGAAGTAACTCAAATCTATATTCTAGTCAAAATCACAAAAAGAAGTCCAATTACAAATTGTATACCTCTTGGCCTTTTCCTCCTGTTCATGTTTTAACACCTTTTAGAAGAATCAAGGAGTGTATTAAAGGTTTAAAAAAAGAAGAAATTAAATTACATACATTCATAATAATTTTTGTTGTGTTGTTTTAATACAGTTATTGTGATATTGAAATTATACTGGTAAATTTTTTTGCTTTAATTTCCCATAATGCGTACATAAGCCTTAATTTTTTTTAAAGCAATAAATACCTGCACTGTTCCCCAACTTCAGAGAGAATGTATTAGCATCCATCCTAAAGCACTGAACAATTCAACCACTTTGAAAAGTTCCTTTAGGTCTTTTAAATTGTGCTTGAGAGTATGACTTCAAGTGTTAAATGTTAGACCTTCAATAAAGACTGCAGACTTGCCCTTGATTTTCAGCATTCATTGATCAAGTAATTATTTTATATTAAATGGGGCAGGAGTTCTGTAACTGATTACTATCCCCTTCCTTTATACTTACTGCTGATATTTTTGGAGGTCTGCCAAATACAAGCTATTGCCAGCCCAGAAATAGTTTGATGTTTTTCTTTGCATTTCCTGTGCCATTTTTATCAATCATTGTTTACTTTTTAAAGTATAAAGATGGCTTCATCTTGATATGAAGCATACTTATTAATGAATGATTTATTTGCAGGATTTAGAGCGCCAGAGGTTGCCAGAGGAAATGTTATTTACAATCAGCAAGCTGATATTTATTCATTTGGCTTGCTGCTGTATGACATTTTAACAGGAGGAGGTAGAATAATGGAAGGCTTGAAGTTTCCAAATGAATTTGATGAATTAGCAATACAAGGAAAATTACCAGGTATGCTTTGTTTCTAAAAGTTTTAACATCTGCCTCTTCCAGAAATAGCATCTCTTACAGATTATGTTGTATCTAACAGTGGTCATACAGGGAGACTTAGAAAAATATAACATTCTTCTTATTCCATCTGCATTACAATATGTAATTGTTGGCTGCTGGAAGGGAGATTAAACAGGCCATCAGGCTGGACATGATGTAATCATTTGGACAGTGTAACTCAGGACAATATAACCTGGGCAACTTCTGCCAAAGTGTTGAGAGCTGTTGAATTTTTATAGCACTACAAGCTTAATGTCTGGTGTTCTTATTTATTGCCCAGCAATCATGGGTATATTCATGAAACATTCTTTAAGGAATGTTTTGCTCCATTTAGGAAAGAGCAGCATCACTCAGTCTGGTGTAGCTTCTCCATTATGAAAGACAGAGTTCATACATTTTCTACTCCTTAAGGAGCACAGTCCAGTTCTAAGCTCAGACCATTTCTGCCCCCTTCCTGAAGAGGATATCCCAGGTACTGATGAGTTTTTCTTGAGTGCAGCTGTATTGAGTGTGTTGTGAGCCCTGTGGAATAACTGAAGTATTAGTTTCTGGAGATAGTACAGCTCCTTCCACCTGTGCTCATCATTTCTGTATTTCCACCAAAAAAGTGGCTGGCTGATCTCACAAGCACACAGTGCCTATCATTTGCTGCACTGAATGTGTTCATTTGCAGGTATTCACCACTAATGCTACCTCTGTCTGAGGCAGGACTGGAATATCTGCTGTGTATTATGATGAATTAAGAGGAAAAGCCATCCAGGCACCATTATGCATAAATGATTTGTTCTCAGAGAGTTCAGAAACTATAGTCATAAGATATATATTCCAAGCACTAAGTGGGAACTTAAATTTCCATATCTTGTAAATGCTGTATGGAATTGTTTATCTATTTGTTATATCTTTTATTGGAAGTTCATCTGTATTCCATATACTCAGAAGAATAACACTGAAAACAGTGTTTACAGGAATTTGAAAGACTGTTGATTGAAGTGACATACCCTTGAATGGTCAGCATTAATGGAAACACAACCCACATATATCTGCAATTCAGGCCCAGGCACCGAGACATCAAAGAAAAAGACAAAGCAAAATCCATTTGCTTTAACTGCTATTAATTAAAAGGACTCTAGTTCTAGCATTTCTTGCTCTAGCATTTAATGGCAGATGAGCAATTCCAAGCTGTTCATGCTGACATTTTCCCTAAGAATGTGATATTTCTTGGAGCAGCTCAGTAAGAAGTTAGATGAATTCTAAAAAAAAGAAGAAGGTTAGTTAAAACTACGGTAAATGCTGGTTAGTAAGTTATGTAATTTTACATTCTAGATCCTGTCAAAGAATATGGGTGTTCCCCCTGGCCTGAAGTTGAAAATTTAATTAAAAAGTGTTTGAAGGAAAACCCTCAGGAACGACCAACATCTTGCCAGGTATTACTTAGTGTATTTATTTGTGTTTTTATGATAAATGGCAGTGTAAAGTTGTGGTTTCTGAAAAGGAATCAAGTTAATGAGAAGCACAGGCTTCTTTCTGTTGTTCTTTTCTTAAATGGAAACAGCCATGAAGAGAGCCATCCAGAATAAATTGTTCCATTGAAATCTACCAACCATGTGTTCTAGCTCGCTGTATTCCCCTGTGTTGCTGTGTGTAATTGTAGAAAAATCCAAGTCAGATTACTTCTTGGTCTTCACTAGAGCTGTGCAAAAAGGACTTTGTTAAATAGTGTCAGTGCAGTTACATGCTGTTCCATGGCAGTACAAATGACCAGGCCTGCTGAGATACCGTGTCCATATCTAAAAAATGTTGTTATCCATTGCTTATTATTGATCACTGTACAAGCCACTGATGTCACCATGTGCATGCTGTGGCTTTCTTTGCAGGTTTATGAGATCCTGAATTCTGCAGAGCTTATCTGTTTGATGAGGTATGTCTCCATACCCAGCACATCCACAGCAGAGTGCATGGTGGCTGCCAATCAAAGCTGCAAGAAGGCAGGAGTCTGGATAGGCAATGGGAACACAGAAAAGGCACAACTTTCATTTGTTAACCTAAATACAGATGGACACACTTGTGAGGTATGTGGGAAAGTTAACATTTATTCTATTTTTTCTGGCAGACAAATGTATTTCCAAAAAGAAAAATGTATTTTTACAGCAGGATATTACTTCTGGAAAGCTAAGCTTTGAGAGAATAAAGGTTGCTTGTGAGTCATCACTGTATCCATGAAATGACAGAGAAAAGCAGTTGCCTTTTACTGTCTTCCTGCTATCCAGCCTGAACTTTCTCATAATACTGTCTTTCCACTACTGGGTTACTTTCTTCTGCTGAGATGGAAACTGTTTCTAGCATGGAGACCACAGAAAGGAGTAGTAGTTAGGCAGACCTTCATATCTCTACCTCCTCTAACAGCTCAGGTTGTCTCTTAACAACGTCTCACTTCCCAGGAATGCCATCTCCTTGTGCCACTTTGGTGATGCCCCTCCAGCTCTTTTCATCTGATTTTGGTACATCTCAGTCCTGTCCCATCAGCAAAGGGGAAATATTTTAGCCAGGACTGACGTGCTATCATGAACATGTGTGCCAGAACTGAGCATGATTCATCATCAGAGTTGTTTCAATTCTATTTCCATCTGCCATCTGTTGACCAGGATACATCTGAATTGGTAGTTTTCTTACATAAATTATATGGACTGTTTTTCTAAAAATAAAATGAGAAAAAGAAATATTAGGCCAGTACTTTCATTGTTAGCAATTAGTATTGCAACAGTTCCATTTGTTCAATTCTCTGATGGCTTTGAGACCTCGATTAGAATAGAGAGAATATCTTTTTTGTCAGCATTCAGCTGAGAGATTTTCCTGTGTACTGTTTGAGGATAGGTGGCACAGTTGATGATGTATTCTGCTAATAGGGAATTAGATTTCTTAAAGGGGAACTTAGGCCAAGGGTCTGTCCAGAGTCCAAGAAGATTGTGCTGTATTTTTATCATTAGTAGTTTACTAGCATTTACCATTACTGAAATCATGACCAAGTTGTTTTTCTTCTTCTTTTCTAACTCAGGATATTGCAGACAGTAAAATTATAAGTTTGGCCTTAGTGACTCTTCTCACTGAGAAAGAAAACTGGATTGTAGCAGGAACCCAGTCTGGTTCTCTGTGGACAGTTAACACAGAAGATGAAACAAGAAGGCATCGTCTGCAGAAAATGTCAGATTCTATCACTTGTTTATACTGTAATTCTCTTTCAAAGCAAAGGTATAAATGAATTTTAAATATTTTGGGCTACATTTTGAAAATACTACTAAACTGAGTTGTTCAGAAAATGACATCTGTACGCTCTGCACTTTTCTTCTGACTTCTGATTTAGCTTGTGTTTCCATTTAATTTTGCACCCAGTGTAACTGAGGACTGCATTAATGATCACAGGGGTTGTGTTTGCTTTTGGTGTTTCATTGAATACTCAAAATACTAGAGACTTCTCATTTTAATTTTCCTTACCGACAAAGGCATTTCTATAATTAATTATTTTATTTTATTTCAGCAAACAGAAGAATTTCTTCTTGGTAGGCACAGCTGATGGCAGACTGGCAGTTTTTGAAGACAGAGCAGTAAAGGTAGACTTGTTCTTTGCTGTCTGTTCTACAAAGTGCTCTCAGTAATATCTAAACCAGCGGCCAAGATTGGCTTTATTTCATGCCAAATTTTTTAATTGCTTCTCTAAAGCTAAAATCAACTTTCTACTGCAGTCTGAGAGGAACTGCACATTTTCCAATAATGCTTTAAACAATGGAGTTAAGAGGTAGAAAATTCCTTTGAAAGGCCTGCCAAACTGGCTAAACACTGGCATTAATGGTTGTTGTTAAGAGTATTCTAACAGTTTTAATCTCCTTTATTTACTGCTGTAATAGCTCCTTTTTTCTCTCATTTAGTAAATTCTTGTAAAACAGCTATGTTCAAAAATAAAATATTGTTTAGGTTTTCTGTAGATCAGCATTCTGCTCACAGAACAGATGAAGAAATGCTGGAAGCTGTTTATATCAGCTGGTACTGAATGGTTCCTGACCGTAGGCATTTAAAGCAGTTATGGAATTGCAGTGCATTCCAGGATTAGAATATGGTCCAGTGTAGGATGTCTTCAAAGACATGGAAGTGACTTTCCAACCAGTTCTTGAATTGTGCCAGGGGTTGCAGAAGGTGTCAGTCCCTGCTCTGCCCTGTTTCTGTTCACAGGCTGTCTGCTATGGGACATCTGTAATGGGAATATTGTGCTTTTCAGTCAGGAACATTCTGGAAATGTTCTGAACCATCAGAAAATGTGGATGTGTAAATTTAATTCAGCAGGCTGTGTGGCCTTGTTTTAGCAAGATTCTGAGTGTCTGCATCCTCCTTGTTTCTAATGCAGAGTATATCTTTTCTTGCAGTGTAAGGGTGCTACACCTTTGAAGATACTGACTATAGGAAATGTCAGCACACCCCTGATGTGCTTAAATGAATCCTCATGCTTATCTGAAAAAAATGTAATCTGGGGAGGCTGTGGAACAAAAATCATTGCCTTAACCAATGACTTCTCTGTTCAAAAGCTCATTGAAACAAAGACAAGTCAACTGTAAGTTTTTTATTTTTATAAGTGATGGCTCATTTGTTTTCATTAAAGATTTCTGACAGTACTTTGATGTAATGTCTTGTTCTAGAGCTCATTCTTTGAGTTTGCTTGTTTCTTTCTTGTTCTTTTCTTTCCATAATGCAGATGGAGTATCAGTGAGTAATGGTGAAAGTATTTGTTGCTGCTGGAAATGTATTTTTACTCCATAAAGGATTTATGAAGTCAGTATCTATGCAACTGATCAGTTATCTTCTCCAGTTGCATTAGTCCAGGCCCTGTTTACTTTACTTAGAATTACACATACATATTTATTATAGTATTTGTCCTTCCATGTTTGTCAGTATGATATGTATGCATATCTTTGCCCTATATATATTTAATCACATCTGATTGCTGACTTCTCACAATTTAGAAATTATTGACTGAGGGTTTGGGAGTGTTTGATGTAATTCTCACATGGACAAATCCTACTCTGAAGTTAAGGGGAGTTTTTCCTGAGCAGGGAAAACAGTGTTTGATGAGAAGGATTATTAATAGACTTTGAACATTAATGTGCCTCCAAGGATGTCATCAGCCTAACTCTGTTACTGTGAGAATTTATGTTGAACTGTAGGAAGATTAAAGCAAAGCCTTTCAGTTGTATCTTAGCCTAGTTTGATTTTAAGGCTGAATGATTCTGCAAGAGTCAGAGGGAAACTAATCCCAGTCATAGTAGTCAAGGTTTTCTACTAGGTATTTTCTATGTATCTAACTGGACTTCTTCTCTCTTCTAGATTCTGTCATAATGCTTACAGTGATGCAAACATTATTTCAATAGCAATAGACAAATCCATCTACTTGGCAAAGAAAAACAGCCATTTTGTGGAAATCTGGGACAAGAAGACAGAAAAACTTTCTGAATTAATTGACTGTGCACATTTTCTTAAGTAAGTGTTTTATTTCAGATTGTTGGCCTGGTGGATAGGAAGCTGAACATCAGATTGCCTTCTCTAGCACAGTACCCTAACCTGCCAGAAGTAAGGGATTTGCCCAGTTCATTGGGCAAGTGTGGATTTCCTATCCTGTCTTTTGGCCCAGAAATTCAGAATATTCCATGCAGAGTCCCACTTTTTAAAGACCTTTACTGTATTTCTCAATTTCTCTATGATGTCAAGAAGACTCATTTAGCTCAAGAAAGGAGAAAGTTTTTGCTGTCCTTCAGGTGCTGAGGCTAATCCAGTTACTTCCTGGACAAGAATGTCTTTTCAGTGTACAGATTCAGTAGGAAATCAGTTATTAACTGTGACAACTTTTTCATTTGCATTTGAATTGTTCCTCTGCCTTTGCATGACACATCCAGTTCTTTTTATGGTGAGGTTAGGAGCCAGTGTAGGTGTGCTCTTCCCACTTTGCTGTGACATTAATGTCCTGCAGACTGGGGGAGAACAGAGAAGTGTACCTACCTCCTACTTAAAGGTCTTCTGAAGTAGACCAGATGGCTCTTAGGAGTCCAATAATTTTCATCCCAGTTTGTTTGCATGAGAATTTTGTGACTTGACTTGGTGAATGATTGCTTAAAAGTCTGGTATTCTGAGAGTTGTTTTAGTAGCTGCAGAATAGGGTGCCACCAAATTCCAATACAAATTCTTTCCATACTTGTAGGAACAAAGTGGAAAAATTAAATAAGGACTCAAAACATAAACTGGCTTATTCTGGAAGAGTGAAGACAATTTGTCTGCAGAAAAATACTGCACTGTGGATAGGGACAGGAGGAGGACATATCTTGCTGCTTGATTTGTCCACACGTCGTCCTGTACGAGTCATAGACAAGTTCTGTGATTCTGTTCGAGTCATGATAACAGCTCAGCTGGGTAAGTAAAACCATCAAGTGATGAGTACTTTGAAATCAGGGTTTAGGTTTGCCTGTCCTGTTTGTTATTTGGTGTTCCAGGAGCAGATTAGCATGATCCAGGATTTGTTCATTCATTCTACTCCAAGGCTGCCCTTTTCCATCAGTGTCAGACTCTTGGCATAAACTGAATACCAGCAGGCTGAATGCCCATGCCCACATAAAGCAGCAGCTCTTCCCTGGCTTGTCACTGGTCTGCACGTGAACCCCCCACCTTCACTGCATCCCTGTGCTGTGCTTCAGCACAGCTCTCACCATCCTCTGTCATGTGGTCTTCTCTTATGTGTGTCTGCATGTGTTCTTTCTCCATCTCAAGTGTTGTACTTCTGGCTTCTCTCTCTGTGGACCATGGTAGACTTTAATAATTTTCCTTTCGTTCCTTCTTGCCTAGTTTTCTTCTCCCATCCTCATTCAGGAATGGTTCTTTTAGATTTGGGTCACAGGCAGATCACAGCCTGTGGTAAAGTGCTTCACACCTGGACTTGGGGTGTGGACTTGTGCAGATGTGCTGCTGCTCTCATCAGGGACAGTTGTCCTGAGCTTCTGTAGGTTTCAGTGGTGATCACAAACAGCCACAGGAATGCAGCTGAGGAAGGGGCACTTCTTGGCTGTTGAAACTTCCTTCACCTGTACACTGTCCTGCGCCTTTCCCAAAAGGAATAAGGGCCATATCAACTCACGTTTCTGGTACTGCTGTGGTGAATACATTCAAAATACACATTACTTCAACAAGTACTTTGTGGCATAACATGTGGATTCCCATCACTTTCCACTGTGTTTTGGAAAAAATACTGGTGTTTCTCTGTCAGTGTTATTTAAAGTGTGTTTGATGTCCAAAAAAAAAAAAAAAAGACACTAAATCAGTTGTGAATTCAGCAGCACACTGTAATTCTGCTAGCAAATATCACAGTTGCAGGCTGTGTATGTTTTCTCCTTACCATCAGGAACTTATTCTGGGCCCTTTTTCTTCCTTTCTGGCACCAGAAGAATCTGTAGACTACAGTCAGGTCATAGTGCTGGCAGTGTTGTATGAGTCAAAAATACCTCATCTTCCTCTGACTTGCCTTTGCCTGAAACAGCAAGAGTTAGAGTCTGTTCAGAGCTCAGCTGGTCATGGTGCCAGCTATAGCACAGCATTATCCTTCCAGCTAGTCCTGGTAGCTACTATTAAAAAGGGGCATTTTATTTTTAGCATTTTGTAAAGAATAGTTACTATGAAAACATAACAACTTTTGCCTTGCTGCTGTCATTGATAGGGAAAATACATTGTATAGAATAGTGTGATTTAAAAAGCCTGGAGGCTCAGTCACCTCAATATTTTTAATCAAAATTTTATTTATAGAAAAATTAATATTCAGGAGAAAGAGTTTAGCTGCATTTGCACAAACCTCAAGAACAGCAAATAAGATTGATATATGCAGTTTGATGTGTACTTTTTTCTTTTGATCATCTCTTTACAGCAATTATTTATAAGGGCTAGGGGTTTTTTCCTAAATTCAAGGACTTGGTTTCTACTGGAATCTGTGAAAATGACACTGAGGCTGAGCAGTTTTTCAACAGTACCTCATTGCTTATATGAAATAAGAGAAGATAGAGAGAAATATTCTTCTGTGAAATAGTTTCATTTAAGGTTAGAACATATAATGTCAAGCAGAGGTAAGTATTTCAGGAAAAAGAGATTGCCAGACTTTGAGACAATATTTTATCTGTACTTCATATATGAATATGGAAATACAATGTAGTTTTCCAATTCTGTCACTTAACACCTTGATATTCAATAGGCATGAGACTTACCATAGAGAATAATTTAGATGTTAATCTGTAGTTTATTTTGCAAGTGCAAATTTAGATTTCTATATAGTTAGGACCTAGGTCTAAATAAGAAACATTATACTTAAGTTCCAATGACTTTTGTAAGGAGTATGGACAGGACTGGCTATAGAAAAAAATTAAAGTGCTGAAAAATCTGAGCATGGAGGATGTCTGTGGTTCCCACCATCCCTCATCTACTAAAACCAGACTGACACCACTCTCAGAGGAAAGTACAGTGCTGACCTCCTGGGGCAGGAAAAACTCTCTACCTTGCAGAGGTCCTGGGGCCTGTTGAAAACAGCCAAAGTGCAGCTTTCACAGCTAAGCCATACTCCAGTCTATTTATGCCCCAGAAACTGCTCCCCCCCTCATCTTTGCCCTGGGAGAGTAAGGCCCTGTGTATGAGGAGGTGTGAGGTGCAGTGCTGCAGTGGGGTGTCTGCACTGTGGGGGCTGTTCCTTCCCTGGCCTGATCCTGGCCCCAGGATGAAGACTGGGTCCTGTATTCCTCTATAGCTTAGAGCCACCCTCACTGTGCTGCCAATAGGAACAGGGAGCTGCTGCAGCAGCAGAACATGTGACAGCTTCTGTCTATCTTTGCAAGGTATTTATAGACATGTCTTGTTGGAAATAAGCAGGAAGTTGATATTGAAACACTGGTACATTCTGTTTATCCTTTTGTGATCCAACCACTCCTGTCTTCCTGGTCTTTTTTTGCATTATTCAATAGGCACCTTCTCATGATCTATCCCATATTTCCACTTCCCACCCATATGCCATCATAATTTTAAAACTTTTAGTTGATAATTTTTACTCAGTGTCTGTCATATTTGGTTGGTTTATTTTTTTCATAACTGAACTGGTACGTTTTGCTGTGCACTGGGACTTCACCAGCAGCCTGTCCTTTTGCTGTTCCCTGTGACTCTGCCACCTCTACCTGTGCTGTATAACAGGGTGCTTTGTTCTTGGGCTCGTTCAGCAGGCTGGTCAGCTGATCCTGTGATTATGCCTTGGAACCCTGATAAACCCTGACATTAAATGGAGAACTATACTGTCTTCATGTCTGGGTTTTTCATGGTTAATGATTTTGAATAAAGAGTCCAGTTGATTGAACTCTGCTTTCTGTCCTCTTAGTGCCTTGATGTAATCTATTCTTTCTGTCCTTAAATTACAAAATTCACATTAAAATTAAGATTTGACATTTTATTTCTTTGAAAAAGGGAGTCTCAAGAATGTGGTCCTTGTTTTGGGATATTGCTATAAAAGTGACACCGAAGACAACAAATATCACAAAGGTATCTGAACTGTGTTTTATTAACTTGTATTATTAGTGGAGTAGGCACTATTGTGCTTGACTACTCACTGAGAGTGCAAAGTTGATCATCATTTGACATAATGTTATTGAAACACTATTATTAAATAGTTTTTGTTTCCTTTTGCATATCTGGGCTCATACAAACTAAAAGTAACTTCCAAAAATGGATCTGAGAAAGCCAGTGTTTGAAGGGTACAATACAATTTGTTGTGAAACTGTATTTGCAGAGTAAATGTCATTGTCTAATTGGAGAATGTATCACATGGATTTCCACAGGTGATTGGGGTAGGTCAGGAATCCCCAGTGTTTTCATGAGTGATGTGGATGAAAGAACAGTGAATGTACTGTTCAGATTTGCAGACAACTCACAGCTAAGACAAGCTCACTGGAGGGCAGGATTAGAGCTCAAAGTGACCCTGACAAATAGAGCTAATGGTCTGGATAGAAATAGGATACAATTCTGTAAGGACACATGCAAGACCTTTATTATTTAGGAATGATCTGCTGTACCAGTGTGAGGAAGTGATCAGCTTAAACAGCAGTGCTGCAGAAAAAGGGTCAGGATTGATTGGAGGCTGGCCATGAATCAGCCATGTCACATGGGTGCAGAAGAGGCAAACACCACTCTCACACCATGAAAGTGGTGTCTGTAAGACATAAGCTAATTCTTACACTGTGCTGAGTGCTGATATGGCCTCTGCTGGAGGAGCCCAACCATTTGGAATATTGCTGAATGATCTGGACTATTAGGAATAGTCCAGAGGAGACAAATGCAACCTGTGAGGAAATGTTGCAGGGAGTTAAATTGGTTCATATAAACAAAGCTTAGAGAGGATGATTATAGGCATCTAATATGTAAATGAAGAGCAAGAGAATAAAGACTTCTACATATTTCCTGTGGGTAGGATAGGCACTAACCAGTTTCTGTTACAGCAAGGCAGATTTCAGTCAGACATTGGTAAAAGCTTCCTGACAATTAGGATAGTAAAGTGCTGGAAGATAGAAAATCTGCATCTTTGGATTTTTCTAAGAACAGTTAAAGCTGATGCTCGGATCAATGCCCTTCTTCACCTTTCTCTCATCCCATTTCAGTGACTCCTAAAAATGTGGCAGTGGTATTATAAAGTTAAGGAGGGCAAGTGTAGATGAGTTGACTGAAATGAGTCAAACTTTAGAGCATTGGGTTTATATTATGGTATTCCCCAATTCCTGTAACCATAAGAATATTTATTGGCTTATTAGCATTTTTTAAAATTCATTTAAGAGTGACATTAATTATAGAGAAGAATCAGAGACTCCAGAATCCTTGGGGCCTTAGTCTGTAAGGCTCGACTCATGTAAGTGTCCTCAATTACCCTATTCCACTAAAAACAGTGTGAATTCTTCATGAATAAAAAGTTGTTTGCATGAATGGAGACTGAAGAAGTGACCTTTTCTCAATACATTCACTAGCTTATGAAATCAGTTTTTGTTTTACAGTGAATGGGGTTTGAGTCTCATAAATGTTTAGGGTATATCTGCTTGGAAAGACAGAGATGAGACTTTAGCAGGCACCTCAGTATTAGCAGTAGCTGTAGCTCAGGTCAATACCTTAAGGCCCACAGGCAGCAGAAAGGGTTTTTCAATACTTTTAAATGGGATACTCTAAAGTTAGGAACTGGAATCCAAATTATTTTGCAAGTGCAAACAGCTTGTAATCCATAACTGCATCCCGTCACACATGAAGTGTCATGGAACTTCTCTTCTGGGTCCTAAGGATCATGCTTCACTGGGTGAATTTATGAGTAATTGAGAACAAGCAGATAAGCAAATTCATTTCTAATCATGCAATAACTCATCTCTGTTGCAACTTTCAAATTTTCTTTTTTTTCTCCAGAGTTACAATCCTGTGTGTCAGTGTGGGACATTAACCTGCCCCATGAAGTGCAAAACCTGAAAAAACACATAGAAATGAGACAGGAATTAGCAGAAAAAATGAAGAGCTTTTCTTTGGACTGAAAAGTCACTCTGCAAGTACCATTTTTTTTCTAGTCTTCCATCATAATATACTGTGCAATATTTACAACTTCTTCCTGTTTTTAACCTAAACCAGGAAGAAAATTACCATGAGAGTATTCATAGGATACCAAGAAGAAAGAAGTTATTTGTAATATTTGAAAGGATGGAAACCTGTTGAGAATTTCTGATTCTAAAATGTAGTCATGTATCTGTTGTTTACCTGTGAAGTTTTCCTCTCTGCAACTATGGCTCAACCTCAGTATAACCTTGTTCATCCAGTTTTTGATCCCAGTTAAACTGGGAATAAGCCAGTAGACTATAAATGGCTCTAATTTGCTTCATTATCTCTGCTGAGTTGACACTCTAATAAGAAGCAAAATTTAAGCCTCTGTGTGTTTACTGCAGTTTGCATGCATGAGTTTGCTCTTATGATTCATGATTTAGTAATGCCAGAGTTCGTGACCCTATGAAAAAACATCGTATTTTATCCAACAGCAGTGTTTAAAGGAATATATAATTACTACATTACTCTTTGAAAACAACTGGCAGAATTGTCTGTGTTTCTTGCATGAATAATTGACCTTTTTTTTCATTATGACCAGAACCCCCCCTGTGCTACAGCAATAGAGCAGCTCCAAGCCAAGCACAGGGCCCGGTTTCCGCGCGCCGCTGTCCTCCTGCAGCGCTGCCGTCTCCTGCCTGCCCCGGGAGCTGCTGCACTCCCTGGGAACGCTGCCAGGCACGCAGCTCCCTTGGAGGAGACAGGAGAAAGCACGGGGTGAACGCTCTGATCTAAATGCTGCTAGGACTTGCTCGTAGTCCAACTTGCTTGTTTGCTTACCTCAGTCTAAAGGGGAACTTTCGCTTTGATTTTTCTAACGTGCAAGGTTTCCATTTCCACTTATTCTTGTTTGAATTTATCTTGTTTTGGGGGATAATCAGGGGAACCTTGAGGAGTGTAAGAACTGGCTGCCTCTTCCAAATTTATTTCCACACATCATCATTCAAGCGACGCTTTTTGCTGCTCTCTGGCTTTAAGTCCAAGCTGCTGCTTATAGCTCACACTGACCTGCTCTAAGGAAGTGCCTTATCTCTGTCCCCGAAGACAGACACCATTTTCTTTTTTTGATACCAGAAGAATCCACAGGGTCCTCCCAAAATCTCAAGGAGTGGCATATCCAGAGCCATTCCTGAGTCTATGGAGCTGAACAAGGTTGAGCAACCAAAAAGTTCTCAGTTTTTTGCTTGCTTTTGTTTTAATTTTTTTTAAGAAAATTACATACTGGGACAACAGCATTTCTTGTGTCCAACTCTAGCATTGTTCTATTTTCTGCCAGTTGTGGAGTGCATACTCAGGATTCCTTTCAGATATGCATCCCAGTTTCTATGTATTCTTGTAATCTGTGTACTGAGAAGAATTTGATATTTATATGGGATTTTATAACTCAGAAAATATATATTATGTTAGAATAAATATGGGGTTTTTTTAAAGAAAAGAATATATACATTGTGATTAAGTTTATTTGTAAGTAATTTTGAAATGTAAGCCTAAACATTTCTATTAAAACTGTGCTTTGTTAATAATGTAAGTGTACATTCTCATCATTGAATTTTTAAGGAGGCAGCTTTTGTGGCATTGAATTCCTTCAGGGTGATGCAAAATCCTGGCTCTGTAGGTGTTATTGACACAGCTGCATTCCCACTTGTGCTCTCAGTGTGTGTCTTGAGCCCTTTTCCCTTCCGCCGTTTGTCCTCTACGTGGTTCCTGCAGCCCCTCCCAGAGACAGGAGGTGACCTGCAAGGAGTTCTGTCCCTGTGGTCATTCCTCACCTCTCCAAGCCTCTGGATTACAGTGATCCATGGACTGAATGGGGTCATGTATTCAGTATTACAGGGAGGGCAAAGAACAAATGAAACAGCAGCGGAAAGAGAGTCAGGAGCTCACTGCAAACCTGACTCAACTGGCCACTGCTGATTTATCCTTGGCTGGGGAGAAACATCCTGTCATGGTGGTAACCCACTGGGACTGTTGAAACACAGCACTCATTCACACAGAGCACAGTCAGCCTGCTGTATCCTCACCAAATTCTTTTTAGTACTGCAAGGAAATATTTAAAGAACATCTTTGTGCTTCTTGTTGGAAGCGCTCAGGGAGTGGCATCCCCTCCCCAGCTGGCATCTGCCACCAAGGGCAGGAACAGCACCACTGAAACCTGCACTATAAGGAAACCTGCTCCCAGAAACATCTCTGCTGACAAACTCTAAGGAAAGAGGGAAAAAAATATCCAGAACTTTGTGCTCACTCTGTTTTCAGTGGAGCTGTTTGAAAACCAGTGGAAGCTGATCACACAAGAGGACAAGCTCTGTCAGATACAGTTTCTTGCATAACATCCAACATGTGAAAATAGATAACCCAGAAAAGAGCCTGTTTGCTCATGGGAAACAAGCATGTGGTTGGTGTGACTGAACTGGGACAGGTGATTAACCCCATGTCCCTCAGTGCAGCTAAAGAGTATTGGAGTTTAAACCTAAAGACAAGGAGACTAAACATACACAGTGAGCTGAATGCCTGATTGGATACTGTTGGGGTTATTTTAAAGTAGCCTTCCTCTCCTGTGCTACTGACCTTAATTAGAATTATTAATTTTTATTGGTTGCTTGCTCTGACAAATTACATGTGCAGATTCACCTAGTCATTAATTTTAACCTCATTTCTTTTACAAGCAATTCCTGTCAACCCCACTGTAAACAAGCTGTAGAGCCTGATTTAATGTAGTTTTGGTGTTATGTCCTGGCATTCCTCTTACTCTGAACTCTCATACTGCCTCTAGTGCCCCTTATTATTACCCTATTACTTCTTCATGCACCACTTTGGGGCAGAACTGGGACATGTAAAGGAGGAGAGAGAATGAGGCCTCTTAGGTGTGGTTTAGCCCCCAAATGTGGGCATTTGTCATTATTGCCACTTACAAACCATCCCCATCCACCTGCAGCAAGCAAGACAAATAATCCATTTTACAATGAACACTTCAGATACCAGAGACATGAGAAAGTAGTAAGGGAAAACAATGAGTCTCAGTGAATGAGGAAAAGACAGTGACAGTCATATTTTTCCATTAGTCTTTCAAGTAAGAAAACCATATAAACAATTTTTCTCACTTATTTTCTGAATTTTGTCATTAATTTAAAAAAAAAAAATCTGGAAAGAACTCCCCTTACCTGCCTTAAGAGAACCTAATTTTCTGATCAGAACTAGCAAGTATTCTGTTATTTTTGTCTCAGTTAGTTCTTCATCCATTTTATAAACTCATCCCAGGACTATACTGACCTGCACATACTCTTATATAAAGTCTTCTTCACAGCCTTTGAACAGGTATAACTCACTGGCTGCCAGCATACCATTTGGGTAATTTATCTTTTTTTTTTTTTTTTTTTTTTTTTTTTTTTTTTTTTGTTATGTGTCTTTGCAACAATTAGTTTATAAATACAGAGTGGCATAATCACATGAAAATGGAGAAACATACTTATTGTATATCTGTATTTTAAAATTCATGATTTTAAGAGGAAGAAACCACAAGATGTATTAATTATTGTTGTATTAGCGAAGGGAAACCTCATTTAGCAAAAATTTAGAAGTGAACCCAGATGGAACTTCTAACAGACATCTTCAGGAATGTTCTTTGCTGTACCTGTGAGATGTGTAGGCACGGTGAGGACAACTGTGCCATGAGCTTTAGGCACCTCAGCAAGACTCATCAATACCTACACTGGTCCTTATTCAATTAAGTTGCAGAATTACAAGAATTATCAAATAATTTTACAACTTCTTCCCCTGCAATGACCTCAATGCTGACTGGTACCTACGTTTTACATGGGTTGTTTGAAGCAGTAAACTGGAATGATTTTTTTTGAAGTTATTAAAACTTACAATACACCGATAGATCTATTTTAAAAACAGTAGTTTTGTTAAACTATACCAATATGATTGTAGGAAAAACATGATTGAAAGTCAAAAAGCAAGCAAAGGCCTTTTCTTTTTTCCCTTTCTTCGGCGTTGCTTTGCCTCTCCTGCTGCCAGCGGTTTAAGTGCTGCCGTCAGTCCCTACAAAGGCTGTCACTAATTAGCGAGAGGAGACTT
The DNA here is from genome assembly GCA_013398075.1 of Notiomystis cincta. Lineage (NCBI taxonomy): Eukaryota > Metazoa > Chordata > Aves > Passeriformes > Notiomystidae > Notiomystis > Notiomystis cincta. Next base: position 344,000 of record VZRX01021896.1, read on the forward strand.
AATAATGTGCTGTCTCTGGCGTGTGTGATTATTTACCTCACTTCCACCACAGCCCATTAGCGTCACTGACCTGAAAAGTTAAAGTGGACAGAGAAAGGGAGAAGAAATTAAAATCTCTTTAAAAACGGGACCATCCCAGTGTTTTGCCTTTTCTGAACCGTTTTTCTCGTGCCTTTTCCCGTGCCATATCTCGGCACTGACTCCTGACGGCACAGCTGTGCCTGGAGAGGGGCAGGCTCTGCTCTGGAGGGCTGTGACACCCAGCAGAGAAGCACTTTCTGCAGGAAAGCGAGCGGGGACAGAAAGCAAGGGGGGAAAGAGAGAGGAAACAAACCAAACAAACAACCAAACCAACCCTACCCAAAAAAACCACCTAACAAGCAGAAGCTGGCAGCGTCAGTACTCAGCAACCGAGCCAGTAGCGCCGCGGGGCCGGGCCCGGCTTTGGTGCTGCCAGTGCCGCCCCACGGATCCCCTCAGGGCTGTCCCCAGCAGCGAGGTCCGGCCGAGCGGTGCCCAGTGCTCAAGGATGAGCAGGAGCGAGCAGGCTGGAATCCCCTCCAGCGACGGGGGCTGCATCCCACCGGCAGCTTCCAGGTTCTCCTGTGCCAACACCCCCCGTGCCAGAGCACCCCGGCTTGCCACGGCTTCTCTCTGGGGCACCCCAGGCCGGGCTAGGCCCGCACCGCCTGGCCTCTGCAGACCTGTTTAACGGGGCCGCAGAGGGGACAAAGTCCTTCACGACAAGCTCCCTTTTTAAGTGAAGGATGAGCCATAGCCAGTCACCAGGAAAGGAGAGGCCCCGGGTCAGCCCCACACAGGGACGGGGGAGCGGCGCCTCAGCTCGCAGGGTCACACAGCCCCAGCATCGCCTCCTCCCCTCTGCTGGTCCCGGCAGCTCCTGCAGAGCCCGGCCTACACAGGGCCATCGGCGACGGAAACACCTGGCGCTTTTCACTATAAATACACCAGCATAAGGTCGGTGATTCTCAGTTCTGCTTGTTCTTGCCACGACACCTCTGCAATTGCCTTGAAAACATCTGTTTTCTGTGGCATTACAAGAAATATCCACTCCCACCGCCACCTGCCAGGCTCCTGGGCTCTGCAATTTGGACTTTAAATCAACTGAGCTAAGGCTGAGGCCCAGAAATGACAACTTCACACCAGTATCCTCAGAGATCACAATAAATAAATATATATTTTTTAAAAGCTGCAGAACTGCTCTCAAAGCTATGAGCCTTTGGATGAGCAGCAGCAGAGGCTGCAGCTTGCCACACAGAGGGTGGATTTGGGTGCTGCTGATGGAGGGCTGAAAGCCAGGCTGGTTCCCCCTGAGGTGATGTTGGCCATGTAAAAAGTATTTCCTCTCTCTACAGGCCTCCAGAGACTGCTACAGTGACCACTCTTTTGCATTAGTAAGCACCATCAGGTTCAAGTGAAACTCAAAGTATGCTGTTAAATGACATATGTGTAAGTAAAGGTTTAATGAGCTTCTTATTATTCCAATGGAGTTCAACATCTGCAAAGTGAATTTCTAAACTTCAGGGAGAGATCCCCACTAGAGCCCACACTCCGGGCTGAAGCACAGCAACAGCAGCACCTGATTCATGGAGAGCCAAAGGCTGGGGCCACCCTGCCCTGTCCAGTGGCCATGCTCAGTTTAAATGCCACCACTGTTCACAGTCACTTTTAATAACCAACCACCAGCTGGGGAGCTAAGCTTCAGTAAACAGTAATTTTCAAATATTATCCATGAGTCAAAACTCAGCTCCTGCGTGATTTTTTTTTTTTCTTTTCCAAAATAGTCCTGTGTGCTGAGCACTCTATACCTAGAAAATGTCATGGCAAAACACACTCTCACCTTGTAATTCCAGGAAAATTTGCTAGGGAAAAATCTCAACAACCTTAAACTCATTCAGTTCCGTTTTCAGGGCTATTACAGCTAAACCCAGGAAGAGATACAAACACCTGGGCTCTGCAGGGACTCAGAAGCAGCTGGTGCAGACCAATTGGTCCTGCTGAAAGACTCTGAAATCTGTTTTGCTGGAGCAGGGGATGGAAGTGGGGCAGGGGAGTGCAGGGCCCAGCTCAGAGGAGCATCTGTGGCAGCTCCTGCCTGTGCCTGTGCCGGCAGAGACACGGGCATGGCAGCCTGGCTGGAGGAGCTCTGCTCATCCTGAGCCTGCCCAGCCACTCTTTGCTGTGGCTTCTTGCCTCCAGACCACACCAGGGTCCTCCTGACCCCAACCCAGTCTGGCTTTGTTTCATTTTTCACAGATCAAATTACTGGTCCTGCAACTCTGAATATTTCTATGTGTATGTGCAAAACAAAACAAAAACACCCGAAACCAAGCCACAATGAGGTTTTGCTTGAATTTTGGTAGGTAGAAGCCCCCCAGAGACACATGTTCTCAGAGCACACCGTCAGCTCTCACCCAGGGGAGGCTGCACCAACCAGCCTTGAAGGTTTGTGTTTTGATTAATTCATGGACCAGCTCCCACAAAACTCCTCTGAACGCAGGGAAGGGTGGCACTGCCTTTTCTACTGGGCCAGCAGCAACCAGAAATGCTTTGGAAATGATGCTAAGCTCTGGCAGAAGGAAAAGATGAAGTATTTCACATGCTTTTTACTAAGCCAGCTGAAATACATGCCAGTGCTCTAGCAAGGTGTGCAAGGGCGGATGGTGGACAGACTTACACCATCAAACCATTGCCAGCACACAAAAGGCAGAAGGTAAAGTGCCTTAAGGCTTCTTGGAGCATTAATTGCTACATATTAACTTTATATGCAAGCATGGACATTTTTGCTAAGCAGCAGGTCCACTGCCAAGGCCAAATACGAGACACAATTTGCATTCACTGATCACTGGCAGGAAGAAAAGTGTCTTTACAAGAAGTAACTGCATCAATCTGAGTAAGCAAGGTGTAAACAAACCTTCCATAACCCCACCTTCTGGGGGCCTTTTAAGGCAGTGAGATCTTTGCAAGTATCCCCAAACAAGCTGTTCTCCTTTCCCATCTTCCCAGAAGAAAGCTGCAGCCCTTGGCTACCTCTGAAGGAATAGAGCAGAGAGGTTTGGCATCATCAGTGCCACTGGAGATGGGATAAGTTGATCACATCCTCCTGCTTCAGTGTTACTGCATCATTACACAAGACATCCTTAGCAACAGATCTTCTCTCAGAGAACTCAACAGCAAAAGAACAAGGCAACAGCTGCCTCCCTGACCTTGGTTTTGTCTGTTCAGTTAATCCCAGCTGCATTTATACACCAAATATAATCCGCCTCTGACTGTTCCTAAGCAACTACGCCCTCTACTTAGGGCTTGGTTTGTCAAATCAGTCCCTGAAAAGCTTAAAAAGATCTTGCACAGGGCAGGAGGGAGAGTCCTTGCTTAGTTCCATGCAGGACTGACTCCATCAGCACATGTCCCTGTCCTGCCATGGACCACCTCAAACAGCCACCCCAGGCAGGTGCAGGGAAAGGCTGAGCCCCATACCCACAGAACAGGTCCCCACCACAGAGCTTTTGAGATGGAAAGAGGTCAGTTTTCTTCCAAATTACTTACCTGTTTCTAGGATGAGAATTTCAGGGGAAAGCAGCTTGGGTTTGCTCTTTTCAAAAACACCTTGTACATCTGTTAACCTAATCCATTTCCAGCTACAGACACTCATTTCTCCCCTATCTCTCTACCAGCAAGAGCTCCAGAACATCTGCCAGAAAAGTCAGGGAAAAGAATGAAAAGAGCCTGAAGCAGGGGAATTTCCATTCCTTATACCCACTTCACTGTCTTCTTGTGGTGTGTCCTGCAGTAGGCACCAGTGCACAAACCAGAGAATGTGGTAAGAATGACAGCAGCCACAAGATACAGAGGCATCCATGACAGCCTGACTTCCACAGCCTCCCCATCCCACTGCCCACCCACACCCCCCACAGCCCCTCATACATGACTCAAGAGCACAGCACCCTCACCTATAAAGAATTATTATTATAAGTTACAATAATTTACCCCCTCTCTCAGCTCATGATCAATTTTCCCCCCACATTCTCTCTGACAGCTGCAGGTTTTGATCACAGCCTGTCTCTGCCCTGCCAGTTTGCTTTTGCTGCCTTGTCCACAGAGCAGGCACCTGCCCCAACAGCCTCCCAGCCCACTGAAATGTCTCATCCCACCTTCTGCTGTACCATAAAGCAGCAACCCCTTACTGAGGGACTCCTGCAGTGCCAGGGCTGGCTGTAGTCTTGCCTTCTCCTTTCTCTAGTCAGAAATCTTTTGTGAAATACACCCAGGAACACAGTAGTGAAGTATCATTGCAACTCAGAGATTTTATAGCAACTTGTCAATGCTGTGTCATTGTTGCTCACATGTGATATGGCCAAAGATGGTCTGTTCTGTTAAAATCCCAGATCAGTGTTTCCCCTTGAGCCATAAAACCAACAGTCACTAGAGCAATATCTGTTCCCATCCCCTCCCCACCTCTTGGGGCTGGCACCGGCTTCCCACAACAGTGGGGTGAGGCTCAGGGCCCCAGGGGACACCCCCAGCCAGGCACAGCACTCAGGTCTCAGAGGCAGGCAGGGTGACCAGGCTCAGCTAACACAGCCTCTCCCTGGGGGAGCAGCAGGACACAACCCAAATCAGGCTGGCTGGGAGGGGGGAAGGTTTTGACCAGACAGACACTGGTCTGCAAACGAACACACCTTATGAAGGTTAAAACTCTCATCCCCTGGGCTCTCTCTCTTCACCATTGTGCAAGAGCAAAGGATAAAAATACATAATTTTGACCATCTTTCCTAACCCAAAAAATGGTATTTTCATCTGCTATCCCCCTTTCAGAAAATACACACCACACTGACATCTGGGTTTCTGTTTCCCTTGGAACACCCACTCCTTTCATTTTTTCAACCTACACTCTACTTTTGTACAATGCAAATAAGTGTGACCAAAAAAAGGCCCTGCAATAAACTATTATTTCCTCTAGGACTCCCCTGCACATGCTGGTTAAGGTGCTGACAACACATGGCACGAGAGTCAGCAGTACTGCTCCAACCACCAACAATGCTGTGGAGAGAAAGCAAACAGCACAGGATCAACTGATCCTGCATTCACTCTGCAGCACCTCACATCGGCAAGTTGATCATGAATTTTCCCCAGCCCTCACACAAGCTTTTTTTAGATAAAACAACATGAATATGCCACACAAGGACTGAAGACACCCCAAGCTGCTTGGCTCTTTTATGTGAGAATAGAAAATAACATTTTAAGTTCTGCTACAGAAAATCAACTGAGATCAGTATCTCCCACTAGTACAGTCTGTTTCCAGGCAGATAAGAAACAAGTGTTAGGAAAAGCCCAAAGCAGAACCAGTCTGAGCAGAAGTAGGAAAGAAACCTCAGAAGGAAATGCCAAAGAGAAATGGGAACCAAAGAGTTTCTCAAGTTGTTGGAGTTTTAATCAATGTTAAAAAAACAAAGCACAAAAGAGAAAACCCCAAACCTGGCTGTCATCCCCAAGGACTTGGCTTCCTTGAACTTTTTTCCCAAAAGCCAAATTCAACAGAAGTCTTTCCTTATTTACCACATTTTATTTACTATTTCATTTCTTTTCAGGAAGCCCTTTGCTTTGCATAGCAAATCAGCTGGGTTATTAACACTAAGCTCATCAACAAAGTCCAAGTGTCCTATAAAGTACATTAAGAGAAGTCAGCAAAATCTGACAACACCACAGAGATTTTTATTTTTCTGTAATTAGTCCTCTTAAAATATTAATTCCATGGTGAGTAAGGCCAGGATCAGCATCATCTTCTAACATATTATTAAATCAGTTTTGCTGAGAAGGAATCATATTAATTTCTTACAGTGGTGGAGTAACTGTTCAACCACAGGTGTGCACCAGTAGTTCAGCAGTAAGATGATGTTCTGTTTCTCAAAGCACCATTTGAATTAATAACATTCTTTCTCAGTAGCATATTTACAATACAATATTGCTCTCTTCATTTAATTTACAAACCCCTTCATGAACAGCGAGGATTAGTTCTGCAGATCCTGTCTCATCACCTGTCTGCAGCAATGATTCAGATTCCCTGAAGTCATCTACTACCCACTGCACACTCCCTGCCTGGCCTAGCAGACCTCCCAGCTGCCCTCAACTGGCAGCTTCTTGCCCCCTTCTCCCTTCCCCTCTCCATTTCCAGGATGTGGACGCTCCCCCTGGCGCCCACATCAGCAGCACAAGTACAACAAAGATTCCATCAAAGCAGTTTCTTTACCAAGAAAGAGGCATACAAAGATTTTTTTACTAGGGAGCCTTGCATTTTATCAAAACTACAGTCAAATGCCTTCCTTAAAGGGCTTCTTATTCCAAGTCCAAAAGCTGTGCAGGCTGGAGCGCATTCTTGGAGTCCTTGGGCACTTCTGCACCAGTGCCAGAAGTGACTCTCACTATTGGCACAGTGGCAGTGTGGAAACACAGAGGAACTCCTCTGCTCCACGTTTCTTCCACTAAGGAATGGTGGGGCTGCAGAAAGGCAGTGGCTGTGACCAACATCATGGCCTGGGCTCCACCTTACTCTCTCTCATTCCCCTTTTCTTCAGGAATTTCTAGGATAGCTCCCCAGCTGTATGAAAGGTGTCTTAGCCCTCAGCCCCAGCATTATAAAAAAACAGGAAAAGTCAATCCCTCAGTTGCAGACTTAAGAGAAACCCCAGCTCTGTTACTGTCCCTCTGTGGCTGCTGCCAGCCCTTCCACACATCCCACTTGCACTCTTTTCTCCTTGGGGCCTGTAGCCTTCCCAGGCATCACTAAGATGCTTCGGTGCTCATGGGCAGCCACCTCAAAGACGTTCAGCTCAACCACGAATACTGTATAGGCAGCAACACTCCTTCAGCTCTCCTGAAGATCATCCACCTCACTGGTCTCATGATTTCCTATGTCTCCACGTGCACTCAAAGACAAAAAATTACACAAATTGTTTTGCTGGAGGTTTGTTTTTTTCTTTTTTGTAAAGGCTTCATTTTTTTGCTGCCCATCAGCACTGTCTCAGCATATTGCACAATGTTTTCTTTATTATAAAAAAGTCTGTATCAGGCAGGAAGAAAGAAAATTTTCTCAGGAGGCTAATGTGTACTATTGTCTGTAATTAGAGGTAAGTGGTTGCTTGTGTGGCCATCAGGAAGTGGGACCTAGTGAAACAAAAACGAGGTGTTATTAATGGCTTGACCAGAAACAGAATCTCCACCCTCCCTCCTCCAAAACATACACTTCTTTATTCTTGGGCATTTCCTGGATGCCTTTTACCTGGCCTCTCAATACAAATATTACACAAATTTGGTTGCCTTCCTTCCTCCATCCCCACTCATATAACCTTGCCAGCTGGCAAACTTCAACCAAATTCAAGAGAAAGGGCAGAGGTCTCAAAGGCTATCCACAGGCTTAAAGGGGAAAAATAAAAGTAATATAAAATCAAGAGAAAGTCATATAAAAGTAATATAAGTAATATGAAATTCAAGAGAAGCAATTCTCTCATTGCCTAATGAAGGGAAAGGGGAAGGCTCTGCCCTTTCACCCTGGTTGGCAGTAGCCTGCAGAGCAGTAAGGAGCACCACTGAACCCCTGCAGCACACAGTGCCTCTTCTTCAGTGTGCAGGCCAAGCAAGAGGATATGCGAAACCAAAACCAGGCCAGGGAAACATGTCATTTTTGGAGCAATAGGAAAATAAAAGAGAATATTGTAAGGACAATGAAGGGAATCTAGGACATCTAAGAGACTCAGCTACATTAATTCAGTTTGTTAGAGAACTCTGCTTCTTTACATTTTAGGTTTTCCAACTATTTTTAAAAGCTGTTGAATCTCTGCTAATATGCATGTCAAGGGGAGGTTTTATTGCAAATATCTTAAATTCTCCTGGGACCAAGTCCTTATCATCCATGCTCAGCTGTACCACTTAGAGAAATACTTAGAGGAACTTTTCCTTACCGATGTGGATCTGTAAGAGCCCAGTCTGAAACGGCAAAAAATAATTTCTGCTACAAATCTTCCAAAGCCATGTAAAATTCCTGCAACATCAAACAAGATTTAAATTGCCACCAGTAATAAAAATGCATTATTTATGGAAACATTACAACAAAGCTATACACCATACTTAGACAGGACACAGTGCAGTAAACCCATACACAAAACACCGAGAAATTAACATGAAGAAAGGAAATATCAAGGGCAGGGCAGGGGAGAATTCTAACATTCTGAAATGCATTGAGAAAGCAAAGCTCCCAAGTAAACATAATTCCCTCTGCCAGCTTTCATGGTGAAAATACATTTTGTGGGACAGAAATATCTGCTTTGAAAAGCAGCACTTAGTTCAAAGTCTCTTTACTGAGCTTTCTTCCAATGAGACCCAAGGAAAGAAATAACTTGTAATCCAGATGCCCTGTTGTATCTTGACCAGTAAGTGAATTGTGCCTTCTCAACTTATTTTCTCTGATGAAGCAAATCCAGCAGTATATTGACAAGGAAAATCTTCCCAATTACTTCAGATGGAAATTTTATCTCAACTTTTGTCACTGATTTAAATACTGGATCCCAACACACACACAGACATGTGTGTGTACATACATATACATAGATATCTATAGACAGATATAGCTTTGCTCTTCCAGAAATAAATAAACTATGCTACAGTTACCAAAAAGGAAACAATAGGCCCTCAGAACACCAGAAATGCCATATTGGGACACCAAAACTGAGTAGCTTTCATGGCACATTTCAATGCACACAAATGAGCATTTTGTCTTAAACCTGTCAACAGGGCTCCCTGTAATTTACCCATAGTAATCACCATGATTAAAAAAAAATGTGATAGAACTTAAGAAGGAAGGCACTGAAAATCACCTGTAGTTGAAAAAATTCCCCCAATAATGCCACAAAGCCTCACTAAGAACTGCCAAAAAGGCATATGTTCTTCTGTCACCGTCACCATAAGTGAACTGATGTCATATTTCATGAATATTCCTGACACCCCATGGCTGCCAGCTGCATGGTTAATTACTCTTTCCTGAAAGAAAAGACAGAAACACTTGTTAGTCATACTTGTTATTAGTCACAAGAAAATCAAGTCTTACAAGACAGAATGGCAAAGAGTTATTTAATCAGAGTTAGCAATGAACAGAAGACTGGGGAGTATCAAGGTCACTTTGACCAGTACCTTCTAAAAGTCAAACACCATGAAACTAAAATTTACTTTCTCTGCCACTGGTCTGCTGTGCTGCATATCAATATTCACTCTTGTGCTTTGGTACTATTGTCTCAAGACCTGCTCACATTGTCCTTTAAGCAAGGATTTTTATAACTGGATTGGTGTTGGTAGCTATGAGGATGCCAGAGTCTTGGCCTAGCCTGTGAACTCAGGGGAGTGCACTGATGTAATACTTGCCACAGCTCTTCCTACTTTATCAGTCACTATGAATCACTTAACTCAGCATGAGACCTTCATGAGATTTATGTTGTTGAACAGCCTTAGCAATGGCAGAATTCACAGAGGATTTATATAAATCATAGAATACCAAGTTGGAAGGCACCTCGAGGAACATCTGGTCCAACCTTTCTTAGCAAAAGCCTCTTTTCAAACCTTTTCTCAGTTATGTCGTATCAGCCAACAGCCACACAGCAAGAAATACACCTCAATAAATAAAGAAACGAACACCCCAAACTTGCTAGGACTACCAGGCACCTCAGTCCTAACCTGAGAAATTTCTAGTTTCTTTTCATTTGCCAAATTCTCAAACCAAAAGACACCAAAGAGGAGAGTGTGGCTGCTATAAATACCTACTCTTTAAAAAAGGTTTCAGGAGAGAACACACCTCAACACAAACTTCTTTTCAAAAGTTTGCTGTCATTTTTTTGTTAGTGAAAGGTGTTGATAAATGCACTGCCAGGTAAGTCTGGCTGAAAATATATAAAGACAGCAAAAAAGAACGTAACTGACTGAAGACAAACTCAGACATGCCTAAGCTAGTAAGAACCGAGAAGACAAGATAAACAGGACTGAACAGAAAAGCAGTATATCACAGCTCCTTTTCTCTGTATATTTAACAGTTTGTGCTCAAAAAACATGCAGAATACAGTACAAAATAAAAAGCAGGACACCACTTTGGAAAATACAGCTTAAGCACTTCTTCAGTTAGCTAACATTGTCAAAAATTATACTGCTTTTTAATGCTACCGCACCACAAGTAAAAGGATCTCAAAATAATGTATCAGCAATGATAACAGGTCCCAAAACCTTTGCAATGGTTAAATAAAACAAACCAGTAGAGAATGCTTTCCATATTTCAAAGCATGACAACTGTCAACATCTGGAGAAGGATGATCAGTCATACTAAAAAGGAAGAGAAGACTGAAGGTAGTTTAAGAGAACCTTGCCACTGGCAAAGGACAAAACTCTACTTTTGTGTGTTTTTCCTCTGTTATTTCCTTAAGCCTTTCTGGTTGTTTGAGGTCAAATGGTGGAAAAAGAATGATGAATAAATTATGAATATTTTGAATAAATTATGAAGTTAAATAGAACACACAAAACTCCACCCTCAAAAGAAACAAAATTCTTTCTCTGCAAACCATTTTGATTTGCTTCCAGCTTCTACTGCTGCAGAAGATTTAACTTTTGATTGCTAAAATCTGCTAAAAATAACTAATCTTCCATCAGATAGCTCAGTGAAGCCTTGCTAGAATAAAATCTTTTTAACATAGATAATTACAGTATCTCAACCATCAAGAATAGTGCAGAAGTTTCGGCCCACACCTCTCAAACTCTTCCTCCCCATGTGCCCACCACCAGCAATTAAACCTCACTGCATTCAAGTTTGAGCTGTGGCTGTCCAACCACCTTTTTCCATGTCTGCATATGACCTCTTACAGAATAAATGCACCAAGGTGCTCAGTGAATAGTTGTTCTTAGTAACCTTTCCCAGCTCATCTAATGGCAGTGTTTGTTTCCCTCAGATTAAACACAAATATGCTTTGGAGGCAATGAGAGCAAACAAGTACCTAATCCCACTTCACCTCCATTATTCACAGGCTCTTCTCCCAAGCAACCTGTGGTTGTAGCAATTTTTATAGAAGTACATCCCCACAAAAAGCTGAAGAGCTAACTTAGACTGGCCAGTTAATTAAAAGAACCACTGTTACGCAGGAAGAGAGAAAAACTGAATACAAGACAAAAAAAAAAAAAAAAAGAACAATGTCTAAGATAAGCTGTTGACTGACATCCAGGAGTTTAAGGAATGCCTTAGTTGTTGCAGAGAAAACACAAAGCAGACTGCTAAACCACAAGGGGGTGGGAGTAAACTGCATTATAAAATTCCTCTTCATTCTCTCTTTAGCCCAGCTTTCACGAGCTTTGGAGTAACTCTTTTCCTTCAGTGGCCTGCATGTCCAAAATTGAACACTAAGACATCACCTCTATCCTATTTCCCCTACCTCTGTATTTTTCAGAGGCACAACATGGAATTGTGAGGAGTAAAAAATTCTTCTCTCTTGGAGAACATCACAAGCTGTAGTACAGTGAATTGTCATCCTACTAATACCCATATTTTCTTTCAACCCAAGGCTTTCTTCTCACTTCTCGCTTAATCTGTCATTTTTAATTCAGCTTTTCACAAAGACTTTTTTCTTTGGCTTTTGAATAAAAGATGAAAACAGAGCTCAGACTCTGAAAATAACATATGTAGCCAGTACACCCAAGGCTTTCTTCCTATCCACAGCAGTCTTTAAATTAGTACCTTATGATATATACTATGCTGCATTAACTACCCTTGTTATGGATTCAGAATTAAAAGCCTCTCAAAATCCAGAAGTGGAAGCTCTCTAGTCTTGAGAGTAACTAAATTTGGTGGTTCAACAAAGGTTAAACAAGATGATCAATTTTTCATACAAACCACCTCTGTTTCTGTTTCTTATGCTCCACAACCAAGTTCATGATATTCAACTGAGCTGCATATTTGTTTGCTTCCCACATGGATAAAAAGCTAAAGGAGAACTAAGTATTTGTGAAGATACACACTAGGTTACAGACCTAAAATTTGGAAGATTTAGCCACTACCAGAACTATTAGCATCCAGTGAAGTGGAAATTATTGTCTATCTATCATTAATTCTAATATCAGACTCCAGATCTACATATGCAAAACATTAACAGAAGTTTGCACATGTCACCAAGCATATATATTTATATTTTACCATCACTGCTGTATGATTTACAAATAAATCTGGTATAATAGAATGTTCTACAAAGAGTCTCTTCATGCTAGAGAATTTTTCAAAACCATTGTATTATTTTCACATTTGAACTTTTGTTATGAACAATCACTTTTAGATTTTTTATCTCCATGTTTTGTTGGGGTTTTTTTTCCTTCTACTTACCCTTTCTGTCACTGAAAATTGATGAGTTTCTGCTGAAATTTTGTATGTATGGAGTTTGGTTGGCACAACTGTGATAAAATATTGGAACATCTGATTGTCTAGAAAAAAAAAAAAAATCTTACTGTTGAATCAAGAACAAATTCACAAATTTATTCACAAATAGATCAAAGAAATAATAAATCAGCTAAGCTATTTGCACTAGGGACATTCTTCAAGAAATGCCAGCACTGCCAAAACTACTTCAGCACCATCTGCACTAAGTTAGTTTCCATGGAAAAGACATATGTCCCATTTATACTCAGAAATGTACATTTTTCCCATGTAATGAAAAGACTCATTAAGGTCAGGCCACTCAAAACTTCAAGTGAAATGCACAGGTAGTGTTTTCCAGGGCACTAGAACGAGTTTCACACTGTCACTTATTTCAGGCTATATGCAAAGCTCAGAGTGATCTGAATAGATTTTAGCCGTTGAATTGTATCTACAGTGCTGGAAGCCCTTCTAAACTGGTTACAGATTTTCTCTCAATCACACTTCTGGAGAATTCTTCCATCAGCATGCTCATGCACTTGCTTGCTCTGTCTTTGCACAATTCCCTGAGGGAACAAACACCAATTTCAAGGACACTAAAGTACTGTGGCTGTAAGAGCCAAGGAACTGAGTGGCTTTGAGATAACAGTGGCTGTAGAAGCTTCTGGGGTTCACTCTCACAGCGAATGCCAGCTGGGGGATGAGGCAGGTTACTACTTTCCTTTATTTAAACATGAGGAAACAAAGTGCTACACAAACCCATCCTGTTGTAGTCTCACAAAACACATTCTGGAAGGGACAAACCAAATACAGGAACAGAATCCAAGATTCCTGGTGCTATTTTTTGAACCAAATCAGCCTTATTTTTCCCCATTATGACAACAATCAGATCTATGATTCTCCACTGTAAAATCCTGCTGCAATATGGTCAGACATAGAGTAACTTCAACATAACAAACCTGGAAAAAACTGCAAATTGCCTTCAAGGAAACAGCTCAGAACAGCAATGCAGATTTTAGAAAGAAATGCCCATTTAAGACATCACATAGAAAACTGAACAGGACACTGCTCACTACCAAATTTAGCCTGACATGCTGCTTGTCAATCACAATATTCACAAAAAATGGTAATACTTTAAAATGTAACTATTGGGAAACTCTAGAAAACAAGATGCTTTTTTAAACACACAACACTTACGATCTGATGCAATTTTTTCTGTTCCATCCAAAGGATTAATAATTCCTGGAATAAGCTCTCCAAATGACAAATGATCTATTCTATGGGAGAAATTATAGGCTGAAAGACAATGGAGAGAAATTAAGCATTTTTAAACTATGAGATTCTGTACTTAGAGAATAACATGCACCCATTTCTGACACTGAAATACTCTAACACATTTACCAAACACCACTGTACAGACCATTGGATCTACCCACACTTCAAAGAAAACTCAAATCCAAAATATTTAACAAAAAAGTTAGATTTCTCTAGAAAAGTTTCCAGACCAAATTGTAACCATATTTGAATCAATGGTGGAGCTGAATAGAGTTATAATGTTATAACAGGGACTTTCTAGTTGGCCAAATACTTACTCTACAGCTCAGGTTCTTGCAAGCTATTGCATTAAAAAGACTAAACTTTCATAAATCAAATGTACAGAGGAAGTATAAGGCAGGTGTCAAGTTACTACACTGCCTATTTTGCAAGTAATAAGTTCTATACAATTACTAAACTTGTGTTAACATAAATTCATGGGCAGACATTTAGAGGCTTAACCAATGGTAACTGGTTTAATCAAGTTAATTTTTCACAGTATGTCACCTTTGCCTCACATTATGTAAGGCAGCAACACACATTTAATATCTAGACTCATAATCCAGAAATTAAGTTTTTAAGGACAAAAGTCAGAAATTTTTAACCTTTTAAAAAGGTCTTCGAGGAAAGAGGTAGTTTGGATTGAAACACAGGAATTTTATATGGTTTCTATGTTACAACAAAGTGCATCTGAGATTCCAGTGTTACCATTAATACAGAAGCAACCTAAAGATAATCCTAATAGTGTTAAATGTATGAAATCAAATGGCTGAGTCAGATCATTGCAAAGACTATTCTTCACTTTTTTTGGTATGCCAGTGTTTTAGAACATCCTTAAAGCAGCAACCTAACACGAACTAGGAGACAGCAGTCTGACTGAAATGAATTGTGTTGGTATAGAGATGACAGAAGGAACTTACACTCATGGCTTACAAGGGCTGCCAAGTGTGCATGGCCTCGAGGGTGTGGTATTGCCCTGAAGAAAGCAACAAATGTTTTATGAATCCACACAGGACTATGTAGGAAAATTACCCTTCCTCCTCTATTTCAATAAATACTTTATAAAATATGTACATATCCACATCCATATAACATAAATGTGCTTAAATATACGTGGCACATATACATGTTTTAAAAACTAGTACCTATTGTATATATCTATAGAAAACCCAAATATGACATTTTTATTACTGTCAAGTACAGACAGACTGAACAGTAAGGTCAGGAATCCTGGACTCACAAAAACCTTCTTACACAAAACTAGTGTCTTGCATTTTTAGAAATATCAACAGCACATCAAGTTGCTGTGCTTCTGGAAGAGTCACCAAGTCCTACTATATGAAAAGCTGCAGAATTCCTCAAGTGACTGACAACAATTTGACCACATTTATTCTATGAGTAAGCAAGTTAACTGCACTCTGTATTTGCTCTCTGACAAAGTAATTTTCCAGAGTTTCCATCCTGTAAAACACTGAAATTCATAATGACTACATTACATGCAGCAATGCACTGCACGGTTTTGTAACTTATGAAGAAAATTAACTGTGCAAGAATAGGTATTACATGGAAAAAAAGACCAAGCATGAGTACAGGAAGGTCAATAAAACTCAGTCATTAACTGAAGCATAACAGCACACACACATATACATACATGCACTACACAGAATGTAGAAGTCAAGGGATTTTTTATTTTCAGGAATTGGACAGAACATACTTGCCCACAGTTATGTGGAAGTTCCCTGCCACTTTATTGACATAGAGATGACCATGAATTCTGCATGCATCTGGAGACTGTAATGAATTATCTTCCCTGTATAAATAAAAACAACATTGAAAGTAATTGAGAATATTCTCTAGCAGAAATAACAGCAGTACAGGTAGATCTCTTTCTCCTAGGATAAAGATACAGCATCATCATCTATGTGTCCTTATTGTATTCTTCTGGCATTATAGCAGAGATGGTGGAAGGGAGGGAAACTGGTAAAGGTCAGTTTGATTAAACCAATGAGCTTTCCTTCATACTTGTATTCAGAGATCTGGCCTACAAGATTGGCTTATATTTGAACCTGTGAACAGATAACATTAGACCCTAAGTGTATCTGCCCCAGGGATTTTTATTTTCCCACTTCCTTCTAACAAAAATGGCTCCTTGGGAAAATTTTAATGCTACATTAAAAGAACCTTGGGTTTAAAGAACCAAATACATTTTGGTCACACAAACAACAGGAGCTTTCAACTTTATTTTTTACAAAAGCTTCCACTCCTCGCTCATATTGTGATGTCCATAACACAAAATGTATTTCCAAATCTGCTCCTTAGAGGGAGATAGAAACAAATTTTTTTTAGATATATCTCAAGCATAAATACTATTTCAAATACTGCACTAACAAGCAACACAGGCACAAAAGGACTTAATTAATCTGAAGACTTCAACCAAATGCCATCTTCAGGCTTTTGATCCTCAGACAGGGAGATTACAACACAGAAAATGTGTATGGCAGCTTTGGTGTTTGTTTTGTTTTATTCAGTATTTTTTTGTTTAGTGCCAAGTGGAGAGAATTTAAGCTTTCACTTAGAAAGTGTTTTTCCCTGAGGGGGGAAAAAATAAAATCACATAGCATCTAGATTCAGCAGACCAAACATTCTATGCACTAATCTCTCAATATTTATGGGTAGCTGGAATTAAATGAAAATAGCAAGGCTTCTGCACACAATCTTAACAGTGCTATCTTAGACTCAGGAATTTACTAACAAAACACATTTGTATTCAAAGGTTGATTCTTTTAAAATTATGAAGCATTAAGACACAGGTAATAGCAGCTACTACTTTTAAAAGTTGCTGGACAGAATGACAGTTTCCAAAAAAGACTTGTTTAGTATTGCTCTGGCATTACTAATTCCCATTAAGAAGGAAGCATCAGACCAAATGGAATAGAAAGGAGTGTGCATGTATTTACTGTTGTGTCTGTATATGTACATGTAAGCACACACACAAAACCTGGAAACCTTCTCTAGTTTGGAAACCCCAGAGGCGTTCATAAAACAGCAGCTCTCCAAAACAAGTATCAAGTACACTATTTTAAAATTCATTAAAAAGCAGTGAGATCTTTTCTTACAACTTTGTCTTCTGGGGGTGAGGTGGAATCACAATCACAATAAAATGTTAAGTCTAATTTGTAGGGTTGGAGGAGAGGGGAATAATGACACGAAATCCCAGTTTTTCTCACCGTGGTGGCAGTGCTGTAGAAGCACTTTTAAATGCACTTTTGAATATCACATCTTGAAGAGAGTGTTCTTCCTGCAGCCGACTCTGAATTAGTTGCAGCATCCTAAAGATTAGAGAGAAGTGTGAAAGCATGCAACAGTAAACCAAAATCCAGCTTCACAATTCATTACTGGCTTCAATCACAGGTTGCAAATCGAACTTAGCGAAGTTGATGACAGTAATAAAGCATTACATTAAACTTTGGGAATAATATTTTATACAGAATTTAAAGCTCAGGTGTTCACAGCAGTGTGCTACCAAAATACCAAAACTAGCCAGACCTCCAAATAAACTTCAGTACTATTACAAGACAGTATAGCTGGGCACACACAACACCCAAGATATTTAAGTGATAAACACTTTAATTAAGTTACAGGAAACATTCAATTTGTTTTTGCAAGCATGTGCCAAGTTGTTAAAATGATTCAGCTTTGACATTTAGCTATCTGTTTCACACATTTTACTCCATGATTTTAACTTGTGCTGCCAAGCAGTCATTTGGAAACAGAAGCTGAATGAGTCTGTACATCTTGGCTTGCAACTGCATGACCCCATTGAACAGGTAAGTCCAAAGCCAATTTTCTTTTTCCATAACAGAGATCTTAAATAATGAGAAAAGCAAAGTAACTTAGTATCTTTTTGCAGGTTTGCATTCTTAAATTACAAGCAGGAGGTGTTAGACCCAAGACACAGCCATGTCATGTAGCTCTACCATCCTTCAAAGTCACTCCCAGTACAAATAATACAAACCATAAACAGGCCTCTCAGTGCTTTACCTTTGCAGTTCTTTTTGTTGTGGGGTGAGCTCAAATGGTACCTGAAACAAAAATAACACATCTAATAAAACACACAGAAAGCATCCCTTCCATGAAACCCAGATGAGAACTGGGGGTCAGGTTTAGAGTTACAATCAATTTCACACAGAATAGTTTACAAAAGGTACCACAGAATAGTTTACAAAAGGACTTTGCAGTTTAAATAATATATTTCGTGTTCAAGTATAAAACTTTGTCTCTTCCCACCCAGAACTGCAAAGGAGCAATCTTTGAAAGACAAGGGTCCACGTGCAGATTGCTCATTTCTAGCTCATCCCACATGAAGCACTAAAGACAAGCTACCAGATGTGCTGTACTTCATTAGCATTAGAGGATCACTAGTAACATCTGTTCACCAAGTTCACACCTAAATACTGGTTAACACAAATGTACTCAGTAAATTCAATTGCAATTAATGCTCAAATGTACCCAAAAGCTATGGCCAAAAGAGATCACCTACAAAATGATTCTCTAAGAGGCTGGTGGAGGAAACAAAGCACAAGCAAGCAAACCAGTGCAGTAGTGCTTTGCACCAAGAGGAATTCAATTGTTAAACAAAAAGGTAAGAATCAACTTACTGGTTCATAGATTAACCCATCTGCAGAAGCAACCATTGTTTCTGCTAAATCCAGAACATCAGCCCCCACATCTATTTTAAACAGGGAGAAATATTGAATCACACAGATGATCAGGGACAAGCAAAAAAATTCAAGTTGAAATGAAGTTTCAGAGTACAGTGGTAAACTTCAGTATATGTCATTGTTCCTTCAACCTATTTAACCTTCAATATCAGCTGATGGACATTGACCAAAAACTCTTCAAATTTGCAGTATTTTCTCACTGATTTAACACCTACAGAGAAGTTGTATGAACCACATATACAAGTTTTCTGGGATCTGCTGTGCATAAGTATTTTCTCCTATTTTACAAGCACTGAATAGAGACCAAGACTAGTCAAAACAGAGGATAGTTTTATCTGCAAAAAACCCCCCAAAAAACCAAAATCAACCAAACAAACCCAAACTAAACCAATAACAAAACAAACAAGAAAAAAACCACTTAATGCAAGCTTTAAGCTAGCCAAAAAAAGTGAATCCTGAAAATTTGCTTGCATTCCTGGTAGAAGTAGTATTCTCTCTTCTCTCAGTCCAGGACAAGCAAGGCCAAATACAATAAAGGTACATTACCTAAATTATGTCAAAATAGTATTAAGTATTGCCTTCCATAAGGAAGGCATCTCTCTTATGTTCACAAGGAGGATGAAATTACATGCTGGTTTCAGCATTGTTAAACAGCAGACTAGCTTAATATATCCCAAGTTCATAAATAAATAGAAATTGTTATAAATTCCTGCTGCTGAGTTGTGTCTCACATTGAGCTTTTAGAGTTTTTCAGCTACTGAGAGACTGAACAACAGATCCTGTTCCTGCTGACAGACAAAGCAAGGTTCTGCAAGATGCAAATGAGATGGCACAGATATTCTTCTTTACATTTCTTACTAATTCCTTCAATGACTCGTATGCCATCAAGATCACTCCATGCCATTAATATCAGAAGAAATGACACTGGTAAAATATTCTGAACAATATCCAACTATATTGTGAGCAAGTGCATTCTCTGAAGAGGCTTTAAAGTGTTTAAAAACTTTAATTGATGGAATACTTACATTGACACCTCATGGCAACTGTAATATCAATATTGATCCTTAATTTACTGGAAAGAAAAAAAAAAGGCAAAAATCCATGAAGTAACACTGAGTACAAGTATCAAGAAAAAATCTCAGACTATTTGCAGAAATACTGTCAAATACCAAAATTTATACCAATAATGTAAAGCTGTTTAAAATTTGGATGAAGCAACATGGGTTTTTAGAGCACATTAAAGCACTTGGAACTTAAGAGATAACTTCCATCACACCAAAAGTCTGATTGTGTAGCATTCTTCAATATGCTGGGCATTTCCTATTGGTTTTCAAATTACTTTCACAAAAGTCATTTGATCCATAAGGAATAAATCTCCTTACTATGGTCAAAGGGTTCTCCTCTCAGGGAGCTTCCTCTGGGACTTAGCTGACCACAAGAAAATCAAATAAGCAAGGAATTCAACACTGGCTCAACTTGGGGTCAGACAGTGTCAGCAGAGAGAACAAAAGCAGTTAAAATTATACCAGTCTCCATTGGTTCAAACTGTCAAGAACCACAGGTTGAGTGATTAGTCCACAAACAAAATGGGGAATCTGTAGTAGGACATATCCCAGATCCTGAAACAGTCTCTTAAGTGATACCCTTCCCATATGATAGCTTCACTTGGGATATAACCTACTTTAGCAAAGGCCTAAATGAGAAATCCCAGCTGTCTGAATGGATTTACTATCATGTGAGTTTTTGATGCATCTCCTTTAAATTTTCTCTTTTTATTTTTTTTTCATTACAGAAACCTTTGTTATTTCTGATGTACAAGACATCCAATTAATATATCTATCTTTAGCTTGTAACCACAGCAACTATTCAAACAGGTTTTAAAGTTAGTTCAGTTCCTGGGTGCCTGGCAATAAGCCAGCATCAAACCACAACACAGACACATGTCATTTAAAGGTGTTCAGGGCACAAAATCTGCATTAACTTCACAGGGACTCATGAGTGTCTGACCAGCTCTGGAAGAAAGGCAAACACAGTCCAGACAGGCACATGAAACCATCAGCAAAGGTATCTTTAGGGGGATTGTATCTGGAGACAAAATCAGTAGCAACCTCCAATAATACAGTCAAAGTTGTGAGTGCTTCAGGTTCACCTCCAGCAGCGCAAAGTGTAAAGGCAACATGCCAACTGTATGAACTCGAGAAAGCCTCCAGGCAAAGGGGGGGGTTTACCTACCTGATGTGGAGTTACATCTTACAATGTTCTCTGAACTGTTAGCAAACAATCCCTAAGGAAGCTCCTTCAATAACAAACCTATACTATTTTGACTTCCTCATTGCAGAAATCTCAATTTATCTTCTCCATAGATTACACAGAAGAAAAAGCCCCAAAACAATCAATAGATGAAAAATCAAATCCCTGTAGTTTTTAATTTCAATTATAAATTGCTTTCAAGTCAAATGAACATTTTTAATCTATTCTTTCCTGAAATGCAGGCAATTAACATTTTAAAAAGAATTATAACAAATAATGTTACCTAGTAAAATCCTTGTCTACTTCATATTCATATTTCATCCATGTGTCCCGGTACACCATGAACTCCATTATAGTCAGGAAAGCTATCGTTGTAAATGCTATCAGAGAAACTGGTCAGAGGGGAAAAAAGTAGAAAATCAGACTGTGAGGAATTATTCAAAAACATAAGCAGAACAAAATTCTAACAATTCCAGAAGTTGAGCATTCACTGGTATCTTTGATTTATAAATCCAAAAGCTGCTCTTAGAGAATTGTTTTCATACCAATAGTATTTGTTTTTAGACAGAAAGAGTAAGTCCTTTTGCATCAAGAAAGTACTTTTTAAGTACAGTCAAATACTGGAATGATTAGGAGGTTGTGAAGTCCCTGTATGGAAAATTTAAGAACAGGCAATATTCTCCTCCACA
This sequence comes from Notiomystis cincta, assembly GCA_013398075.1. NCBI lineage: Eukaryota > Metazoa > Chordata > Aves > Passeriformes > Notiomystidae > Notiomystis > Notiomystis cincta. The sequence continues at coordinate 365,416 of VZRX01021896.1, forward strand.
TATAAAATGCACACAAATCACTGTCAGGGATAGTCTAGGAAAACTCGATCCGAATTTCCAACATGAAAGAAGAAGGTAGTGCACCTTGAAATCCCTTCAAGCCTCCACTTGTCTAAAAGTTAAGTATTTAAAACAATTTTTTTTTAATATCAAGTCTTAGACTCAAGAAGCTAGCAGATGAGAAATAATATGCATTATATTACTTGTGTATAGCTGCACAGTCATGACTGCCACCCCAGTATTTCAAACAATCCTCCCTCTGACAACAAGCAAGAGGCAGCTATCCATTCCACCAATAAGTGAAGAACTTGAAATTATTTTTAGGATTAAAACTAATTGGTTTATTTTAATGGTACATGTGCTTCACTAATGTCCAGGGCAGCCTACTCATCACACTTGCAAAGCTGTACAATGCAATGGGAAGATCACCCTTGTGCACAGTCAGAAACACAGTAACAGATGCACAGAAGCACCTACTATGCCCCTTTTATTAAATCAGGGCTTTTATAAGCTTGCAAACACTTCAGTTATGGAGCAGAGTAGCAATTTGTACAGCTTATTGGCACTGTAGGTTTTTTTCAGTTACATTCTCTATCTCTGTGGAATATCTCTATGGAATCTGTGAAGGGCAACTTGAGAAAAAACAACCTCGTTGTTGACAGGCTTCAACTCACTACCCAGTGGTCCACAAGCCAGAGGTGGGAGCTGAGAATAAAAGCACTGTCCTTGGGGATCAGGAAAGAAGCTATTGACTGTTGCATCGATCAGCAATGTTTCCAGTTCTAGCTTTCAGCTGACATTATATAACAATCACATATATGAAACCCTTCCTGTCAACTGCACTAATCAGTTAATTATTCTGGCTCTCAATTTCCTTTTGGAACCAGTAGGCCAGACTCACCCTGGCTCTGCAATACGAAAGCTGGAGCCATATCAGCTATCCAGAGCCACACAAACACAATTAGAGCCATAGCTGCTCTCTGGATAATTCTGAGCAAAGGTATGTGTGGATCTGAACAGGAAAATAAAGTCTTGTAGAATTCCTCTCCTGAAGGGTCTCCCAGCCTCAGAGCTGGAGTCTCAGCCTGTTTGAGAGACCAGTACTTCTTTTGCAAAGGGTTTGAAGGCAGCAGAAGTCTGAGAATAGTCTTGGTATGGTTCAGATCCCTACCACATCAGAAAGTAAGCCTGACACTTGAATCCTGAATGAAACAGGAATACTATATTCGGATTTCATAACAGCACAGAAAAAGACAATCCTACATTGTCATTTATAAGGTTATTGGGGGATAAACCAAAGAAGGTTAAAGTAACCTCTGGTGTTGAGAAATCCTGAAGGCACCATTCACCAAAGCAAAGGTCTCAGGAAGGATGGTGCTACACAGCAAAAAAGGATTCTTTAAGCATTTGGTGGTTTTATGCAAATTACAACATAGAAACAACACACTTGTTTCCTCAGGAACTGGGACTAACATTAACAAAGAGTTATTTAAACACTTCCTAGAGATTATTTTATATACAATAATCCTTTAATGATTAACAGTGCACTTGAGGAAACAGCAAAGTAATACAGATCCTTCTGATATTTTCTTCTACACCGTAAGTGGCATAACAACTTCAAAAGCTTATCTGTAGGTTGAAATTGCTTCCTGAACTTTTTATTCAGCTGAGTTTCAGGCATAATCACACAGGAGAGCGATTTTTGTCCTCCATTTCTAAGTGCTAGCAGTTTCCTATCTGCAGATAATTCCAACAGTCCAAGAAATGAAGTCACTATTTTCAGATCAGGCTACCTCTAACTCAGCTCAACTTAAAGACACCATTTTATGATCAGATACATAAAGAACAGTCTTTTTTACAGCTCCAGCTTTTTCAGAGAAGCTCAAGTGACTAATAGGGACAGTATAAGCACATGTCCTGGATTAAACTGTTTAGTTCTTCAAAAGGCTTTCCTTATTCTTAAAATCAAGTACACCTTCATGAGAAAAGCTTTAGAAAACTGCTCTTCAGCTTGATGCTCAACTTATCTGTCTCTGGAGAATATTTTTCTACTTTTGCAAAAGCAGAGTGTTGAATCCCACCATCATTTCAGATCACACTCACTCAGTCTCACCCAGAAACCTGACACCAAGAAAAGAGCTTGGTGAGACAACAAATGAGAACGTCAGCACAGTGCATTTGGCACAGTGCACTTCCAGTTGCAACTGGTCAGAAGTTTTTATTTCTAATCTTTACATTGGATTGAGTCTCACCAGCTTTATACAAAAATCTCCCTTCAGATGAGTGATGGATGCATCTGTTTGGATATGATACAATGTCTTTACTTGAAGGGGATGAGCTCAGTCCACGAAAGAATTCAAGAAATCAATTTTGGTTAGTTTCAAGTAAACACAGATGCCTGTCTTCCTCATGCTGATATTGATGAAAACTTCAGTATCTCAACAAGGCCCACCTGTGCCTCCGCTCGCTGAAGTCTCCACATAGCTTTCAGGAACCTTTGGAAAGGCATCCAATTCTTTCATCAAATTCAACGTCTTCTTCCGATTCAGCCGCCTCATCTTCAGCACACTCCTCCACCTCCTGCTTCATATACTCCCTCTAATTTGAGAAGAAACTGTTGTGATTAAAAGACACAAGCAATGTTGCTCAAATAATAAGGCCATTAAAACCCCAGAAGCATGTTTTCAAGAAACACACCCTAAACAACTGGATGGTCACTCTTGCTTCAAGAAAACTGTTAAAGCTGGCCTGGACACCTCTGCCTACAGATCAGCACATCCAGCACATTCACTATTTAATTATTAATTTCTGTCTCAATTAACTTCTTATCAGTAGTGAATACACTGCATTTTAAATTAAAAAAAAAATCAGACTCAGTCCTGAAGTAAATTTGCTAAACAGACCTGACAGTGCACGAAGTCACTGACTTAGGAGGAAATATTGGCTGCATAAACTTCAGAGGACGTCAGACTGCTCTGGGCTCCTACATTCGGCCAATGTTGGCACAAACTACATTCTAAAGGAAAAAAAAGGTGCATTTTGCATTTTTACAGGTGTAGAATATTATTATCATAAAACAACCATTTTTTCCCTCTATAAAAATACCTCCCAAAGCAAGTTATGGATCAAACCCTAACTCCATCATTTCTGTCCATGACATGATCTCTGTTTGGAGTCATGTTAAGCAGCAGGATGCTGAGAAAAGCAGGAAATACTGTCTTAAACCATTTCTAAATCATGCAAATATGCTCACAGCCTAGTCCTGCCAATATGCTGCAGGTTTTAACAAGCTGACACTGTTGTTTTTCTTCTGGAGAACTGCTGAACTTCACCCTGAGTTTCTGCAGCTATGAAAACCATCATGCATTTACTGTATTCTGAGAATATGTCATCTTATTGTTCCCTATTCAAGCACTATAAGGTGGACAAGCTAACCTACATTGCCAACATATGAGACAGTTCTCATCATCATCTTGTAGAAAAATCTGTGAACTCATCTCCCCTGTTTCAAGAGAACATCGAGTCTCTGGCATGTCCTAGTGAAATTACTCAAGATCTATTCCCTGCTCTGCCCCTTCGTGGTGCTGAGCAGGCTTTGTACCATGCAATAACACCAACATAGCACCCTTTCATTTTCTGCATATCTCCCCTGTTATCACATGTGTAAGGGCACACCGTGAAGAGGCACAAGATAAACACAGGGAATTTGAGAGCACTTAACTAAAAAACTTTCTAAATCACCCTGCATCAGTAAGTATGTGGATTTTTGTAATCCAGATAGAAATATGCAATCTGTTCATTGCTTTCTTTAATCCCACACAGAGAGACTCACTTTCAGCTACAAACCCAGACGGAGACCTGATCCCTTCCCCGTGCCCATCTCCACACATCTACTACAGACACACCAAAAAATCTGGAGTCCATTGCTATGAAAGTAAAGTAGTGAGAATCCAAGAGACAACTGTGAAGAAACATTATTATTGTTATTATTATCATTACCATTATTAAAGATAAATAAGGGACAAAGCACAGCACAAATGCCACTCAAGACCAGAGGCCCGCTCGAGGCCACGGCAACTCCGACCCAGCCGAGGGGCTCGGGCACTTTTCGCTCCCTCAGACAACTCGGCAGCGAAGCCGCCACCGGCGCGTCCCAACACCGGCGGCCACGG
>VZRX01021897.1:0-12507 GCA_013398075.1 Notiomystis cincta
TATATTATATTATATTATATTAGACAGTGAGGCTGTTAAAATACGCTTTCCTGCCCACTGAATGTCATCTCTACCATCTGCGGTATTCGGTGTATCATTTTGTCAAAATTTGCTCCGAACACCTTTCATTTAATGTTACAAAAACTTTTGACTTGTTCCATATCTACTTAATTAGTAACAAAGGCAGATGGCACATGGTGGGAATAACATGCACAATCACAGAATATTGGAAGGGCTGCAGACCTTAGTGTGTGGGATAGGACTCTACTGCTTTATCAGGTTTTGTTTTATTCAGTTTTGTTACCTGAAGACTGAATTTTTTGTATCTAAAACATAGGACAATACACTATGAGTGCATATATCTCTGTATGCAAATAATAAATCCTTATTACCAGGTCAAGCAGTTATAATTAAAAGAATACATATCATAGACTGCATATGCATGCACATTAAAAAGCCCAAATTTATGATTACAGTTAATAAATAGCCTTAGATTTGTCATCTGGGGTCAAATTCTGTGCCATGTGCTTGCACAAACAGTTTAAGCCCTGCACTGAATACAGTCTTTTATGCTCATGGGCCTGTCTGCTTCCTGAAGTGGTGTCAGGTGATTGTTACTGTACTTCCCATTGGCATTGAATGGAAGGAAGGCAGCATTCTGACTTCAGAGGGAGAGAATTGAGGTGCAGTGTCAACATGAGTTTATCACAGAATGGCCCGGTTGGAAGGCTCCTTAATGACCATCTATTTCCAACCCCTTGCCATGTGCAGGGACACCTTCCACTAGATCAGGTTGCTCAGAGTCCCATCCCACCTGGCCTTGAACACTTCCAGGGATGAGGCCTCCACAGCTTCTCTGGGCAGCCTGTGCCAGTGCCTCACCACCCTCACAGTCAATAATTGTTTTCTAATATCTAATCTACCCCTACCCTCTTTCAGTTTGAAGCCATTTCCCCTTGTCCTGTTATTATATGTTCTTGTCCCTCTATTTTATTAGATGGCATTAGAAAATTGCTAGCTGTATTTCATTACTTTTAGGTATTAAGGTTCAGGTAGTTGCCAGCATAAACTTTGAAACTTTCCAAATGATTATCAACTACAGGGACAAATATTCAGTGCTCCTAAAATGACCTGTTGTGTTATGCACTTAAAGAATGTAACAGTAGTGCCTCTGAAGATCCTCTGGACTGGAAAGGATTGCTTAAGGGGAGGCAGTTGTTCCATAGTCAGCTTTGTAAACAGAAAACTCTCCTGCCTCTTCCCGCAGTCATGTTCTTTACTGGAAGCAGCATTTGTAGGATGAATAGTGACTGAGGCAGAATTACTTCAGAAAACAGTTTTGTTCACTGCTGATGTATAATGAATGTCTGATGCATTCTGGAAAAGGTTAGGGACCTAGTAGCATCATAGAGTCAGTTATGCATATCCATGAGCAACTACAGGAAGATTACCTGGAAAAGTGTAAACTTTGGCTGTTTTCTGATGATTTGATTAGACACCTGTATAACCTGTATAACTCTTGATGGGGTATCTTTCTTCCCTCTTAAAGCTGTGACTCCAGCACATGTCAGAAAAGAGCACCAAGGGGCAAGATATGTAACTAATTTGGCTTCAGCATACTGCTGCAGCCCTGAGGTTCTGTTAAGCAAGCGAGAATATCTTTTTTCTCCTGCCTCAAGTAGTCTATAACTTTGCCAAATGAAGAATTAGTGGAAGGAAGCTAGAAGCCACATAATGTTCAGAAGGGGACAATTATTCTAGTATGAAAAATAGTAATATTACATGATTAGCAACTATATTAATTTTCCAACACAGAAAACCATGTTATCATGTAAAATCATGTAAATGGTTCATTTACTTGTAAGAAGTACTTCTATTTAAGTGTTCAAAACAACAAGGAACTTTTCTCAAAAACCAGTAAATTTCCAGTTAAATTTGCAGGTTGAATTTATGTATTTATAGGATACTGTTTTCAGTTGCTTTTGTAAGTCCTACTTAGGCTTGTCACTTGACAAAACTAATATATATTGTGCCATAAAAGTAAAACTAAAGAGAAAATACTGTTGTATTTTACAATACAATACAATACAGAAATGGCATCTAATGACACAAAAATACATTTTTCTGTTAAAAATACTCTTTGTGATTGCTCAGAAAGAGGTGCCTCAATAATAAGTGCATACTGTTACTGTGCCCTTAACGTGCTTCTTTTTTTAGGTGCTATTGTGTACTAAAATACATTTCCATGCTCCTGTTTTCCTGTCTTTCCCAATGGAGCAAACTTCCTAGTTTGTCATATCAGTGCCTAGGAATGTGCTGTTCTTTGGTGTGCAAAAAAGTAATCTTTAATAATAAACCTGTATTAACTGGCTGCTTTCTGGTTTGGGGAAAAAAACCCACAACATAACCTATCTGTTTTATCCAGGGATCAGCTTTTCCTGTCAGTTATGCAAGCAGAATTATGCAAAAGCAGTATTTTCTTCGGTAAGTGTAACAGCCCCTCCTCCTTCCACTGCTCCTCCATAGTCCCCGAAAAAATAAAATCCAATTTTAACCACTTATTTTATGCTTTCCCTGTGACTGTATTTCTAGGAGCTCCAACTTGATGGGAGCACGGCTGGCTGGATCCCATGGTGATACACAGGAGCCTCAGACTAATCCTTTGGTGAGTGTTCTTTAGCAGGGTATTTTGTATGTTATCTTAGTAATAAAGAGGACATCCAGAAAAACTCGAGTTGTTTTCTTGCAGCTTTTTGAAGGTCTGTCTTAGTGGTGTCAGATTTGTCATAGAGAAAGAAATAATGTAGATTATTCGTATTTGAGATCTTCTGGGTTTGGTTGGTTTTCCAGCAAGATTTCTGTAGCTCACAGTTGCTCTCAGTAACTTTCCCCCTTTTCTGTGCAGCTGTAACTCTATGAAATACCAACTTTTTGGCCATATTCAGTTCAACGCCTGCAGCAGCTTAGCAGCCTTTTGACAAGGACTTCAGAAACATCTGACAGGCAGTATTAGATCTACAGTGCTGACCCAGCCTTCCTGCTGTGTCTGGTACATGCTGGATTCAGTGTGTTAAACTGCCTGGGAGTGAACCTCTGGGAAAACCAGCACTTCTGCACTCATTAAGGCGCTTCAAGTTGACCATCAGAAACTGCAGCTCTCACTGAAAGTCATAAACTTGCACTTGTACAAACATGAAGAATAATACACCTGGGGAAGCCCACTGTGTTTGAAGTAGTCTTAGAGCTGACTTAGTAGAATTCTGGTTGCTGTCCATAATGTTCTATTTAATTTCCATACCCAAGCAAACTCTGAAGTGTTTTGGGTATTCACACACTGCTATTTAAAATACAAATATTGCTCCAGACTTCCTTCATCAATGAGTTTTGTTCTTCCCATTGCTAGTGTTGTTTTCCTTATATTTATCTGGCATTCCTTTTTTGGATGAAGAAATTTTACTTAAATGTTCCAAAGTTAGTTATCTCTTCACACTTTGCCTTCCCTGGTAGAGTGAGACCTGTCAGTCAAGGTAATACAGTCAGTCTCTGGCAGACAAACTAAAATAAGGAGCTCAACAGGTTGTGGGGTGTTTTTGTTCTTTCTCATGCAGGCTAAGGAAATAAGGCAGTGCATGCATTAATTATGGAGAACATGGTGTGGTAACTCTTGTCCTTTCTTCAAAAATGCAGGTATCTATTTCAGATGAGCCAGAAACACTGTACAAGAGATTGTCCATTTTAGTTAAAGGCCATGATCAAGCTGTGTTGGACAGTTACGAATATTTTGCTGTGCTTGCAGCTAAAGAACTTGGCATCACTGTTGAAAAAGTGTAAGTAACTGATCAGTAGAGCAATATGGAGCCAGATGCTTCTTCAGTCATGTACTGCAGTTCAGGTCCTGTGCTTAAGAGTTGTTTGGGTTTTGTTGGGGTTTTTGTTGTTGGGTTTGTTTTTTTTAAGAAATGGCTATAATCTGACATTTTTTTCTCAGATTATAGATCTAACACTTCTTTGATGGCAGAACAGTGATGAGAAAGCAGCAGCAGTTCTGCACTCAGCACTGCCATAGTGGGAAGTGCTTTTTATCTACATGAAGGATACTGACAGTACTTTCAGTGCAGCTGTCAGTGCTGTAGCTTCCCTGACCCAAGGCTGGTTCATACCTGAGTGTTAACCATGCCCATGTCAGTTAATAACAAACTGTAGCAGTGTTTCATATTTCCTTGTAGATCTTCTAAATGTCAAGTAAGAACAGAGATTTCAGCATAATCTTTCAGATAAATTTGTATTATCATCCTTTATATAACATGAAAGTTTCTTTTTCTTCTTTGCTCAGAGATAAACCCCCAAAGACGATAGAACGACTTACACTTCTCAAATCTGTACACATTTACAAGAAGCACAGAGTTCAGTATGAAATGAGAACACATTACATGTGTTTAGAGGTAAGAAAGAAGGAAGCAAAATTGTTCTAGGTGCACAATTCAAAGATATTACTAGCTGCATGAGTGAAAATGGTTTGGGGAGGAGAATGCAGGAGCATATTGGAAAACAGCTGACCCAGTTATATAAAATGTAACACAAGGTATTCTGAATGCACAGCCTACATCATTTTTGGACCAAAACGTTAATTTTGACCATCATCTTAGCAGCTGAAAGAATGACTAAAGAAAATAAAGTAGAACTGAGGGTTACCTTTATGTGCATTATGCTCTTGGTTTCCAAAACTCAGTGAGATGAGGGTTTTCTCAGGAAAGGAAGAAGATGCAGCTAAATCATTGGCATTGCCAGTCACTATGGGTTCTGTTCTCTGTGATTTGGTTTGATGTTTTTGAGGAGACATACTTTTGTCCTTGCAGCATCCTGTGGCAAACTAAAACTGCCTGGAGGAAATAGAAGAAAGGAAGCATAGACAAACCACCAGCTCTGTGGCCGATGACACAGACATCTCTATGGTTTAGAATGCAGCTGTGGTTGACTTTCTTAGAAGAAAGGTTTATTGCCAGCATTTTGTGGCTCCTGGGTGTCTTACTATATATTTGCATAGTGCTTAGCAAAATAGGACTTTAAGTCCCCTGACATGAGTGCAGTACAAGTGGCTGCCCACAGACCATAAGAACTATTTTTGCCTTCCAGGAAAAACTAAAAAAATCAGTATTTCAGTGGAAGTCTGGAGTTGCAGGATTTATAACAGGCTTGAACTTTGAGAGTATAGAAAAGCTGGTGATTCTTGCATAACCTGTATTTCATTTCACCTGATACCTGCAGTGTTAAGATCCACCACTTCCATCATAATCAATGCATGTGCTCCCAGGCAGCATGTGCAGTTCTGTGAAGTAACTACTTTAAACTTGCACGAGGGTTGAGCACAGATGAACTGCTTCTATTCAGAATATTATGGAAGCTGCCTTCCTATAAGATGTTTGGTCCTATAGCAAAGGCTAAAGAAGCTAGGTGAAACATTTTTTTAAATTGTTTGAAGTATTATTAATAATAGTTACTTAAAAAAAATTCTTTCTGTTTTAGTTAAAATACCTAACAAGCAGTACTGCTGCGGTTTACTTGGAGTATGTGCAACGAAACTTACCTGAAGGGGTTGCCATGGAAGTGAGAAAGGTCAGTTTCCACCCACATTATTAACTGTTACGAGTCATGATGCAAGTACCAGTACCTACTGAAGTCTTTAGAAAGTCAGCCGACAAAATGGGTGTAGTTTGATAGGAAATTTTCCAAAGTATTACATGGTAAAGAGGCTTTATTGCTTGGAAGTGCCACTAGGTGGCGTTTTAAATCTGATTCATGTCTCAAACCAGAATAAATAAAGTGAAGTAGTTAGCTGTTTGTTGGCTGTACAGTAAATGGTTGTTTTTCTTTTCTTTTAGACTAAGATAGAAAAAATACCTGAACACATTCGGAAACCTGTCTGGGATACACTACCTCAAGCAGAAGAAACTGAAGTCAAGTCATGAACAGACCAGGTACTTGGCTCCATTAGTACTGAAATTCATTGCTCCTATCAACTTAATTTACTGAGATAGTCCATTGTTAAATAAAGGTTCTCTTACAAAGAAATTATATAAACTCTTGTTTCATCAAGTTATTCTTGCTCATAACTCCAGTACATGTAGACTGAACCGCTATAAAGTGAAGAAGTTTGACTGTTCTGTGATCAGTGACTGGTCATTTATAATAAGTTTATAGAAAGATAGAATTTATTTTTACTCATATATATATAAAAGTATGTGTATATGTACATATATGTAAATTCACAGTCTCCTTTTGATACTGGATGGCTTCTGAATGCTGAAAGACTTGCAAATCCACTTCATGTTTGTGTAATGTTTAATGTTATGGATGCCAGATTGTTATCCACTTACCAATTTTGGATAAACTAGTTTGTTGGATAAACTATTTCCCTTCTTTACTTCTTTTCTTTCTTTTACCACATTTCTCCAGTTTTGCTTCCTGCCACATTTCTTAGCAAGTGCCAACAGCAACACTCCAGTCATTGCTTTAGGTCTTGTCTCAAGTAACCTTCCTTCCTAGTGATCATCTCCTTTCCTTTTCAGTCAGAAAATTTGTAGTTGCATTTTAGAGGAAGTTAATAAACCCCCCATGCTTCATACCATTTATAAACATCAGTGTTTGAGCATACTCTATTGCGTTCTTAGGAGTCAGACATCCAAAGCTTAAATCATCCCTGTCAATTCCAGTCCCTTGAACAAAGGCAGTGTATGCCACATGGGATGTTCTGTGCATCACAGCAAAGCTGTGTGCTTCACAGGAATGTGCATCACATTCCTACCTTGCTGGAATTCCAGTTTGAATATGAAAGAGTCAGACCACTGTCACTTTTGCTGTATGTGTAAACTCACACTTACCACTTAGAGAGGGAGAGGTTTTTCAGACATGAAACTGAACTAAATCCCGAGGATCAGTTCAGTATCACTGCCTTTTTTTATGAAGGAAAGATGAAGAAAAGACTTTGCAGTATGCAGCAGTAAAGCTTGACTTCCAGTATCCAGTAGCCTGCAGTCTCACCCTATAGTCATGATGCAGATTCTTCATACTGCTGCTCTCTCCCTAGCTGATAATGCATTAGCCTCATGTAACAAACAAGTTTAACACCAGTCAGTCATTCAGAGGAGCTTTTTGGATGCTTGATTAAGCTAATGCTCTGTCTTTCTGGATGGAGTCCTACTGTGTAAGAACTAGGGCACCAAAAAACCTTCAACATAATTACCTTTGCTTTCCCTCCCCCTGTAATCCCAGTTCCTTTAAGATACAGGAATCAGAGAGGTATTTCATTTACAGAAGGAATACGAGAAAAGAAGACAAAACTCTTTAATGCAAACAATTTACTTGTTCAGGTACATGCACACAGCACGTGTAACAATTCTCTTCTGCAACATTATGTATGGTGAAAGGACAGCATTATGGGATTTGAGGTTTTGCATACCTGTCTCATTGTTCCAGGTTTTTAGTTCTCTTAATAAAATGTACCTTTCTTTTGAAATGCTATGCACCGAATTACAAGAAACATCAGTAATAAAAAGTGAAAATTTTCATCTTTCTACTTCAATAAAATGCCAGTAGATATTATCAAAAAGCACAGTCAGTGTATCACATCTGCTGATGCAAGGTCTTTCTTACATCAGCACATTGTTATCACTCATCTTTCATTCCCCCCACCATAAAAATATTAACTGTTATTTGCCTTAGTATTAGAATAGGTCTCCAGTTGAAAATAAGGGTTTTTCAAGTTTAGCTACTGAAAATATTCACAGGGCCTTATCCCCAGCGATTAGAATACCAAAGTTTCACCTTGTGCTCAGATATAGTTACAGTATCTACATTACAGAAAAGACAGTACATAACTGAGTAACAGACTACAAACATGTACAGCAACTTCGGATACCTAGAACTGAGGACCCACTTTAGCCTGCAGTGGCAACACTGCTGAGAAATGAAGGAGCAGAAGCTTAGCTTGCCATCAGAAATCAAGTGCAGTGATGAAACTTTCTGACCAAAACAATCATTCTGCATTACACAGGAGGGAAATAAAAGATTAAAATATAGCTTAGTTCAGTAGCCACTTAGGAGAAATTCTAATGTTTTAAATAGGATCGATTTTAAAAAGGCCAGATCTTCCCTAATGTTGGCACCCACCCAAAGGTAGAGAAAGTCATTATACAGATTTCTTTATACTTTTCTCTGGCATCTCATTCAAATCTATCCATTTACTTAACCTGTCCCAGTGCAGGGTATCAAGGCTTGGGAAACCTTGCCTTATATTCTCTCTGCTTTCAACCAGCCAGGTGTGGATGTACTGCAGAACTAGTTTGAAACTTCTAAGAGTTTTTTCTGGGTGCCCACAGAAAGCTAAGGGCTAAGTCTCCATCCCCTTCCTTGGCATTCAGTTTTGCACTTCTGGCATACAAGTTTGCAGTTAACTCTACTGCATTAGACATGCTTCTGCAGAAATGATTGTGGGGGTTTTTAAGCTAATGTTGCTCTGGACAAGACATGGATTCCAGCAGCTTATGTGGTTAGCATACCCTGGATCTTTCTAAAATGCTGGGGGCCCCTCCTTGCCCAACAGACTAAAATTTTAAGATCTATTACATTTCAAATGCTACCTTATTCTCTGTAGTCCATATTTCTCCAGTGTGTAAACTTGGTAGTTCTTTAAAGAAGACTAATTCATTACAGTTTTTTACATTGGCAATAGGTTACAGTAACTGCAGTGCAAGGAATTACAGCATCAGTAAATACATCAGCAATTTGTCAAAAGAATTGCAGCTTGATTTTCAATGACATCACTCAAAATACAGCTCATACAGGCAAAAAGAAAAAAAACCAAAACAGTGGCAGAGCAGTTTCTAAACTTAGTTTTCATCAGCAAAATAAGAGTATTAGGCTAAATATGGCTGAGAACAGATGTAGAATACAAAAGCCCCCAGCAGTCCTGTTCTGAACTAAATTAGTTTGGCGTAATAATGAACAAGTAGCTGGAGCACATAATTAATAAATATTTGCTGGATAATTTTTGTTGATGATTAATGCTAAAGAGAGGGGGATAAAGATGTTATAAAAATCTGTCACCTTAAATAGGGCCATGCTTCAAAGGGTGTCAGCCTTCAGAAGATAACAGAAGCATTCTTTCACCAAAAACTCAGGCCACTTCCTGGGAGTCCTGTGAACTGGCCTGTGAAAATGGCCAGCTCCAGTGGTGCTCACACTCTTGGGCATAGAGTTTTCCATTTTCTTCAGTGCCCTGTAAGTAAGTAGACATTTTGTGGGGTGTTGTGTGATAAAAATTACATTTAATCTTTTATGTCAGCAGCTGTTGAACACTGTATTTGGTCATGGCCCTGCTTTTTTATTTGCAGTGGTATTGTCTTTCTCTACATTTATGCAAATAGCAACATCAAGGTACTTGCCTTTGCATAAGTGCCAGATATTCCCTGGAAAGGAGTGATGTATGACAGAGGAAGACTTGTTTCTTACCTTTCTCTTTGCTACAAGCCAGTATTGTAGCTTACACATCTTTCTTCTCCTTATATCCACACAAGTGCATACAATATAATTAAATAAGTATTCAACTTTATAAGCTATATGCTACAGTCCATCATGTAATTTACACTGTCTAAGTAACTTAGGGCAAAATGGTTTAAAGCTTTAGCTCTCCATTCATTGCATTTGAATAGAAAGAGTGTGATCCACACATTTATTCCAACTAAAAACATACACTAAAATGAAAAATCTGACAAGGGGAAGGGTAAAAGCAGAGGTGGAAAAGCAGGGATGAAGAAAAGCATGGGAGTGAGTTGCTGTGAAACAAAAGAGTGAAGGCAATAAGCCAGCAAGGAGGAATCTGTTCTTTTCAGATTAGTAGAGTTCTCTAAAAGGAAGTGGCTTTTATAAACCATCTGTCTCTGGAACGTCATGCAGATAAAAGTGCTGGAGATACACAGGTAGCAGCAGCAGACTTCTGCTGACGGGGTTTAGTTGTGGTTGCTGACAGAATGGGGTCAGCAGAACAGATTTCAAACAATGCAAGCTTTTCTCCTTCCAGTTCTTTCCACTATTGCTGCTGGAATCAGAGATGCTGGTGTATAAGAAATCTGTAAAAAGAACATTGCTGGTGATACGTTGCCACGTTAGCAACTAGGAGCTCCAGGGTTACTTTACAAGTCCATTTAAAAATTCAATTTAAAATTGTCAAGCAGAGATCTAATTTAAGAAAGGGATTATAATTTAACAGTGGTTACATGTTCACTGGTCTATGGGATACCAGCATCACTGCTACTTTACTGCCCGTGCCTCACCACAGAAAGGTGAGGTGTTCAGCTCCTGGGAAACACATCTTCTAAGACACACATCAATGGCACCACAATGTTTTAAGTAGTTTAATCCTAAACACCAAATAGTGCCCAGGTAGGAGCCTTCTCACACAGGGAGGGGGGAGGAGGGAGGAAGGAGCTGAGCAGAAAGAGGGAAACAATCCCAGGAATATCATCGGTTTAAGGGTTAAATTGAAGTCAGGATGGAGAGAGGAAGAAGGAGTGACAGTAGACATCAAGCTACAGGGCCAAATCTAAGCTGCTAGAAAAACTTTCCCGTTCTGGTGAAAGGAAGTGTGAATCAGTGGCCACAGGACCAAGTCCTGGCATTCAGAACATCACTAAAGAATGAGATTCATGCATTTTTAATTCATAAAGCAATATTAAAAAGCAGACTGAAAGTCTATGAAGTAGTGTGAAATATCATCATAGCCAGAATTTTGGAAAGAGTGTTCAAACATTGGAGTCTGAACTAGCATTACTATCACCAAGGTCCTATAACTTTCCCTTTTTAACACACAAGAATGCAATCTCCAAAGAGTTCCTGAGCTCTCCTGATTCAGCTCTGAACAGACTCCTCTTCTGCCTGCTGTCTCCCAGTGCCAAATTGAAAGTCAACAAGAAGCAATTTCGAACATAAAAATACACTGCCTTTTTCACACTCCTAACAGAGGTGGGATTGATTGGCAATATTTTTCTCTTACAGAGCATGGCTGCCAACTTCACCAAAAAACCCTGGTAGTTGGAAATCGTTTATTTTAGTCAGTGTTGTTACATAACATGTTGGCTCTGACAGCACCTGCCAAGGGAATTTCTGCTGCTGGGCACAGCCAACTGCTGCTGCTGTCTGTGTGCTGCAGGGTACTGGGTAAAGCAGGTCGGTAGAATGGTTTGGATTAAGAAAATTTCCCCCATGCCAGAGGGGTTTATTGAAGGGGCAGACCATGGGATTAACAACACTCAGGAATAACTCCTGGAGGCTTCTGTGTAACTGAAGTGCAGTTAACGTGCTTGCTTCAGTCAAATCCATGGGTGCCCTCAGGTCAGACAGTCAAGAAGCTACAATCCAAATACTAAACCATTTTTCCCTAAAATATTCCACACCTCCATCCCATTTGGAATAACGTTGCCCTCACTCAGTTCTTGTACTCCCAGAGACAAACTGAAACCTATTGTGTGTGCTTTGCACACTGCAACATTTATTGCCCCTTGTTACTAAAGATCAGACGATCTTTATCACCAGCTAGGTGATACAGAAACACGGGGATATAAGGAATATAAAGAACTTTAAAGCAAAGAACTGAGTAGGAATTTACTTCATTTGACACAATTTATGGTTCTTTCTGAAAAACTGTCTCCACACACAGTAAAGCACCCTTAAGCAGCACTCAGTAAGACTCAGCAGTGACATGTTAGAAGAGCCAGAATTTGTTGGGATTTCATTTGGAGCTTTTGATTTCAGCTTTTAGAATAAGGCAGTCTGAACATTAAGAATTTGTGTTGGGTCTCTTTCCCTAGCCTGATTGTACAGGTTTTCCCAGAAAATGTGTAGCTTTTAGCAAAGCACTGCAGATCATGGGGAAGAAGTAGTGTCTACCTGAACAGGCCATTTGCAGTGCTCCCCAGGGTCTGGAGAGGGTAGGTCTTAGGTAGGTCAGGCTGCATTTAGATTGTCACCGTTTCTGTAGCCAAAGATCGGAAATAACGTTGCATTCATGTGTGATGATTTGAGATTTTAAAGTTTTCTTCATAGGAGTAAAGCTCGAAGCTTCCTCTCAGTGACTGTTTCCTGGGCAAACACCCGAGCTTGTCTAATCATATCCCCACATGTACCGGGGGAAAACGCAACACACAAAAGCTTGATGCTGCAGCGACTCCGATGCAAAGACAAACGCAGCAGGTCTTCAACATCTCTCGTACCCACCCTCATTACAACCTGCGCTCCATCAGCCCGAGAGCAGTGCCCGAGCGAGAGCAGCGCCCGAGAGCAGTGCCTGAGATCAGTGCCTGAGATCAGTGCCCGAGCGAGAGCCGTGCCCGAGAGCAGTGCCCGAGAGCAGTGCCTGAGGTCAATGCCCGAGAGCAGTGCCCGAGATCAATGCCCGAGAGCAGTGCCCGAGCGAGAGCCGTGCCCGAGAGCAGTGCCCGAGATCAATGCCCGAGA
>VZRX01021897.1:12779-61706 GCA_013398075.1 Notiomystis cincta
AGTTACACGTGGAGCGGGCAGGGCCGGCATGGGCAAGCGGCGAGCCGGGCGGGAGCTGCTGCGCAGCCTGAGCAAGAAGCAGAAGAAGCACCTGCGGGAGTTCGGCGAGGAGCACCCGTTCTATGACAAGTGAGTGCCGGGCCGGGCGAGCCCGCGTGGGGCCGCCCCTTCCCCGCGGTTCGGTCCCGGGGCTGCAGGGCCGAGGAGCCCCGCTCAGCCCGGGGCCGGCCCGGGCGGCGGCCGCTCCCCCTGGGTTCCCGAGGGAAGGAAGGAAGGAAGTAAGTTGCAGCTGCAGGGCCCGCTGCCGCTCGTGAGCCGGGAATCTCGGAAGCAGAACAGAAGGCCGGAAATCACGGCTCGGATTTTCTTGCAACAAATATAAACTCTTGTGGTGCAGCCCGGAGGCTGCCAGGAGGAGTGGGGAGGCGGAGGAGTGCGAGATGTGCTCCCATTTTCATACCAGGCCGGTCCCTTGGCTTGTCAGTGTTGAAGCTTTCCCACTGTTTGCTTCGTGCTCTTTTCTGATCTCGGAAAGGGTATGAAGATAGAGCAGTGAAGATCTGTGTGACAAGAGCCACTCCCTCCACTGCGGGATGTCCGTCTGTCCAAAAAACACCTTCCTTTGTACCCACGTGTTAACTTCTGAGGAGAGAGCTGCTTGGTCCAGGTGCTGTGTGATCTGTGGTGCTGCTGTAAAGCCTTTAAGAGTAGACTCACAGTGTTAGGTTCTGGTTTTGTGTGTCCCCTGGAGCCTGCCCAGCCTGTGTGGGTTGGGATAGAAGGCCTGCTGGAGGGAATGTCCTGGGTGTCACCCTGTACAGTGGTGCTCAGTCCCACACAAAGACTCTGCATCTTTTTCAAGGAGTTGAGGTTAGTTTAAGCCCAGCTTGTACAGTGACTTCTTTAAAGAATTACAGTCCCAACACGGTTAATTAATGCTGTTTTTCCTTTAGTTTGTGTCTTTTTCTCACTTCATAGACCAGTATTTAGTGCTAGATGTAGTCTCTGTCTCTGGTTAACTTTGTTAGAAACTACTCTTGCAGCTAGATTCTTTTAATTCCTTTTGAGACCTCATCTTCTGATAAAAGCTGGATTTTACTTTAAATTTTTTATTGATGAGTTGTAAGGCCTGAGCACTTAGGCTTCGTGTTCACAGGGCTGCATCACCTGAGAGGGTGACCCTTAAGGGTAAGTGCCCAGTCTGTTGTCTTAGGGAGACATGTGCAATGGTCTGGTTTTAAGCTTTCTTTTAACTTCTTTAAACTTGGATAGCTAATCAGTTCACTCTTCCACTCATTTTTTTCATCATGTGTATAATATCATTGACAGAGTAAGATATTTTTGTGCTTTCTTTTCAGGGTTTCTGGAAAACCAGAAGCAACTCAAATATGTGAACTGGTAATGAATTTTTATTTCTTCCTTACTTTCATCTTTGTGTAGTTCAGTGAAGTGAAAAACTTAGCATTTCATGTTTCCTATTTATTCAGGCTGATTAAGTTGTTCCACTTAGAAAACTGGTATTTAGGAGGAAAAGTTGAATGTGATTTTTAATGTGGCTCTGAATTGTTCTCTGTAATGTCTAACTCAAAACTGTAATACCATAAGAGGGCAGAAGCAGCAGGAAATAACAGCAGTTCTTAACTTTTTTGCATAATATTTCATCACAGTGAAAATTAGATCATGCTTTAAGTTGTTTTAATAATGTTGGTAAACTTAGTGTTGCATGAGTTAGGAGACATTTTGTTCTCTGTTAAACAAAGAAATATGTTAATACTCATTCCTCTTCTTCAGATTGCCAGGCCTTTACTTTTCTTTCAGTCAGGATTGGGTAATCTCCTTTATCATCAGATTAATGAAAGATTTCAAAGTTTTAGTTTGGAAAAATTAATTACTCTGTTTCATTTGTTTCCTTTAGCAATTTTGTCCATTAATATAGTATTTACTATTTTTTTTTCCCTTTTTGGGCTAAAAGGAACTAAGAAAGGAGTAAATGGTATTGTGTTAGTTTTGGCTATAATCTGGACATTGGTTTGTGCAAGGCCAGGACAGAACTGACTCAAGTCTGGCTTGCTCAAAGTGTAGAGCTCTACAGCTGAACCAAACCTGGCCAACTCCCTGAGGAACCACTGTCCACTGACAGCTATTTCACTTAGCTTCTTGAAAGCCAGAAGCACCTCCAGCGTGCTCTGTCCCTTGTATGGGTGCTCTTCTACAATTTTCAATCCATGTGTGATTTTCTCATAAGAATCTGCTGCTGGTTTGGTAAATGCCTTATCTGTGGAGTTTGATTGTCCTCACTCAGCTGAAACTGAAAGCCTTGGGTTTTGTGATGCTCCAGGTCAAATTGGTGCAGAACAAGGCACTTCAGTCTGTCTCCCAAGATACTTTCAAAATCTAAATGGAGATGTCCAGCATAATTACTGGCATAAAATGGTGGGTTTTGAAAAATTCCATTGCACCTACATAAGGGTTTCATGGGAGAGGGGAGACAACAGTGCAAGTAGAGGTGAGAGTAATTGTCTGCTACTTAGTGGTACTAACAGCTGTTACTGTTGTTTTCACTCATGTTTTCCTTTCCAGTCTGAGGATTCTGATAAATCCAGTGCAGAAAGCGATTCAGAGACTGAAGTGGAGCAGGTCTCTGGATATCATAAGCTCCTGGCTACCCTGAAGACCTCGCCTGAGTCTGAGAGTGAGGAAGAAGAAGATGAAAGTGAATCAGAAGAAGCTGAGGAAAGTGAGGCAGAAATGGACAGCGAAGGGTCCCAGGAGACTGGAGAAGCAGAGGGGGGTGAAGAAGATAAGAATGATGATCCAGAGGAAGAAGGTAGTTTGTCTTTTCCCACGCTTCTTTGGTAAATGGTATTTGACTAACATATGTTTTTAGCCAGGATCCTGGTGCTGGGCGCTCTTCTGCCTTGGAGACTCTGTTGCTCCATTGGCTCTGTGTGGGTGGGAGCAGCAGCTGCTGAGGGATTTAGCAGGGGAAAGGGTAGCTGTGTTCATTTTCCGCCAGACAGGCTGCTGCTGCTCCCTCAGATGTTGTTTGTGCGGCAGCACAGAGGAAATCCACATGGAGCAGCAGACCAGGGGTTCTCACCCACTCATGGGAGACACAAGCTGTTCTCTCGAGCAGCATCTGGCTTGGCTGTGCCACCGGGAGGAGGGAAAGGTTTGCCTCACAACATGGGAAAGAATATGGAAATTGGAAGGAAACCTCCGCCTTTACGGCGAGGTATCCTCTTTCAATAAGTCTGCAAAGAAATGCTGGAGAGAGGAGTCAACTTTTTGTCATTTCTGGTTATTTGGGGTCTTTGGAAACTAAAAGTTACATTCCCCAAACAGGTAGCTTCTTTCATTTTGTCTGGGGCACCACATTTTGTGTTATGTTACATTTGGCATGCTAGCCAAAAGTCATCTTTATGGTAGAATACAAAGCCTGCTTTTATCTTTTTTTGATAGAGTTTTGGGAGAAAAAAATCGGTTACTCAGAGGGAACAACATCTGACAGTAACTTTTCCAGGAGAAAAATAACTTGTTTCTTTCTAACAAGTGACAGCCACAGACCCAGCAGAGCAGATGCTCAGCCAGGAGCAGGCTGATGGCACAGATACCTCTTGTGGCCCACGTCATGGAGTAATTGAGGAGTTTACTGATGTGAAACACGAATCTGAATTTAGCTTGGAAACCAATTTCATGGAAGAGGAGAGTGGAGATTGCAATGCAGATAAGAGAGACAGCAGTTCTTCACAAGCTCTTCCACAAGGTAAAACACTGTGTGCTTGTGTTTAGTGATCTGCCTTTGGAGGGGTGTCTGTAAACATGTTTAAATTATCCAGTACCTTAGCAATAGGCTGTACAGCTTCCAAATTCTTCTACTACATTATTCATTGTACTGCCCACATGTCAGCTGGTTACATAAGGGACCCTTAACACTAATGCAGATGTGTAGCTGAACCATTTGTTCTCTGTAGCCCCTGGGGACTGGGATTCATGTGGTGTTTCTGCTATGACTGGTAAAGCTGGAAGTATCAAGAAGTAGAAAAGTGTGTGGAGGATGTTATCTTGTTCTGCTGCTTTAATAGTAGTTTTAAAAGCCACTGTAATACAAAGAGCTCTGCAAGCCTGCACTTGACTATGGAAGATATTCTTGGTACAAACAGCACAGGAGATAATCACAAAGCTGACCTGTGAGGGCATCCTTCACATCTCAGTGGAGTTAGAGGTCAGATTCTGAGAAGCTTGGAGCAGCCACAGTAATTTAGACAAATGCTCAGGGCTCTCAGAATTTTGAAGGTTATGCAGAGGAGTCTGACTGCACCAGGATCAGGAGAGTATGAAGCATCAGCAGAGCACATGTAGTGTCTTTTAAAGGTGTATCCCAGAATCTCAGTGCACTGATGGATACATCTGAGCTCTGGTGTTGGAGTGGTCCCACCATATGTAACAAAATAACTGTGTTGCAACCTTCAGCCACGTGGCACACACTGGCACTTGCACAGCTTCTGCTCATATTTCATGCTCTGTGCCTTTAATATCAGATGGCATAGTTTGAGAGAGAGAAATATGTTTGTAGCATCCCTAGTGATGCTGGCTTGTCATCGTGGAGCAGCAGCTGACATTAGATCTGGGAGGCAGCCTGGGTGATACATGAAATGTGTGGAAGCATCAAAGGGCCATGTGATAGAAAAAACAGCTCGTTCTTGTTACCATGAGAATATGACTTAGGCTGTTGGCATTGCATTTTAATGAGAACAGTAGCTCTCCAACTGCATGCTAAGTATCCTAACAGCTTTGTTCCACCTATAAATGATGCACTACTTCTCAGTGGGTTCTTGTAGCTTGGAAGTGTCTTTATAATCTATTGCACAAAATGAGAGATAAGATAGCAGATGAGTTTCTACTCTGGTCCTGAGGTCACTAAAATTCCTGAAAATGCATCCCATTACACCCTCTATTTTATTGGGAAAATGCTGGAATCAGTAAAACTCAAGTGAGGAGAGAGCATGCAGTACAATTAAATGGTATCCCATTCATTTGCATTTTGGGGAAGATTTTGTCAATTCTTTTTCAGTGTCATGATCAGTAAATGTCTTGACTTTTGCCTGGGTAACTTGTGTGTGGGCTGGATATTTGTTGGCAAGCAGCAGTGTTCCCTAATTAGTTTTCTTTATGCAGTGAGTGCTGCTGTGCTGCAAGCGGGATGCAGGGCTTGGCTTTCAAAATAAGCTTTGCATGTGACTTTGTGCGTGCCAGTGTCTTTGAGTATAATATGATTTAACAGTTCTCTGCCTCTCCTTTCCTTTCCAAAAAGAAATGCTGATTAGATAAATCAGACTTTTCTCACTCCAGGCAATTTTTGTCCCCCTTCTCCAAAACTAGCCTAATATTTCTCTGCTTTATTAAAAACTGTGTTCATATCACTGGCCAAAGCCCTGGGCAGAACTGTGTGTAAATTAGGAAGGTTAGCAAGTTCACTTGGGACTTTCCTATTGACAGCCTTTTCCACCTGCAAACAATGGATGTGTCAGAACTTAAGGCAAAAAATTGCCACTGTTTTCCACTACATACTGTTTTCCTGTCTAACATTTGATTAGTGCTTGAAAATTCTAGTACTTCCATAAGTGCTTCTTTTTCTTTTTAAAAAGCAATCTGTCAAATCTGTTCTCTCTGTTCTTTGCAGAGAGAATTTGACATCCTTTCTCTCATCTCCAAGTGCTTTGAAATAACTAGTTTTAATTGTGGTGTTGGCCAGCCTAGAAACTGCTCATCTTATTTGCAAACCCATTCTGCATCTTGATTCTACTATTAGCTGCAATAGTTCTCAGGCTATTTTTTTGTTGTTACTGTAAATAGATCCCTTTAAACAGCACATGGACAAAGAATTTGAAGATAAAGAAATAGAGAAAATGTCTACGCTTCCTAAGACTTCAAGTCAAAGCCAGGTAATAATGTTCTATTGCCATCCCACATTCCTAAAGATGCCTGGATTTAAATAATCCTTTTTTTTATACAAGTGAAGCAGATCATAATTGTTGTTATTATTAGCTGTTGGCACTGGAAGTATCGAGATTTTGTCACTGTGTTGTTGAACTGTTTTCTTCATCACTTACTGCTGAGCAAGAGTTGAAATGTGAAGTCTGCAGTTCTGGAGGCTCATGGTGACACATCTGAAACACACAGCTTTAGAGTTTGAGCTGTAGTCCCAAAACCTTGACAAGGGGTAGAAACAGGGCTTGTTTCTGAGTGGTGACAGCATGAGGCCAGGGATGTGCTCTGCAGCTGAACTTCTGAAGTGACCATGTACACTTTTAAAAGAACTTGTGATGCACTTTTGCATTCTTGCTTCAGGATGGCTTTGTCCCTGTACACATTTACAAGCCAGTGAAGGGGAATTTATTACTTATATTGTTAATTCTGGCAATAATATGTGAATTACAGTATCAGAAAGCCACCTCATTGCTTGGCAGAGAATATTGGTTTTCAAAATACTCAGTTTTAGACAAACCTTTGCTTCATAACTTTTCCACATCTGATTTTGTTTTGGAGAGTTGCCTCCCATTCTGGTCAACCATATGCTGGGTGACATTCATTGGAAGACATCCAATGGTTAGTTAGAGAGAAAGCTGTGATTTTGATTTTTTTCTTTTTTTTTTAATTTAATTTACTTTTTTGGCACATAGTGGCCAAAATTACCAGTGCTACCTGAAGTAATGCATGATACATCTTTGCTTAAATTGGAGTAGCTACTTTACAGGGACAGCTGGGGACAACTTGAGTGGCAGAAGGCTTAAAGTTTAGAGTTTTCCCCTACTACATTGATAGCTGTTCAAAATCAGACAGACACCCAACAAGACTGCATTTAACAACTGAATCACAGCTTCTGGGATCAGTCCCTGATGGGTTTGTTTTCTTCTTTGATCAAGTACATACCTGAGTGGGACCAATTGGTAAACACAGTTGAGAACTCCAGGGTTCTCATCTTGTCCCTGGTTTGAGCCACTGATTTGCCAGGTAGGTTAGGCAGAAAATTCCTCAGTTTTCTCTGACATGGGAATAGTTGTAGACACATCACTGCAAAATCCATCCAGATGTACAGAGCTGAAATTTATTGGTTTTTATCCTGGCAGACTCCAAAAGGGATCACATATTGAAAGAAAAGGTTTCCACTTGTATTATGAAAAGATAATTTCCTTAATTTCATGAACTTAATCAAGTTGATATCACCAGCTGTGGTGATATGCTTTCAAGTGTGCAAGATTTGGTACATATGACTCTTCAGCATTGTTGGCTTTTTTTTTTTTCAGTGGCCAAGGCTGGGTCAACTAATTTTTTCTTCCACTTTGGAGAAACATAAAACTCTGAAAGCAGACAAAGAAGTTGATGTGAAACAGCTTCATCTCCACAAGCCTTTGGAATCCACTTGGCCAAAAGTGAACAAACAGTTTCTGTCCTCAGTGGACAAAGCAACTGATTCCCCTTTTACCCCGTTACAAAGAGAGCTCTTCTGCATCATGAATTCGTACCAGGACTTGTTCTATCCAGAGGGAAACGCTTTGAGGAACGGCGAGGAGATCCGGCACGCCTACTGCCTGCACGCCTTGAACCACGTCCTCAAGGCCAACGCCCAGGTGCTCAGCAACAATGCCAGACGGAGGGACCGCAAGCCAGGGACCGACCCCGATGACCACAGGGATCAGGGGCTCACCAGGCCTAAGGTAAGGGAGCTGTGATGCCCTGATCCCCACCCTGGCCGCCTGCTCAGGCTCTACAAACATCCACAAGTATTTCTGTTGCTGATCTCTCAGCAGTGTGACGTGTTCCTTCCTGGGCATGTGCTTTTCCACGTCCCTTTATCATGCCTGGAAGTTGTCATCCATGGGCAGAGCACATGCCCTGTGAGAAGCAGTGAGCTCAAGGTTGTCAGCCAGCCTGGTGCTGAGCCATGAGTTTGACTTCTCTTTTTTTGTCCCACTACCACTACAGACTGACAAGTTTTCCTGCATCCATATCTGAATCTGCCAGTGCAGACAGGTGTCTCCATCAATCTTCAGTATCAGTGCAGGTAGTGTAGGCTGTCACCCAATTTGGGATATGCCAGAAACTTCAGGCACTTGTAAGGACTTGCCTGCATGGAAGCATCTTTCTGTACCTGGGAGTACCTCAGGGAATCCCACCCCCATTGTCAAAGCCACCTGTCATAGCTGGGGGAGTGGGCCCCAAATCAATCCTCCCTGGATTCACAGCATCCTCTAGTTGATAACCAGGTGGATTAAGCTATGGCAGACTCACTGCTGTGCCAGCTGCCTGTTGAACAGTTCCAGAGTTGGGTTTCAGTGTTTGCTGCATGCCTGGCAAACCTTTGGTTTCTGTGTTGAGTCCCCCATTAAGCATCTTTATTTTGGAGTTCTGTGCAGAGACTTATTGCCACCCATGCAAGAGCCAGCCCTTGCAGAGGGGAGACCCTGTCTCTGTGTCACAGGAGCTCTTGCTTGCCTGGGGATTAGGGAGGACAGGAGAACGTGCTTAGTTTTCAGTTCCCCTGTACTGGTACCCTGAGTGAGCTGGGGAGCCAGGCTGAGCTGCTGGCCACTACCAGTTCAAGAGCACACTGCATCCCAGTGCATCTTTCCTCCCTGCTGCTTGTCAGAATGGTTTGGCTTTGATGGTTGGGATGCCCCACGGGGGCAGATCCAAGCCCAAAGTTTAATTAACATACACTTAGGGGTTATTCTCTTGTAACTGTTGATGTGCACAGGTGCTGATGATAGTGCCCTTCAGGGAATGTGCTCTGCGGATTGTGCATATTTTCATCAGTCTCCTCGAAGTGAATGACAAAAAAAAAATAGATGTAAGCAATAAAAAGCGCTTCAAAGGGGAGTTTGGCTCTGACCCCGAGGAGAAGCCCCCCAACCTGAAAAGACCTGAAGATTATGAAGCCATCTTTGCTGGCAACATCGATGACCACTTCAGAATTGGTAATGACCTACTGAGCAGATGATTTTTAGCCTTTGTACAGAACTGCTAAGTAACAAAGTCTTCCCAAATGCCTAGGAGCTATTAGGGCTGGAAGTTCTGGTGAGACTCTAGGTATTCTTGCTGGGTTTGCACAGGCAACTTGGCTTTTTGTGAAAATCTTTCCTGCCTTGCCAGAACTTAAAAAGGAAGAGAAAATAGAAAAGTAATTATTTTCACATCAAGTTCAGAATCATTTAAAATGCAATGACAGCTTTATTCTAGCAGGACTGCCCACACCTCATTTTGAAGATAGCCTTGATTATGCAGCAAAGTCTTTTCATGTAATAAAAAAAAAATCTTTTGGGTTTAATTAGCCTGTTCACAATGTCTCTTGTAATGGTTGGAACAAAACTAAAGCTCAGTACCGAGCAAAGCAGTTTTCTGCTGTGCTTCCCATGGTTTTCATGAAAGCAAATGGGTAGCCAGCAAGTAGGAGTGTTGGACAAGCAGAAAATGTGAGACTGTTTCATAATATTGTAATCTTATGCTGTTTAGTAACTCAGTATGCAGAGAACTAGCTAGTGGCTCGTTTCCTGGAGCTGCTAAGATGAGAAGGCATTTTTTGTAACTTAACTTGACAGATCAGAGGCTTTTGAAATACTGCACCTTGAAAGACAAATTGGCACCCCAAGAAATGTAATGATACAGTGGAAGATGTGAGGAGGTTGCACTCAGTCTTTCTTCCTTCCCCAGTGATTATCTCTCAGGCTGAGAGCATCTTACTTTCAGTAGCATAATAATTTTCATTTTAGTCCTCTCTTGTACCACACTCTGCTTGTTCCACTTACTAAGTGTTAAGAAATGATTGAAGAAACTTTCAGTGCTGTTAACTTGCAGAAGCAAATTACAGAAGCAGAATAATTTCTCTTTCTTACTGTGCTGCACACCCTGTTACTTCTGCACAAAGATCTAATTTAAAGCACATTTGTTATGCCTTACTGAAACCACCACTCACAATTTTAAACAGAAAAAAGACTTGATGTTTCTAAACTGTGTATATGCTGTGACAAGTGATATCTTCTTCCTGGAAACTCAACCAGTTGAACCTTTCTTTTTTTCTTTCTCTTTCCATTTTTATCCTTGGGTTGAAATAGACAGCAGGAGAGGTCCCTACTACTGTCTTCAAAATTCTTGGAAGGGCCTTCAGTTGTACCCATGATATCTGCCTTGACATGGACAGGGAGAGAAGCTGGAGAGACTTTGTTGGGCTGATTGAAGGGGGTGGTTTGAATGTGGTCTGGACTAGCTGGATTTTTAAGACCAGAAAACTGTGGGTTCTAGAAATACTGCCATGTAGTTATGGCACAAACTCCTTTGATTCCTTCCCTTTCGTGTCTGTAACACGAGAGGTGATGCATAAGCTGGTTCAGAACGTACCCTGCAACACATGGAGTGAGAAGCAGTGTAGGTGCAAGACTTTAGTCACTGTAACATGAAGAACCCTGTCCTTTGTGGCTTAGTAGCAAATCTTTCAGCCCTGTGAATAAAGGTAGTTGAGAGTCAAGAGATCCACCCCAAATCTTTCATGACAGATTAAAGTAATGGTTACTATAATACCCAAAGGCAGAGACCAAAGTTCAGGATTTAGGGAGAAAAGAGTAGTTAATAATTTCTGCATCTTTTTTCTTAAGTGTTCAGTTTCCTCATTCCCCTGTTCAGCAGAAAGTCACATTTCAGTTAAAAATCTTCGTTCTGATTATAAAAAATCTTTTGAAAAGTAATACAGAAGTGCTCTGCCAAACTTCATGAAAATTTTCCAAATGTGTGTCAAATGGGGTGGAGTGGGTAAGCACTTTTTGGGGAAAGGAGAGTTGCAGACAGCTATATTAATCAGTGTGAGGAAAGGAAATGGGGGGAATTACTGTTCCAGAGCCTTCTGGAAGAATGTGGTTGATAACTGACGTTAACTGAGAAGTTGCTGTTGGTTTTTTTGGACAGGGGTTGCGATCCTGCAGAAGAGCATGAGACTCTATGCACCCTTCTACTCCTCAGACATCATCATTGCCTCTCCCCTGGGCATCAGGACTGTCATTGGTGCAGAGGGGGAGAAGAAGAGGGACTTCGATTTTCTGTCGTCAATAGAAATCCTCATAATTGATCAAGCAGACATTTACCTGATGCAGAACTGGGAACACGTTCTGGTGAGTTTTCCATGTATATATTAGTTTTTGTGCTGCGCTGTGTCTTGCTGGTCTGATGTTACTCAGTTTTGGCAGTGAGCAGTACTCACTGACTTGATTCTAGACATGGATGTTTATTTCTTTTCCTCCCTCCACCCTGATATTTTCCTTGTACTAAGAATATTCTTTCTACAGATTTTAGTAGTATTCAGGACATGTTCTCTCTAAAACTTAGTTTGGTGCTTTAGTAGTATATTTCATCAGAGTTATTTTTTGAATAGTTTTAATTATCTTGCAGCATGAGATAATGATGATGATTCCTTTAATCACATCTGGGAGAAATTATACCAGCTGTCTGACTGCCCAGTGTCTCAGTCAGATTGCCATGTGAGGAATCTGTACAGCCTAATTCAGGCTCCCCCAGAAAGCAAGAGGAGCTGCCTCATGTCTCCACTGACTGCAGAGATACTGAGCATTAGTCATGTCCAGACTTACACAGTATGAAGGGTTTTCTGTACATTTAATGACAATCTTGGATTGTGGCTAGTCTGCAGCAGTACCCCTGCTTTTTGGCTTTTGGCTAATAATAAAAGTTTTCAGGATTGAAATGATTTGGTTTTCTTTTCCATGTAAAAACACCTCTGAGGTACCTGGACCAGACATTTTGACTACATGATGTCACTATGCATTTTAGAAGGGTCCAGAAGGTCTTCTTTCCTCAGGAATCCCAGAAAGGGCACATGAGCCCACATGATATCCAAGGAATGAGTCTTGGAACCTGTTTCCCGTTTTTCCCTTTAGGTGCAATTGCCTGCCAAGTGGTGGCAGAGATGCCAGTCCTAGGCATCGTTCCCTGAGGGCAAAATGCAGTGAATTTCTTCAAACTCTCCCTGAATGTGATGAGAGCTGAGCTGTGCTTGGGCTTCTTTTAGCTCACAAACCTTGGGCCCATTGGCTTTAACACAAACAAATCCATTACACTTGCCCCAGGAGAAGACTGGGAGGAAAGGTTACTGTTCCTGGTGGCTAAAGAGACGGTAGCTTTCAGTTCTGTGGCAGGAAATCAAATAAATTGCTCTTGCTGCGGTCAGTAAATTCCAGACAGCAGTGTCTTGGGAGGTGCTGCTTGTTTCTATGCTGTGCTGCCTTGCTGGTCCCTGCCCTCTTTCCCACTGCAGTTAAGGCTCTGCAGGCAGGCAGGGATGTCAGCAGTGATGTGTCTCCATCTGTGTGTGCAGCACCTGATGAAGCACATTAACCTGCTGCCTCTGGATTCCCACGGGGTGGACTTTTCCCGAGTGCGGATGCTGAACCTCAACAACTGGTCCAAGTACTACCGGCAGACGCTGCTGTTCAGTGCTCTCCAGCACCCCCAGATTAACTCTGTCTTCAACAAACACTGCTTCAATTACGTTGGGCAGGTGAGTTCACAGAGGAGCTGGAGTGCTGCTGTGCAAGGGAGGTGGAGAGAAACAGAAAACCTGACATGCAGAAAAATTCTGTAACTCAGTTCTGAAAGACAGTGTGTGCCTATCCTTTCCCTCACCCAAATGTTTCAGTCTGAATCTCCATGACACTGCACACTGTGCCAGAGGCATGAAGAGCTGCTCCTCATGCAGTGATGCCTATTTGATACTTTTCTTTCATAGTAGCTGCTGTTTCACGTCGGAAATCTGATTTTGTTTTTTTAATTTGACAGTCTCTAGTTATCTTGTTTTATATATTTTGTTGTTAAATGGAGGGTTCATCTGCTTCCTTTTTTTCCTGTCTCCTACTGTGGAAGATGCATGAACTGTCAGTATTTTGAAAGAAACAGGAAAAGTAAAAACTTGAGACTATCTCAGATATGTGGGATTCAGGGCAGAAGCAGTAATTGTGTATTAACCAGACCTGGTTTGTGTTTCATGACTGTAGTTTTCTATTGGAGCTTGCTTAAAAGCAGCCTTGTGCACAGTTTTTCTTAAAAAAGCCTTGTGCTCTCAGCTGTGAGCTGCAGAAGGCTGCTGTGGTGTGCCTGTCTTTGGAATGCTGCTTCCCTAAGCATCCTGCTTTCCTCTCACAGGTGGCCATCCGCAACGTGCTGCTCACTGGCTCCATCAGCCACATTGTGGTCCAGCTTCCTCATGTTTTTCGGAGGTTAGAAGCTGAAAGTGTAACTTCTGTGATAGATGCAAGGTACTTTGTGTCTCAGACTGTTTTGCCATGCCCTGATGACTGCAATTTCGGATTCAGTGGAGCGTACTGCAGAGCACGCTGTGGGTTCACCACAGAACTACATCTTCATTAGTCCTCAGGTGTAGGCTGGGCTCTGCACAGGTGGAGGAGAATACTGGCCTTCTCCTTGCCAAAGACACTGGAGAATACAGTCTGGGGAAGAAATATCAGTCTCTTCCATAATTGTGTAGTGCTGGTTAAAGCCTTTTATCTTCTTCACATGTAAAAATCCTGTGAAGTTAAAAGAAGGAAAAACGTAGAGAAAATCTTTGGTAGTCTGTTGTTTGGTGATACTCCTGCTAGAGCTCATACCAGAATTGGAGAGCTAAAGTTTGACTCTGGTTAAAACATACGTGTTTTTTTCAACCGAGGTTTCGGTTTTTCACTGACAAAGTTCTGCCCGAGTACCGCGACGCCGTCATGTCCCACACGCTCCTTTACGTCCCGTCCTACTTCGACTACGTGCGCCTTCGAAACTACTTCAAGAAGGAGGAGCTGAGCTTCACTCACATCTGTGAATACACGAAAAAGGCTGCTGTCTGCAGGGCAAGGCGCTTCTTCCTCAAGGGAGAGAAGCAGTTTTTACTGTTCACTGAGCGTTTCCACTTCTACAAAAGGTGAATTGGGGACTGAGTTTTCCCTCTGAGTTGCATGTGTGCTGTTCTGAAGGTAGGGCTGACCTTAGTCACTGATGGGCTGTGCTGCCTTTTGAATCTGTTGGATCCCTGTGAGGATTTCTTTGAGTGAACTAAGAGCTGTTAAGTTTACTTTCAAGTTTTTGCCTGTTGTCAGCAGTCCCTTTGCAGAGACTTTATATTTTGTTATGAGGAAAGCTTTATTCAGGAAGGCAAGTGCTGCCAAGTTCCAGTGATGTCAGGACAGGATGATATAGCCTGCAAATCACTGGGCCTTTTATTTGTGTTCATCTGTGCCACAGCAATTGCCTAAAATTTTGGAAGGAATATGTAATTGGTTCAATAATGCAATACACCAAGCTGAGGCCACTTGGAAAATTTGCTATGTCCTGACTGGAGCTGTTTACAAGTTCCTAATGAAACAGGATTTTTTTGTATTAGCAGATGTTTGGGCAAATATGAGAAGTTTCACAAGCCTTGGTCTTATCAAGCTTCACTGTATTAAAATCCAAGCTGAAGAAGCTGACTACTTCATGAATTGGTGGTGCTTGATACTTTAGAGGAAGTTATTGTGCCTGGCAGTGTGAGATTTTCCCCCTAAAATCTGCTTCTCAGTTCTCTGAGAGGTTTAGTTTTCAGTCTCTGAAGTTTAGTCTTCAGTCTGTAAAGTTGAGCTACAGCTGATGTTCATCAAGGTTGATGGAAATTGGAAGACCTGATAGAGGACTGCTGTTTTGACATGCATACTTAGTAAAATTGGCCACAATTTTTTTTTTTTTGTTTGCTACAGGTATACAATAAAAGGCATCAGGAACCTCATTTTCTATGAGTTACCAACATACTCCCACTTCTACAGTGAGATTTGTAACATGCTGAAGGCCACAGACAGTGGGGTGGATGCTACTTGGACTTGCACTGTGCTCTACTCCAAGTATGATGCTCAGAAATTGGCTGCAGTGGTTGGCATAGACCGCACAGCTCAAATGCTACAGTCCAAGAAGAATGTGCACCTCTTCGTTACAGGAGAAAATGACTGAGTGGTTCTACAGGCTGGATGGTTGGATGGACCTGCATTTTACTCCTAATGCAGATTTTTATATTGCTTTTTAAAAAAGTGTTAAACTTTTTAATCCCTTTTGTTAAAGATTCTGTTGAAATTGTTCCTGTAGTACTAAATTTTGTATTTCAGCACTCTGCCCAATAAGAAACAAAGAATGTAATTCAAAAAAGCAGAGCTTAGGAGGTGTTTTCTGCGTAGAAGCAAAATCAATCCAATTTTTCTTGAATATTAAAAAACTCATGGGTCAGTAAAGATTCATGCAGTGATAAATAACTTTTGATTGGACTGGTTCATTTCATTTTCTGGTGTAGTAAACTCACCTTCTTTTCTCAAAGGGAAGTTTTTCCTCTAGTCTAGGATAAGAAAAATGCCCAAGTATTTAATGAGTCACTATTCTGTAAGCCTACACAAGGGAGGTGCAGACAAGGCCTCCATAGCACAAGTGTTGCTGAATGAGGGTTGGATTTGCTTCAAGTTGACACTTGTGAGCATCCTTAAATGTGCCTGGGTAGGAGCTATGGTTTTGTATTTTTCCTGGAGTGACCAAAGTATCTCTGCCTCCTATTTCCAGCAGACCCTCTGGCTGGTCAGTTTTACCTGGGATAAGTACAGAACCAGGGGATGCAGTTGCAAATGCCCATGGTCTGGTATCTTGCACCACAGCTGAAGGTGAGGTGGTTGGTTTGTCTGCTTCTTCCTCCTGATGGCTGCATGTGGACAACACAGAAGCATCACAGTGCTGCCTTTTTCTTTTTCCAGGAAGCTAAGCCTAATTTAAAGAGAGCTAAAAGTAGAAGGATTAGTTTTTGTGAGCACGTGCTAGGACTGCAGGAAGATTGTTCTCCAGAGAGGCAGGTGAGCCCTGCATCAGCCCAAATGCAAGAAGGAAACATCCATCCTGTAATAAGCTTTGAGGGAGTTCTTGTCTAGGAGGCTTAAGTAAACACACCAAAGTGAAATACACTCCTGGAGTAAATGAGGCACATAACTTCTGCCAGTTTTTGTGGTATTCCTGATTCCTTATATTCCTCAAAGGCTGTGAACTCAGGTAGTTGTCATTTAGTAGACATGAAAATCCATGTAGTTTCTTTATTGCATTTTAAATAATGCCATCTATAAATTTTACATACCTCTGCTGTAGCACACAAGAATTAAGAGCCAGCCCCACCAAACTTTTCCTGGTGGGCATCTGTCCCCTGTACAGCACAAAGTAGTGGCAATGAAGGAATTTTATTGTATGGCCCAGGCTGGATGTGGGAGAATTATGGCTGTGCATATGAGAACAAGCCCACAAAATAGGATTAAGGAATTTCCTTTCTACACCGGATGCACTTAGCAGGGATAATAGCTGACCTCTGAGGAAGCTAAAGTGGGATAGCTGCTTAGGGAGATAACATGAGGCACTGCAGCTCCTGTTTAAAGAAGCAGCAAGAGTTTTGTGCCAGAGCCTTAACTGCAAGGATTTTTCTGCCCACACTGAAATTAAAGCAAAGAGCCTTGATGGGAGTAAGGCCAAACTGTAGACTGAGGCCCTCATGATTTTTTTATCAGCTACCTGGGTTTGTTCCTATGACAAGCATACTTGGAAATTAGAAATGTGTATACCAGTGTCACATTCCTGATGTTGATTACTAATTATAACTCACTGATTGCTAAAGCAGTGTGTAAATGCCTCTTCACTGCCTTCAGTAGGTGCCCAGAGCTGCCAGCACAGAGCCTTGGAGAGCTCATGCATGAGGTTTTTGTGCTCTGACAAATTCTTACTTGCTTTGGTAGGGAGCCTCATCAGCCAGCACTGATCCTAGGCAGGAATTCTGAGTAGCAGGCTGTGGTAGTGGGTCAAACAGGTTTGCTGGTACAGGGAGCCCTTCTCTGTACTGGTGTGAATGTCCCTTTTTGTATCATCTGAAGTAATTCCCTGGTGCAGGGGTTTGTCCAAGAGTGGTTCTGCAGACAGGGAGTTACTGGGAGATGGTGAGCACCACAGTCAGAGTTTGGCCCATCCTGGATGTGTGTTCATGGACACACAAGTGCTTTGTCTGCTGGGACAACTGCTGGCTCCAAATGAGTTACTTTAGAGCCCATCTTCCTGGTGATAATGTGGCTTTCAGAGAGGTGGCTGCACCTAATGCATTTGTGTGGGGACACTAAATTTTATTAATGGCATTTTAAAGTTTTTTTTTCTTTTTAATTGTTCAACCCTTGTTCAAATTTTGACACAAATGGAATAAGAAAGGCATTAGCAAATACAATATTTTACCTGTTTTTACTTGACAGCATGCAGTCTCTGCAGGGTGAGTATTTTGCCATTTTTTTGGAAGAATGCACCAATACTGAGTAATTAGTCATCTTGAGAAAACAAATGTAAAACAAAATCTTGTTCATTTCTGACCTCAGTACCATACCTTTGTGAGGGTGATGGTGTTCTTAAGAATCCATTTTTTGGTCATCATTTCAGGAGGATGCCAGAGCACTGACAACTAATCCTGTATTCCTTGGGAAATGTGCTGTAGCTGACTGCCTGTTCAGGCCTTGGCTGCTAACATGCAGTGGTGCCAAAGCACTAGCACCTAGCTTTGGGAAATTCAAACCCAGGGGTAAAAATAACTGGTGTTGAGATGTTAAACAAGAATTTCTCCTCAGTACCTCCTGCCTCAGGAAATTTCGAAGGAAACCCTACTAATGGATGACCAAGAGAAAGACACACCTGTCTCTGTAGGGAGATTGTCCTTGCAACTAATGAGTTCATGTTCTAATGGATGATTTTTTCACTAGCAAAACCTAATCAGGATAAGAGGTCTATTACATTTTGTTGCTCCTTTCAAAGATGACAAAAAGGCTATTTTTTTTTCTTCTCTGAAAATGTGTTTGCAGGATAGGAGCCAGCCTTCTGCTGCTGCCTGTATTAATGTGGAGGAGGGAGGGAAAGGTGACTTCAGGACAGTCTGTCTCTGTGCTGGAGAGCTGCCTCCCGTGAAGAGGCAGGTTGTTGGGTTTGCAGCAGTTACTGGGAAACATGGGACGAATCACATGAGAGAGAAAGTGGAGCATTCCTGTTAACAACAGCAGAATTAACAATTACTTTACAGCTGTGCTGTCACAGGCTGCCAGGGTTTCTCAGCTCTGCATTAGTCATGCTCCATGGCCTCAGCCCCAGGAGTTTCTCTCCAGGGTTTGGGGTTTTCTGGGCTTGGTAGCCAAGCGTGTCTGATGAAAGAGTCTGTAGAGGGGGCAGTTCAGAGAGCCCATCCCCACACCATCAGGGGCTGCTGCCTGTGCAGAGAGAGGTGTGAGCAAGGGCAGGATGCAGTCAGTGCCTGCTCTGCCCCAGCACTGTCCTGCCTGGAGACACCAGAGAGGGCTCCTCCTTCACCACCAGCTTCTCAGGTCAGAGAGCTCCCACAGGTTCTGCCCTGGGGGAGGTCACTGGGCTGAGCCTTCATCTTCCCCTCTGCAGAGCCCAGGTGACCCTTAATCCTGTAGGGAAGGGGAAGGTGCTGCTGGTGGAGCTGGGCCAGGCTGCAGCCCAGGAGGGGGGCTCCAAGCCAGAAGCCTGACTGCAAAACACCACACAGAGTTTAAAATACACGTGTTTTACTGAAGCCAGAGCTCATCCTGGCCAACAGAGTGCTTTTGCCCACATTAGGTCCAAGACATGGTTCAGTCCCTGTGGCTTTAAATCTCATCTTCTGTGCTGAGCTTGACAGTCAAGGGTAATTAAATAGCCCAGGGCTGGTTGTGTTTTAATTAACCATTAGCTTCAGTGGTGCTTGAGGATTGATTGTTTTATCAGGTGGACTGGGAGTTGGGCTGAGACCACCAGCTCTGGGATGGATAAACAGCTAACAGGTGGGAGCTGGTAATGGGAATTGCTTACCTGAAATGGAGATGTTGGAATAGTCATAACATTGAGTGGTACTTAAGGAATAAATACATGATTATGTGAGAGAGGTGCAGGAATTTCAATAAAGGACATGAGACAGATCAAGGTAAGGTACAGAAAAACAACACACAGGACAAAAACAGGAGGGTAAACATGGAGCAGTTGACAATGTAATTATGTAGCTGCAACTAAAACCAGGAATTTGGCCTTGTTCTCTCAGACAAAAAAGGAAAATCACATTGAAGTCCTTCCTACAAGCTGTACATGACATTACATTTCTAGGGTCAAGCCCTTACCACTGACAGTGGCATAAATCTAAAGAGATGTTGCCAGAATTGCTAAAACAGGTTTATCTGGGTTCTCTAAGGGCTCTTATTAGTCCCTCCTTTATGCTTTTACAAAAGTGAGGCTTAGTAGCTGGGACCATAACTGAAAAACAATTACTAGTACCTTGTTATTACTAATAAAGAAGCAGAAATTTCCATTTTATTTACTTGCCCTGGGTGTCAGGTGTCAAAATCTCTCATTGCTAGTAAACTATTAGTATTTATTTTTAATAACATATATTTTTTAATTAAAGTAGGAAAAGCAGAATCAGTTTTGTACCAAGTCATGAACCTAGATATGACATGGATAAATGGGAAACAGTTAATATAATTTATTTGTACTTTTTAAAAGTTTTTGAGAAGTTCCCTGATAAGGAGGAGGCTTCTAAATTGTTTGGTGAGGCTGGAAGGATCATAGCAGATCATTGTAACAAAACCCTCTAACTTACTTTGTGCCATGTTCTCTGCTGACTCTCTCTGTAGCAGGAATTACCACATTTCCCTCTCCAACATGATTCTGTGTGTTGGTCTGGCCCCATTCATTAGCTCAGTTACAGAATTAATGCTCCTGTAGCCTGGGGAAGAATTTGAAAGGAGGGGAGCATACCTGGCCTTGCAGCTGTTTGGAGTTGGGCTCAACAGGGAAGACCTGTGCAGAAAAACCCATTGGAGCATCAAGAAATGAATGGGCAGCCTGGAGGTGTCTGTGTTAAAATCAGCTTTGTGGGTTCCTCTGCTGCAGCCAGTGCTGAGTAACTGGAGAGCAAGACAGATTTTCTGACAGCTCATGTTTCTTAGACATCACTGAACACAGCAATATGACTTAAACATTAAAATTACCTGCTCTTAAGCATGGTCTCACCCTTTCCCTGTTAAATCAAAGGACACGTTAAAATTAACTTAAAAAAGTTACATTGGAGGTTGCAGGTCTGTAGCTTTGCTCACTTCTGCTCTGTTGCCTGTTGCCCTCTCCCAGACCAGGGGAAAAACCAGTGGTAATTTGCCATTCTGCCATTCCAGATCCTTCAGGCTGCTTTGTGCTTCATTTCTCCCTCCCCTTCACCCACATGGGTATTGTCAGTGGAGTTGGATGGAATGCAGTTAAATGCTGGTAAAAATGCAGCTAACCCAGCAAAAGAGCCTCAAAGGAATAAATTAGTGTCTGAATTAATTCCTGCTACAAGCTGGAAGTTCTCCAGTAACTTCAGAAGCTGCTTTCTTGAGTCCAAAGGAAAGAGAGATCATTCAGAGATGGAGGTGCAGAAGCTGTTAAAGTGCTTACAGGCTTTGTGAAACAGCTCACCTGAACTGCAGGGAATGTTTGGTGGACTTAGCCCGTGGCAGACAGGGAGCCTGTGGCACAAAGAAAGCACCTTGTCCACAGGGATGAGGAGAACTGAAGCACAAGTCAGAATCCCAGTAATGTCCTGCTTCCAAAGAAAGAAGACCAAACCATAGTGCTCCAAATTTGAGCACCTAAATGCACCACCTGAGGCACTTTTTGGGGGGAAAACACAGCAGGGCAAGTGTCTGTTTCTGGGAGGAGTCTCAGGGTGTGGGGAGGTCCCGGGGCAGTTCTGGCAGTGCACAGGGAGCTGTCAGCACCACCAAGACAGCGTGACCAAGGTACAGGGCACCAAGAGCAAAACTTCCTCCTGGGAGAAGGCTGGACTCTAGGAATTCTGCTGCACTTCTTTTAGAGGTACAGAACAGAGTGTAAAACAAACTCAGATCCAGAGGGGTTTCCCCCAAAGCCTTGCAAGAGGGAAGGAAATTATTGGTATAAAGTACCTGAGCAGAGCTCTGGAATACATCTGTTTTTTCCATCAGTCAGATGCAATTAGGTATTCTTCCCCTTCTGCTGACTTCTTCTTAAGGGAGGAATACAGTGAAGAGCCTCTCTCCTCTAGAAACCTGGGAGGCCTGAGGCCAGCACAGAACAAGCAGTGGAGGAAGGTGCAGAGTCTCCACCAAGCAGGAAAGGTAGAGCAAGAGTTGCCCTTCAGGTGTCACCCATTTACAATAAACAGATCTGCTGCCAGTTTAGGGAGGGTTACACCACAATAGGCCACTGTAGGTCTGGGTTTGCACATCTGTTGCTTTTTGTTTCTAATTTCCCCCTAGTCTTTCCGTGTTTTTTTTCTTGGAGGAGGGGCTTAAGGAGAGTTTAGCAATGCACATAGGTAGGGTACAGATGTTTTGCCTGTGGTGGTGAAATGACAGTGATTTTGCCCTTCTAAAGCAGAAAAAAGGGAAGAGCAGCAGGACTTGCCTGGGTGTTTTGTAGCAGGAAATTCAACAGCGTCTTGGAGATTAAGGTTAGTCTTTTTGTGGTATTATGCTTTACTAAAATTGTGGAAATAAAATATGTTCAGTGGATAACAGAGAAGCATCAGTGATCATATTTGCTGGGAACCTTAAAGTTCTGCTTTTATATGGTAATTTTCCAGGTTTTTTCCCTTGGTCAAAAAAAAAAAGTGTCTTTAGCAGCTAAAATGCTAACAGATTTTACTTGCAAGTGGTGAGCAAGGGGCCAGGACTTTCCAGCAGGTCTAATAAATCATTTATTGGGCAAGGTTTAGAGCAATTGAACCTAAAGGAGACCTTTTTGCCTGGATTCACCTTCTGTATGAGCTTTTCAGATGCTTGTGCACCTGTGTAGCAGTAAATTAAACAGATCTAAGGCTCCCAGCTTACAGGAACAAAAAACCAAAAGATACATTTGTAGTAGTAAATTAAACAGATACGAGGCTCCTATCTGATAGAAACAAACAAAAGATATACATATTTAGGATGGCTTGTTTCAAACTCCTTGGCTACGTGTGTTTTTTCAGTTCATGGACACGGGAGCTCCTCGAAGGCAGGCACAGAGAGTTTCCTGCCGTGGTTTCCCTGCCCAGGTGCTGTGGCTGGAGGTCCTGGGACCCTCAGTTTCTCTGAGCTCTAAGACCGACCAAGACCTCCAAGGGTGTGTGAGGCACCTCTGCTGCAGGAAGGGACAAAGCGAGGGGGCACTGTGGAAGTGCCTCCAGTGCGTTTAAGGGGTTCCTGCTCTCAGAGTGGGCAGGAGGAAGGTCAGGAACTGAGTTTTGGTCCCCCTGCTCCCTGGGGCTGGGCAGCAGCTGCGTTACTGTGTAAGATTTCCACCTTAAGAAATGACGCTTGGGCAAGTGGCACCGTGCGCAGGAACGCATCCCGAGGCCAAGTCGAAGGCTCTGTCAGCCTCTGGGCATCTTCTGTCCCCTGCAGAGTGGCCCGGGCATTTTCTCGAGCCCCCCGTATCCCCACCTTTCCCAGTACGCAGATGAGTGAGTTCCCGACTGACCTGTCAAATGGGGATGGTGGGGAGGAGTTCCAGCGATTCGCAGCGAGGACATGCGGAGCGCTCCCTTCCCCGCTCGTACTGTGAGGCAATTAATGCAATTTGTGCTGTTTGGCTGAATGAACAGTTTGAAATGAACCATTGAGCCATCTGTTCCTCCAGCTGACATCAGGCGTGGCAGGAGTAGCAGCTAGCTTTTGCTGGGAAAGAAACATCTCGCTGTCATTAAGGAAAGTTCAAGAAAGGGGGGCGTGGGTTTGCTTTTTTTCTTCCCCTTCTACTATCTTTAAAACAAACTCTTTCTTTCATATTTTCTTGTGGCTCAGACTATGTATCCCAGAGGCTTTTCTGGCCTCTAGTCAGTGTCTCGGCAACAGGGGAGTGGCTACACCGAGCGCCTTCTTCTCTGACTTCTGGCGCGCATTTGATGAGAGGGAGGTGCTCAGCAGCATCTGACTCTCACAGGATTGATTTGCCTTGTTCTGTCCATCTCCATATGCTGCTTTCTTGAGCTGAGGTGTTCTAGAAACAGCATCCCTTGAAACTAGTTCTCATTAAGGTTTTCAAAAGGTCTTCTGGAGGTCATATTTCATCCCCTGCAATTATTAAAGGCTACCTGATACAAGAAAAAATAATTATCCCATTAGTTGTAGGAAGATCAGGAAAATTTTGACGTGTTTCTCATGGAAAAGAAGTGCTTGGTACAGATGACCCTCAGGAATTGGGTGTTTGATGCTTATTTTGTATTTGTGCTCACTGAAAGAGAGCTACAGGGAACAGAAGGCTCATGGAGCTGGTGGCAAAGGGATAAGATGAGCTTAGGGCAGGGAAAGTGTAAGCAGAGACTTAAGCAGAATATTTTAAGATTAAGTAGGCTTGGTGGACTGCATCTGAATAATGCACAGAGATGTGATGCAGGACTTCTGTTAACAGGCAAGATACCAGCAGACTGAGAAAAGCTAGGACAGTGCCTGCTTTTAAGAGGAGCATCTGTGGGGAGTAGAGCAAAGTTAGGGAATTTTGAGCACCAGCTCAAAACTTTTAGGATGAATTCCCAAAACAGTCTGAAAGCACTTACCAGAGAACTGACTGATCTAAAAAGAACAACAACAAAAGAAACTACATCACACCAAGCTTATTTTGTTCTAGAAAAGAGTGGCCAGAGAAGAAGCCATAGATGCTCCTTATCCTGATTTTCAAGGCTCTGGCAGTGTGGCACAACATTCTGGTTAAGAAAGCTGGGAAAACACTGAAAGGCCTGGGGATGGGCCTGAGCTGATGGCCATGGATCAGCTGGATGAGAAGCATCTCTGGAAGGCAGCAGGGGCAGCAGACATTACATCACAAGCTTTCCATCACTGTCTGCTCTGGAGCAGGTCTTTTAATGGGTTTGTTAATAGCCACTGCTGGGCAAAGGCCTGTGCTTATTACATCTGCAAATGATAAGAAACTTCAGGATCTCTAAAGGGCAGGGTTTGAATGCAAGATGTTATCAACAAACAGGAAAAATGACCTGTGAAAGAAAAAATAAAAAGAGAAATTCAACTAGGACAAGATCAAGATCATGGTCTCGGGCTGGAATAATCAAATGCACAACCCAAGGTAATAAAATATGCTGCTTAATAAAAAGAACTGTAAAAACAGAAAGTGGTATTGTCAAATGTTAAACAGGAGTCTGCACTATAAGGATACTGATAAAAATAAATGTCTTTTAGTGTTCTTTATCTTTATAGGAGTATATTCAAAAAAATCAGATACTGGAGTACCCATCTAATCTGGGAAATTGCATTCAGAGCAGGTATGGGCCAATTAGTCCAGGGAAGATTGAAAAACAAAAGAAGAGGCTGAGAGGAGAAATGCTTTGGGCTTCAAATGCACAAAATCTTGTCCAGAGAGCAGGAACATCTGGTCTTTATGGTGAATAGGGTAAAAACCAGATAAAATTAGGGTTCAAAGTTAGGAGAAATATTTTAATGGGTGTGGTATGAAGGCACAGGTTTGCACAAGGAGGTGGTTTTTGTGTGACCTTTCCTGCCTTCTTGGCATAAATAGAAGCCAAAGTGCTGCTGCCATTGCTGCAGGAAGAAAAACTGCACATCAGTGCCAGGGGGTGGGACAAATAGCATGGAGGGAGGAGGAGGGTGTTGGTGTCTCAAAATGGGAGTGTGGTCAGGGCCCTGAGGACACCAGCAGGCTCTGCCTTCTCTGCCCCAGCCCTGCTGAGCTCCCCAGCCTGCTGTTCTCCCCCATGGGGAGGGAGGACCCTGGTGCAGAGCTGGGTTTGCTCTGTGCATGGTTAAAGGGCACCTGCAGGGCTCAGGCTCTGGATTGAGTCAGGTGGGGCAAGTCCCAGGGGAGGCCATGCTTTAAGGGAGTCACCCACACACCACCCTGCCACTGTTCCCTCAGCAGTGCTTTCCCAGTGGATGCCACCTCATGTTGCTGGACTTCTCTGTTTTTAGAAAAGAAAAGACATTTTTAGCACAACAGTGTTTTCTTGGAAAAATGAACCAGGATTATTCCTTTACTGCAGAAAGCGTTTGTGCTAAATGGACAATAATTTAGCCAATTTTATGGTCCATTATCCCTTATAGCAGAAGAAAGCAAAGAACTGTCTTAAGCAAATAGATAACAAAATAATTTATTTTTTAATGCAGACTGAATGTTCACCAAGCCCTGTGCAGTCATTTTTTTTCATATAGCAGGAACTGCAGCCAAACCAAGTTATGTGGCT
Source organism: Notiomystis cincta (assembly GCA_013398075.1). Lineage (NCBI taxonomy): Eukaryota > Metazoa > Chordata > Aves > Passeriformes > Notiomystidae > Notiomystis > Notiomystis cincta. The sequence continues at coordinate 38,092 of VZRX01021897.1, forward strand.
CATCTCTGCTCATTTCATTTGTTCATAATTAATGTCCTACATCCTGCAAAGCCAAGCAATAGCATCTGAGAGCTTCTTTTCCCTCTCAGTAGTCAGTAAACAGGCATCTGGCTGAGACATGCTTGGCATTGTTTAACCAATAGACAGTTGTGTTTTATGGGAGTGTGGCACACTGGGCCAAATTCCAGTCCCACTGGAAATCCTTGGGCCTGCTCCAAGGAATTCAGGGTAAGGACAACAGAGACGTCAGGGCCCATTTATTTTATTCTGGTAGGTGGATCCATCCATGCCTTATCAATGGCTCCTCACTGGGAAAGGGAATATTGCTCTAAAGCTGTCAGCTGCTCTGGCAGGTGAGGTGTGGACTTAGGTGCTCCATGCCAGGCTGTGAGACAGACAGGGCACGAGGAAGTGACTCAACATCAGCCTGCTAATTCAGCTATTAACTGAAGATGGTGGGGCTGTTTCCAAAAACTGCATCTAAACAGCACCCAAAGACATTTTGTCTGCCTCTGTGCTTGGTATTTGTCATAGCACATGAAACCCTTGTACCTGTTTATTTGGGATTCCTTAATAGGCAGCACTTGATTGAACAGAATGAAGAGGCCAACTCTGCTGCACTTCCAGCTGGAACAATTTAGGATGAAATGTCATGATTGTGTATCTATTTTAGTAGTTAAAAGTGAAAATGTAAGTAATACTGTCCTCCTTTGGCATAGATTTTATGTTATTCAGTGCACTTTGCAATGTTTCACACTTAATTTTATCTGTTCAAGGTAAACATCACCTTAGAATCCACACTTACTAAACAACTTTTCCCCAATCCTTTCCCTATAGTATTTTACCAGGATCTCATGGACAAAGCCTGTTGTTTGAGACAATTCTCTCTTTACCTTATAAAGTGCATACTCTGATAGGATTTTCTGTCCAGGTAAAAGATGAGAATTAATAAAGTGAGAGGGTCCTTTTCCCAGGGTTAAGAGGCAGGATTCCTGACAGGGAGTGGGGAGGAGAGCACTGGGTTCCAGCCTGAGTCCATCCAGGAAACCCCTGAGGGAAACGCTGCTGGAGCGGGGAGGATGAGAGGAGCCGGAGCCGCCTCCCCTCCTTCTCTTTTCCTCTCCCTCTCCTCGCTGTTGCTTCCCACGCTTCTCCAAGTGACAAAAATTTTTCATTAAAAGGAGTCCTGGATTCCAACGTTTGGCTTCCTATCCATTAATGAAAGTATTTTATTATTTGAAATTTAAATGCAAATCATCCCTTTCTCCAGAAGAAGGCTAAGAGAGAGCAGGAGATTTTTTGAATACCCAAAGTTCCTCAAGCTTTCTCAGGTTCAAGACTTTCTAGTGTGAACATGGTGAGAGTTTCTTGCCAGCTAAATATTCTTTATGTTGCAGGAACATTTTTCTGTGAGGGCAGATGGTGTTCGATTGGTAGTCAGAATAATACATGAACAGCAGAGAAGATGTGGGTTGATTAAATAATTAGCATACTGTGACATTCTATTGCTTCACTGTAACTTAAAGCTAGGTCAAAATGTTGGTCTGTATTGCACCTCCCTCCCTCCTTTCTTTCTTCTGGTTGTTTTTATGCTCACTCCAAAGCAAAGTTTAAGAGAAATCAAATCATTTCCTGGTAGCACAGTATTCGAATTTGTTACTCAGCCCTGTATGTTACAGAGGAAAAAGGAATATAAAGGAAATTAAATTTTGCTAAATGAATTTCAGTTGCCCAGCAACGTATCATACCCAGTGTGGGATCCAGTCAAGCATCTTTGTGGCTTAATATGTGGCACAGATCCGTGCTCAGGCCAACACGTGTGGTCTTGGAAGCCAGCACTGGCAGGAGGGCTGAAGCCTGCTTTTCAGTCTCCATGTCTGTCTGAGCAGCTCTTTGCTGCTCAGAGTTTGTCTGCATGTCCACTAGAAGTGTAATTAGTTCATCTTATCACCTGCACTGCTTCCTGTCCCCCTGCTCTCTGATGGCACAATAATTACAGGCAGCTTGCTGTCAGCTGAGGAGCAAACATAGGAAACATGCTTCTCCCAAGGAGAATATCATTATTCACTTACTAAACACAACCCACTGAATTACTCACCCTCCTCTCCAAGTCCTGCTATCTATTCTGGGCTTTTGGAGACTTTCTGTGAATAAAAATGCCAGAAGTTGTCCCGCTAAGGAATCACTGCCCTATAAAATGTTAGTGCTGACTAAAAAGGGGGCAGTATCTTTGGCTGCTGTGTAACCACTAGCCAGGGTGCAGGGGAGAAGCTGTTGTGGTCCCTCACAGCTTTGGGGGGCTGAGGCTTTGCATGGTGGGGTACCTCCACCAGGAATAAAAAGACAAGAAGTGAAAGAAGTTATCTGCTACCTTCTAGGTGTTCCTGCTGTCTCTAGAATAGTCTTCTGGATGACCCCAGTGCTGCAGGCTCTAGTGTCTTAAAACATCCAGGAAGAATCCCACAAAGTGGGTAAACCTCCTGTTCTTGCTTTGCCATGAAATCAGTTTTAAGGTAAGGATTAAAATTTCATATTTGGAACCATCATGGTAAAATTGACCAGTTCACAACCTCTGCTTGGGTGGGCTGCCACTTTGAAGGAAGAGCAGTAGTGCTCCTGGAGCAGCTGGACAGGATTTACACTCTCACTCCAGCATCTGTCTGAAGAAAAGAGTTCAGTATGTCAGTGTCAAGTGCTGCAAACTCAAACTATACAAGAAATGCTAGTGTCAGTCGGTCCCTCAGAGATTACACTTAGAAATCAAATTTCCTGATGTTCTCTTACTTCTTTAGAGACCCAGTGTTCAAAAGTGATAGTAAAACAGTCTAGTAAATTTATATTATGTTCTCTGGAAGACATTGTAGTACAAATGCTATAGTTAACTACTGGTACTTCTATGACCAAGCACAAAAGATTAGTATTGTATGGAAGAAGAATCTCAACCAAAAGTAAAAAAAAAAAATCATGTGCTTACAAATATGCATTGGGAAGGAGGAAATGGCCACCCTTAATGTAAAGGGATTGATGGCACCTTCCCCTCAGAGCTCAGCTCAAGGCTCATTTGCCTCCTCCTAAAGCCTGCAGAGCCATTTGCTGTTCAGGACTGGGGGGTAAAGACCAGGTGCTATTCCTGAAGACACTTTTTGCCTCCAGGATTCCTGGGTGAATGTTTATTTGGCAATTGTGCTCTTTGGTTCCTGCCCTAAACTGTTAGTATAGTGCTTGCCTCCTGTGCTAAGCAGTTGCTTTGTTCTTCTAAATGATTAAATTCCACTGCTGCAAGAATTTATTCCAATATACTCCTGTTTATCTTGCAAAATACTGCAGAGCCTAATAAATGCATAATTTTAGGGTCTTTGAGTAATTACAGCTATTATTATTTTTTAAGTGGCTTTTTAATACAACCAGGCCAGGAGGTTGGAATCATTGCTAATTTATGCCCTCTTTGTGCTTGAACTTGAAGGAATGACATGATGAAGACACTGTCTTAGTCAAGTACTGAGACCCACATCTACGTTTCAAGATGCAAGATAAATTGATTTAGATCACAAACCTCACATTCATTTACTTTTTTAATTTATAAAATGCACCTTGAAAAACATATTTGCTTAATGTAGAAGCTCAAAGTCAAATAAAGAAGAACTGGACTGGACAAGAACAAACATTTCAAAGCTGGCATCCCTTTAGCTCAGTCACAAGCAGCAAACTCACAGTGTTCCTAAAGTTCTTATTCACCAGATGAATTATGGGGTTAATTTTCTCCCTAGCCTAATGGAAGGAAGAAATCCAATTACATTCAGAGCCCTCAACAAGAACAGGTATAGCTCTTCACCTAGTTATTAATATTTACAACTGTCATCAGAGGGATTGTTTAGAAATACAGCAAATTCTCTTTCCTTCTTGACCTCTGGAAGGTTTGAAAATTTGCTATCCATAAAATATGAGCAGAAATGGTCAGGTTTATACCAGGGTGTTTGGATGCAAATAGTGGAAAGGACAGGCTGTGAGTATGAAGCAGATGATTTTTGAGTAAGAATATTGCTGGGAAAAAAATGTTTATGGTATTAAAGCTGTGATTCTGAAGGTCTGGGAGGGCAGTGGATATGCAAATCTAGTTGAAAGTCAGGGGGAGTGGTGGCAGAATTAACACACTCAAAGTCGGCTGGTGATGCTCACCTCAATTTTGTAACAAAACCCCAACCAAGCAGACAAAATTACAGAGCAAAACATTCTCATCAAGCTCTAGATGTAAATGTCTCTGTGCTCTCTTAATTTTACTGTATCAATTAACCATGCTCTTATAATGAGAGAGGTGTCATCATCTGAGTGGGATGAGGGTGGTTCAGAACTGAATGTCATCACTTGGTTTGGGGGATCCCAAAGACAAGCAATAACTGTTATTAAACATTATTGATGTGTGTGGATCATAGTCCACACAGGTAAAATGGCAGCAGCAGGCCTAAAAACCATAAAAATCTCCTATTTGAGTGTTCAGAAGTAAAGAAGCATGATCATGCACCTTATGACATTTAACAAACTGTGTCAGTTATGCTCCTTCAATCTGAAGAATTTATCTAAAGAAAAGTTCAGAGGGTGAGGTCGATAAAAAAGCTCACACAGACAACAGTTACTGTGTACATTCATAATGATTCCTGGCTGTTTTCCTTTAGCTAAGTAAATCTCTTTTATTGGAAGCTTGATTCTGAGATTATTTCTCAGTGGCAAAATCCCCAACCAAACAAAAAACCTGCCCAACCCCACTCACTTTTCTTAAAACAAAGGCATCATTTTGAAGTTTCTGTGAGACTAGGACCCATGTGATACTTTTATAGCTCTCCCATATTTCATACAAATTATAGTAAAAAGGACTTTTTTCTCCTTTATTTTATCTGCATATGTTTTTCCAACGTTAGTTTGGAATATTACTGTTACTGCTGTAAAAGTTCCTTGTGTAATAACCTCTTTCTTATTTCCAGTTGCTTGCTTGTCTGAATTGTAAGAGAGAAGTTGCCATTTTCCATTACTAAATGTGCTCAACCATCAGTATCAATAAAACCTGCTAAAAAAACCAGGGGAATTTTAAAGATTGCTTTGTGGATTTTAGCATCCATCTTCTGATTTACTGAGAAGGTAAATGATGTGCATAAAGCATATGGATGATGTACTGTTCTGAAAGATGCTGTGACTAGAAGTGCTGAAACACGAGATGCTGACTCAAAGGTGAATTTATATATACCATTCTATTTCTTTGGGTTTGTTCCAAATAACATTGGTATGGATTTTAAAAGCTGCTCTTTCTATCTGGAGGAAAGAACAAAAACATTCAAAACCATCTTCAACTTGTTGCCTTTCTTTGGCATTGGCAAGTACCACCATTTTTACAGTTAGAAATATGAGACTTCATTGTGCTTTGGTTTGTGCTGTGCAAAAGTAAATTCAAAACTATTTCTGTGCAGCAAAGTATCCAGCTTCCTCTCTGAATTGTCCCCTGGACTGCAGAAAAAGAGAAGCAGGTTCTGGTGATCCAGCCCTGCAAGACACCCCACTGGAGAGCTATGGAAAACCTCCAAAGGTAAGCTTAATGCTCCCTTGTTGTTCCTCAGATGCATGAAGGCCTAGTCTCTGAATAATTTAGAGATGTTTTAAGTTACTCTCATTACAAATGGCCTTGAAAAGGAAAACAAGTAGCAATCTGGTGGGGCCCAAAAATATCCTGCCTATGTCCTGTACGTGTCTCCATTCATTCCCTCTCTGCAAGCAGGGTAACAGAAGGCTCCCTTTGCATATTCATGCTCAACTTGCATTCAGTAGCAAGCAGAGGTCTCTTTCAGTACATCAGAGTGGATCCACTGATGTCCAGAGAAGGATAGACTCCTTTGAGGCCATACATTCATTGTTTTGATCCTGTTTCCTTCTGGAGAATTCCCTTGACCAAAAGTGACAGGTCAGGTCCCATGCCATAGTCATGCTTTGCATTTGTTTTGCTTGGTACTGTCTTTTGTCCTCCCATTTTCTGGTTTTTATTTAATTTAATTATTTTATTTAATTATTCCTGTGGTGTTCATCCCTTTTTGGACATACAAGTTGAATTAAAATTATTAAAGACTAGATGTTAAGGGTTTTTTTGTGGCTGTGGAAAATGAAGTGAGAAGTATTTCATAATGATAAATAATCCCCAAATTGATATTATATAGTTACTTTTTCAAGGTGTAATTATGAGTTTATTGACAATATCTTCAGTGCAGTCTCAATCAATAGTATAAGTTGTGCCACAAACATAAACCCATTTTCTTATGTGAGTTTAGATGATTTTTTTTTTTTTAGATCTGTGTAAGAGACTTGATATAAATGCTGTGCTGGTGCCAAATGGATGGCTGAACATGTAGAATGTGATTGAAGGAGACAGGCTGAGGTTTTGGGGATTGGCACTATCTAAAATGAAATTTTGATACAGTCATACATCGTACTTATAACATTTCATGTCGGTAGCTTCAAAATTAAACACTTAACAGTAAAAGCTTTCCATTAATAAAACTCCATCAATCAAAAAAGTTTGTTTTGCTGTATTTTTAATCATCATAATCAGTTAAAAAATTATTAAGGACCTAACTTGCTGATTTTTAAAAAGCCACCAGGATAGCAAACATATTTATTGCATGAATGAATTGCCTGAAGCTTTTTGTGTTCTGCATGTTTGAAACAAACCAACGCAGACTTTCCGTGTCAGGGTAAATTGATTTCCAGAGCATGCACTTCAACCATTACTACCTAAAGATGACTGAAATAAACTCCATGTAGAGATTAGAGCAACACAAATCTCCAGAAAAAGGTATCTTTTGCAGGGTAAATTGGGATATTGAAAACTAATACAGATTTTTAGGACACCCTCCAAAATCAATACGGGAATATTATTTTAAGACTTGTTTATTTCTTTCTCTCTGTAAAGCATTTTCTAGAGATCTGGTAAGCCTGGGATAGTTCTGCCATTCATGTTACCATCTATGATATGTTGTCACAAAGTACTGGTGCCAGCAGAGCAAAAGACAAAACAGCAAACAGCCCATGGCCTGTGCTGGAAAGCAGCCATCCATTAATGAACACACACACACTCACATATATATATTTATTGTATGTGTGTGTATATATACATATATATATATATATGTACACACCTTCAATAACACTGGGAGAAACAGCTGCATTGGCTACCCAGGCAATGGGAGCTCAGGCACAAATGCACATATAACACAGATAATGTAGATGTAGAGAAATGGGAAATTCTCTCTCAGAAATTCTTTTATAGGGTAATCTGTCAGTTTACTGGAGCCAGCATCTCCTCAGGATCTTACCTCCACGGATTCTTTAGTTGATTGATTGTTCCTGTGTTTTTAACACATAATTCAGAGTAGAAAATACAGGATAAGATCAAAAGGGGAAAAGTTGCAAGGAAAGAGAGGAATTCACTTAAAAATCTTTTATCTTGTGCACTAATGGTGTGATGCAGCTCTGGAAGAGCACATTCTCTATTTTTCTGGTTTGTGTTTTAGTCTTCATGAACTGTATTGTGCTTGTAAGCAATGCATAATTGATAGGGTATAATACCGACCTGATAAATTCCTGGCACTGTTTGTATACAGCTGGTAACAGAGATAAATTGTTTAACCAAGAGCTGGGAGGTGACAAGAGAATTGGTGCTTGCCCCATTCACCCTGAGCCCCACAAAAGCTGGGAATTGTATTTCCAAGCATTATTTCTGCATGTGTGGGAATGATTCAGTCACTCACTCTGGCCAGCACACTAATGGAAGAGGTTTCTAAGAGACCTGTACATGAATACATAAAACAATACAATCAGGGCAAGTGGAAGATCGATTTCTAATTCAATACAAAGCTTTTATCTTAAATAAATACTTTAATTGCAATGTTAGGCAGCCTGCGGGGATCACACTGACAAATATGTTCCCTGTGTTACAAAGTGGCTTCAATCTGAGACAGTGCTTGCAACAGGTTATGTGTGTAAAAGAAAACTTTTTGTAGCAAAGTAAATGAAAGGAGGGTCAGATTGAGCCATGAATAACTATATGATACCACAGGAATGGAAATGATGCTTTTGGTTACCTGGTGTCCCTTGATTATAAAAAGGACTGTGTGGGGTAATGTAGTCTGGCATTACTTTTGTTGTAACAAAAAAGATGGACTTCAGATGTTTTCTGTGGGTACTGCAATGCAAATCCTTTGTAAGAGTCTCCAGCTTAGTTTAGGAGGGCCATATGTCTAATGGAAGACAGAAGATAATGCTGTTTCTTCAGAGACTGTCCTTTTATTTGCAAGAACAGTTGCCTTGTGATTTGGTGGTTGCATCCCACCTAAGTTGCATCTCTCGCCTGTGTTTTCCAGGGTGCAGAAGCTCCTTTCTGAGTTATGAAAATGCTGTGCATAAAAATGCTACAAAAAATGTGAAGAGTGGAAAACAGAGAAATGAACAGGGCTGGAAGTGGATGCCCAGGGGTTATAAGCAGAAAAAAGATTGCTCATGAAGGACAAGAAGTTAAGGGAAGGATGTTTTTCCTGTCCCCAAAACAGTTTTCAGTGGCCATGGGGATAGGGACAGGGCATCACTTCTGTCTGGGAGCTAGAGATTATTGAAAATTATTTCTGCTGTATCTGGTGAACTGAATCTTAAAAGCATTGATTTAATTATTGCATAGCCTACTTGTGATGTATGGGTATGTTTCTAACATCATATTACAAACACTATTACCTTGTGTAGCAGAGTTAGCAATCAGAATCTCATTATGGATGGCATTTTACAAATGCTTCATGTTTGTTGGGCTTGTAGCCTTTGAGCACATTAGTGTTTTACTGGAAGTTTTCCATTAGGAAAATATTTACCATCCTAATTCTAATATAATTAAGTGCTTTGCTTGGGAATTTTCATGGTCACTAATTAGGTTAATACTGATCATTATAACAAAAGCATAATTAATTTCCCATAGTAGTAAAATTAATTACACAGCTAAAGCTAAATTGAATCAGTTAACAGTGAGAATAAACAATGGCTGTGCTTCTGATTTCACTGTCTCAAGGTTTCTGAAATAAAACCTTCACTTACATAAAGAGAGAGAATATGTGTGTTTCCATAGCCATCCAATAGCAATAAACTAATTAGAGGGTAAAGAAGAACAAGGGTTGACATTCCAGAAAATTTGAGGGAATCACTTAATCTTTTGGGGACATGAAGGGAGAATTTGGGGTTACTTATATGCTTTTGTTTCTTCTTTGCTGAACAAAAATAAGCAAAAGAGTCTGAGGAGCAAATCCACCAGACCTGTGCTCAGCAAGAGTGATTCTCTGGGTTTGCTGGCTTCTTGATATCACTTAGGAGATAATGTTCCTTGAGGTGTCTCCTGCCCATGTGGATGTGGTGTTGCCCTCTGGTTTTTTTCCAGAGAAAAGAGAGAGTGGTGTGCCCTGTCCTGCAGCCTTGCTAATTGCCTGGCATCCAGTTTCTATGGCAGGTTTTGGGCCCTGGGTTGTTTTTATTGGGTGTGTCAGGTGGATTTATCCAGTGAGTTCTCAGGCCAAAGAGGATCAGCAAAGCTAAATATTGATGCTTTCTGCTTTCTTTCTGTCAGGGGAAGAGAGGCAAGAACTCAAGAGTCAGAGCTTCCTTCCCCAGGTCTTCCTCACCAGGAATTGGCATGAGAAAACTTGAGAGACCCTTCTTTGCATGGAAGTCTCACCATGTAGTTCTTTCTACTGGAGGCGGGGAAATCACTGCCTGGATTTAATAGAAAATGTAATTAGGGTTAACCTTAATTTAAATAATTGTTAAGTTATTAAAATAGCTATTAGCATGCCCTATCATTTGCTATCAGAGAAATGCAAATATGTGTCACCGCATCAATTCACAGGAACACAGATTGGAAGCCGATAATTGTTACTGCAGTTCCCACCCCTGAGATCCAGGAGGTTTTTGTTCTTATATGACAAGCCCCAGCATTTGCAATAGCCTCTCTATCAGCAGCAGTAGGCTCAGGTGGGTGTGGGCAGAAATATAAAGGCATTTGCATCCTCCTGCATTTGCAAAACAGATTTACCTTTGGTGATGCAAAATGGAATATGTCCAGAATCAAACCTCTGTACTTTTTTACATGGTTTTATAGCAATGATTCCATCCTGTTTCTGTTAAAGATTCAACATTTTAATGAGCAATGGATGAAGAAGATCTTTTGGCCTGGGCCCTAGAAGTGCACTACTGTCTATAAAATATGTGTTGTTAAGAGTCATTGCAGTCAAATGGAGCATTATGTAATTCTTTGGCAAATGGGCTCCCTGTGTAAGTATTTGGAAGTTAGAAGTTTAACTTTGTCTTCCCAAGCTGTAAAAGGGTCCCATAATAGCAATTTCTCTTGGCTTGCCAGGCGCAGAAATTAATTCTAGAAAGCTATGTAATAGAAGATTCAAAAGAAGGCAGTATCTATAGAGGCATTACCCTGATATATACATTAATTACTTTCAAAAGAACAAAGTACCAGGTAAATAAAAACCAGAATATTTTTTTTCCTTTTTAGATGAAAATAATGTAAGTTATAGTAGTTCCAAAGAATATTGATCTTAAGATAAAATTCAGGAGGCAGGTAGGTCTAATCCATGACTATTTTTACATGAAGCAGTCCTTGTTTTTGAGAACACTGTCACCATGTATTGAGAGTATGGTTTGATCTGTCTTCTTAAAAATCGTTTCTTTGAATGTAGATTAAATTTCTTTTCTTGGCATTTATTCTTGTGCCACCAGTGTCAAAACAGAAATGGCAAGCATTGTGATAAAAGAAAAATTATTTCATTTCCCTGCAGCTTCTGTAATTGCCTTTGAGTCCTTTTTTGAACCGCTGTTCTGTAACTCCTCAGTCCCTTCCTTGAACAGCAGCTCATTGTTCAGAACTTCTATGCCTCCTATGGCAACAGGACCTTGAAACACAGTGCAAAAACTCAGGTATCTCCAAATCGTGTGGTAGAAAAGAAACTGATTATTTCTCCACTCATATTAATAGATTCAGTTCTCAGAGCTGAGCTCTGATCACTGCCCCGAGCACAAATGAGAGTGTTCAGCAGAGTTGTGCTGTGTCGGTGATGAAGCCACCCCCAATCTTTTCCCAGGTTGGGCCAAATTAGCATAAGTGCTCCATGCACACAGCTGCAGCCTCCAGCATGCAGGAGCTTCTGCAGCAGCTTCCCTTCTCCAGGAGGGGATTCTGCCCCTGGAATGGCACTGGCATGGGTTCAGAAGCCACAGGCCCCCTCTTGCCTCCTCTGCACTCTTTTGTACTCCCACCACGGATCAGTGGGGAAGCTCCACAGGTCAAAGCCTGGTTAGACTCTGCTGAACGTGTTTCCTAAGTGTTGTTCTCTCCCTGTCCCCAGAGAACAGAATCTCTTTCTCTGGGCAAAATGTAAGCCAGATGGGATAATGCATCTGAAAGCTTGAAAGTCAGATCCTCTGAATTTTTTTGCTTTATGATCTTAATTTATGCACATATGAAAGTGAAGCGTGGCTTTTTTCCTCTCTCTCTTTTTCTCTTTAGTACCCAAAACATTAAAAAAGAATCTTTTCCAATAACATTTTAAAAATTCTTTTTAGAATCGAGAAAATTTGGAAAGATAACTCATGAAAAAATGTTCCAGCAAACAATTGTAAAACAAACCATGAGCTTTATTTTTAATTTTCCCTTATCAGCTGTATAAGGAACACCTAAAAGAAGTGTTTTGCTGTGACTTCCAGGGGACCACAAAAGTGGGTTGGGTTTAGACTTTGACTTGTTACAAATCCCAGTACTGACTTGAGGAAGTAATACAGCCAATAGACATCAGAAATGTAAGGATTAATAAGTAAATTTAATTGAAATGATCTTTTGCCCTGAGCATGCTCTCACAAACAGCAAAAGTTTTGTCTAAACTTTCCAAGTTGAGGCTAGAGATGGAAAATCTTGGGCAAATGTTTTATTATGCCACCCTGAGAGGCTCACCCCATTAGAGTTTTTAGTAAAAAGGCTGTGTGGTCATTCACAGGCAGCAATGGCAAATGTTTATTTCCTTTCCAGAAGCAGAAAGTTTTAGAGGGTGAGCAGTTAACTTAGATGTTACAGCTCAGTGTATTTTTTAATGCAATGAGGCATTTGTCACTGGAATCACTCAGGACTATTCTCTGCCTACTGAACATCAGCATGTAATTGCATACTCTCTGTTCAGTCACATATTGCTGCTCATTTGGGACACAGAGCAGTATATTATCTTTAAATATACATGTCTGATCATTAACTTGGAAGATAAATGATATCCATTTTTCTGGTCTGGCTTGTCTGAGACAGCTGTAATATGCTGGCTTGGAACAAATGCAGACTTTTAGAAGACCAGTGTACTTTGTGGCAAAGCCTGTGAGTGGGACACGTACAGCATGGATCTTATTCTGCATAAAGCTGGTTTATCTCTACTCCTGTGGCTTTAGTCATATCATGTGGGTATATAATTCTGCTACAGTTCCCCAGTTTAATACCAGCAGACAAGGTATAATGCAGTTAAGGATTTTCAGCTGTTGAAAGTGGAAACTTATCCTCAAAATTCTGGAGCCTTTTTCTATATAAACAGGATGTTTTATCCATAGATCATATTTGAAGCCTTGATCTCTAAGGTGTGCCCACAGACAGCTAATTACCAGCTCAAAGAAACTGAGATAGAGACATCCAATATCTTGCTCGTGGTCAGACAGCAGATTAGTGGCAGCAGTGGGAACACCAAGTCTTATGACTCCAACCTTGTGCTCACTGCACTAGAGCACAGTTGTCTTGTTTATATCACTGTATTTTCTGAAAGGTTGTTTTTTGGAGGTTTGGTTTTTTTTCTTCTAATCAGATGCTTGTAAATTAAGTTGCTGACTGTAATCAGAAATGTATTTATCACTGACTCTGGCTCACAACCAAGCACACTGTTATTTTTGAAACAGGACAGCATGTACATCTCATTCCAAGGAAAAGTTAATTATGAGTTGCAAGAGGCTATGTCGTGATTTTGTTGTGGCCATTTCTTCTCTATTGGGTCACCATTGCAAAAGACAATTACTCTGCTAATTCTCATTTGGTGCAACTGCCTTGCCTCCAGTGAGCTGAAGTTTTAGTATGCTGACAAAACAAAGCAGGGTAATTTTATAAAGCTGGTGACAATGGGAAGAAATAATCCTAATGGGCATGTTTTGTAAGTGAGGGAGGATAAGAAGACAAACATCCCTCACTGCTTTTATAGTTCAATAATCATCAGGCACCCTAGCTACATACTATTCTTTTCATCACCCAAGAATATTTTGTGGTTTGTAACTCATCACGTTGTCAGAATGTAAGCTCCAAACTCTGTTGGCTGTGCTGTCATGGCAGCAGAATGCCATGGCACGTGAATGCTGGCTGTCCAGCCTTGAGCAGGCTTGCCTCACCTAAGAGAACTGTGCTCCTTGCAAGGAAAAGGCCTAGCAGGAGTAGCCATTTGGATGGATTAAATGATGGCTCTGCTCTGCTGGATCAAATATGCTGGGTTTCTGTTTGTCAGTCTCTGGTAGCAACATTAAGTAAGGGTTTAGTGGCAGTGTTTCCATGCAGCATCAGCCCCCATATGCCATGGCCTCTTACAGCCTGCACAGTAGCTCAGTTAACGTAAGTTCATTAATTCAGTTTGTTTATTAATCCACAGTTCATGAATTGTGAATCTTACCAACTTTAACAGCTAAATGAGTAAGTACTTGCTTCAAACTATACTTTAGGCTAGAGACATGTAGCAGAAATACCAGCATGCTTTTCAAAAAGAAAATGCTAACCCAAGGGAACGCAGCCACCAGAAAAACATTGCTGAATATGACATCTCTTTGAAAATATATTCCCCAATGACTTATGGAAGCAACTTTTTTCCACAGAGAGAATGAACAAAGCCAAATTGTTTTACAATGATATCATCTTCCATGTTCTGAATTGCCTGGTATCAGTATCACTGTGTTATCTATACTCTGAAATACAACTTGTAATGTGTAACTTTACATCATTTAATTAGTATAGAAAAATCAATTCCCTTGGATATTCATGGCTGGGCAAAGTGACCACAGTATACTCAGCCCACCCAATAACCACAGGGCCCTGCTTCAGGGAATACTGATCCTCAGCCTCATAAAATGCTTGTAAGACTTTTGTCACACCAAAATTGCCACTGGGTGATACAGAAAAAAGCATGCCATGTCCCTGTAGCCTGTATAGCTCTCCAAGACATTCCCAGCAGACTTACCACTCTTAATTACCTCTTGTACCATCATAACCTGCCCAATGGCATGTAACACCTACCCATATATCAGTAACTGCCATGAATACACACTCTGGTGGACTCTACGTAGCTCTTACATTGTTTGAGACATTCTGAGTAGGAAAAAAATTCATGGATACAGTAATGATGTCATAGGACCACAGGAGCAGTTCAGGAGGCAAAAAAAAGAACCCAGGACCATGCACAGTGTGGAGACTGTACCAACTGATCCCAGAGACATGGGATGGTCCCTGGCCCTGTTTTATTGAGCAGCTTCTATATCACTCTTATTTATCTTTAAAATAAGGGCAGCTTCATTTCCTTACCTTGCAATAGTATTGTGTGGATTCATACAATGAAGATGTAACCAAAGGAACTCGATTTCTCTTTGACTACATTGTCCTATTATGCAATAAGTGATTAATCTCATTAAATAACTGAAAGGAGGGCCAGATCCTGTCCTAAACTATAATGATGAAATTCCAGTGGAGTACTTTTGTCTTTTGGAGAATCTCATAGGTTGCAGTTGGAAGAATGTTGGGAGCAGGTTCAAATGAAACACAGAGCCAAAGAATGACCTACCAAGGGCAAAAGTGCATGCAGAGGAGAGGGAAAGGAGCACACAGAGGATAACCAGCAACAAAGACCAGTGACTTTGGGAGAATTGGCAGAGAAAAGGGTGGTGGAGAATACAACTCTCACTTGGACTGAAAACATCTTTGGGAGCCAACAAGAACTGCCAAGGCAAAGCAATTGCGTAGATTGCGATCGGCAGTGGAGGGGTTCCAGACACAGGTAACATGTGGCTGGAAAGAATGAAAATAAGTTTAATATTGGAAAGGGACAAAGAAGGCAGAAAGTTAGAAAGCACCATTCTGTACAGCTGTTGCCTCACAGTTTTAACAATATTGTAATGCTAAATCCAGCTTGGTAACTTGAGACTCAGGATAAATATTTTTGAAGTTTTGTGGTGGTGGGTTTGTGAATATTTTTCATATATCCTTTGACTTTTTATTACATTTTCTTCCTAAAGGTACTTTTATATATACCTCTCTTAGAAAAGATGTGAATACTCAATGATCATTTAACACATCTGAAATGAAACAGTTTTATTTTAATATGTCTGCATTGAGCTTTTTGAAAAGCAGAGAAGTTAAGATACATCTTTTTGGGGAAATCATTTAGATAGCGAAGTAAGTTTATGACTAAGTCAAACTCACACCAAACAGAAATAGAGGTTTTAAAGCCATATGACTAATACCTTACTGCCCCTTCATGTGGTTCCCTACACTACAAACACAGCTCATCCTCCCCCTGCCAGGCCAGTCCTGCTCTTGTGCCATCATGCCCTGGAGGAATCATGTTTACTTGTCTGCTCTTCTAGCATAGAAGACATTTCTCCATGGACAACCTTCTCATTTAAATGTAAGTTTGCAGTATTCAAATCCTTTATTACCATGGGGTATCAGTAGGATAATTAAGGGAATTAAGGAGGTCAGACTGGAATGTATATCACTTTATTTCTTCTAATGGAAGAAAATGAGTCTCAGAGAAGGAGAAAGCAAGTTGATTGGCTTTAAAACAGTTTGTTTTACTTACCTGATGGCAAACTAAATTTAGTTTAGTTTGTTACCAGGTTTTCTTTATTTTTCTTAAATAATTTCTGCCTCTGTGAAGTTCCCTATTTATAAGTATTTGTATTTAGAAATCTTTGTGAAAGTTTCTGCTAAATAACAGCTAAATTCCAGACTTGAAGTTGGGCAATTTTTGAAATCACATGCTTAAGCTAGCAGATATAAAATGGCTTTAATGAACTAATTCAGTAGCTTTTTATTAAATACCTTAAAAATGCAGATTAAGCCTGAGTACTTAATATACATAATACTTTAACTTTGTGATTCTACAGCTCTTGTGCAGAATTCTTAATCTTGATGTAGTTTTATAAAAGAGCAACCTTTAAAAAAATCAGCACTATACTTCCAGTTTATGTATAATTTGATTTTTTTCATGGAAGGAAGCCTTTTAATAAGGCAATAGAAATGTAAATCAAAAAATGCATTTAAATAGGTTCCTGCATTTAACAGTGACTTTAACAGTTTTGCAGGTCTCATACATTTTTAGTGAAAATTTTTCTTTAGATTCAGAAATGTCATTAATGCATCAATAGAATATTTGTGGTGCCATCAGAATGAATGACATATTCTGGTAGTTATTTTAAACGTAAGAACAGAACGTATGTTCAGAAACAGCATTAAGAACAGCTCTGCTAAATCCAAAAATCAGAGTAAATCATATGTTGCTGTATGACTTGGAACTATTTGAAATAATTAAAAGGCAGGCTAAAGCTTTTATCAGTAAAAAGAAACATGAAATTAGATGGATGCAGTCTTTTGAACCCTTATTACTTTTTAAAATATTTTTACAATACTGCTCCTGGGGACCAAGTTCGGTGGGAAAGGAAGTAACGAGTACTCCACAGGCTTGAGCTCTCAGCTGTGCAGGAACATATACAAAATAAGTCGCTGCAATTAGAGAGAAATGAAATGCAGATTATATACTTAGCACAAGCCTCCCAGCAGGAATGGCAAAGGATCCCATTTCGTTCCAGAGAGACCCTAAGAGGTCTGGCTGCAGCTACAGCCTTGTCGTTGCTAAGGGGACAGTGTTTGTCAAGCACTTTCTTTTGTCGCTAGACAGCTCGCCCTCCTCCACAGCGCTCAGTTCCGCCTCCTGTGCATGCGGAGCAGCTGCACAAAGTCCTCGGTGCAATCCAGGAGCGCGGCTCCAGCGAGCCGGGTTACAGGTGGGAGGGCACAGGAGCCACGCACAGAATCAGAGTGCACTGAAGGCAATTAGAGGGAGATGAGGAGAGGGAGCGAAGGAAGCTGTTTCATGGCAACAGGAGCGACTTTGTCAAGGTTAGCCAAGAACAGCAACTGTGGGTAGGTTTGGCCAGGGCTAGTCAATAAACCAGGACTGGCACACATGCTGTGGGTAACTAACGCTGCAAACCACCTTAGGAATCTCTTATCACTTCCCCTTCCTCGGGAACATGATTAACTCCCTGTGCTGACACCACCACCTATGCATGCACCACTTTTCCGAGCTGCCTGGGCCACAGGGAAGAGAATCTCTCCCACTCTCAGATTTGCAGTGCCAGTTGGTGAGCAACCAGCTTTAAGAACACCCTGACAGGAAAACTTCTGTACCATTCAAGCAATATGGGATTTAAATGTTTTAATAACCAACACTGTGACAGCTTTAACTCTGCCTCTATATATGCTGTGGGTTTACAGTTTGTTGCAGCTCAGTCTCTGCTCACACCATTTGCAGCCTCTCCTCTCTCAGATGAGGTTGTGACAGCAAGGTCATTCATTTTATGCTGGCATGAACCAGGCCAATAGGCTCTGTTAGCATCCAGGACCTTGTTCTTTCTAAAAATAGGCCTTCAGGAGAACTGGATCATATCTTTCAATCCCCTTTTAATATTTTAAGTATGAATAACAGCGATTGAATTTGATTTTGTTCCATGGTGTTACCTTTGATGGCTTTTTTATGAAGAAGATTTTTTCCACCAAAAAAATAGGCATGGCTTTCTGAATGGCTGGCTGCTTATACTACATATGTGCCTGTTTTCATATCCCTATTTTATGCTATGGCTTCTCTAATCAGATGTTCACATAGCTCTTCCGTAAAAAAGCACAGTAATCCCCATCCATTTGTGTGTTGGGATATTCATATGCGATGCCTCTCTTTGCAAGAACACAGGGGGTTTGTTGTTAATTTACATTAAAATATATGCTTTGTTTTTTTAAGTGTAGCCAAATGGCTCATTTTTCATATTTTGCTGGAGTTGTGAAGGCCATTTGCTGGGCTTTGAGATTTCTAATGTGATTTCCCAAGCAAATTAGGCTTATGTGAACATGTTCTCTTTGTCAAATGCTTCTACCTGGGAAAGCTGAGGGAAGCCTCAGCTTAGGAACAGTTGGTCAAGTTCATCAAGATCCCAGAAATAATTAGGTTCCTTCCAGTTTCAGGGAAACCAGCTTCTGTGCAGAGGAAAGAGAATGAAACTAGTGCCCTCATTGAAGGAAAGGTCGAGAATTGAGCAATTATGGCAGTTCATCATGTGTACCTTTCATTTGGCAGCTTCTCAACTGTTCAAACGGATGGTGCAAAGCTCTGGAATAATTGCAACATGTCCTGTTAACACTGGGAATGAAGCAGAGGACAACGTGGGGACAAGCTGGAGCTGCCCCACTGGGGAGGGATGGAGATAAGTGGTACAGAACTACATCTGCAGGACACTGACTTCATCAGTTCAGCTTCTCATGGAAGAGCTGGTGTGTCTGAATGGGTTGTGCTTGAATTTGGCACATGATACTTTTGCACACTTCTGGGTTACCATTTCTGTAGTTTGTGGGAGCACATGTGCTCATTGATTGGCACATTTCTTTGGAATTGCATTTAATAGTCCTAGCTGTATCTTCATGAGGTTTTTGTTTTGGAACAGTGCAAGGCAACACAGTGGAATAATATTAACTTTGGTTGCTTCAGCCAGTTAAGATTTTTACGAGTGCACCAGTAAGAGTCGTTATTTTATTCATCCAGCTCTGAAGTTTGCATGTAACTTATGGCTAACTGAACATCCACTAGAATGATTAGGCATCAAAAATCACCTTCTTGCTTATGTTTTCAATTTTTATTTCTGTAGCATTACCCGTGGATTAAAAACGTGAATCTGAACAAAAATCTTTGCATTTTGATTTAGCTCATAGGACCTTTTCCAACTGTATTCCAGTTGGAAATCCGACCTTGTGGAATCCCAAATTTGGCAGAAGGAAGGTGCTGCTGGAAACACTATTTTGCAGTTTCTCAACCATTTATTCTTGAATATGGAGTTACACACTGAGTATTATTTGGCCAAATCATTTGCTTCAAGAGTCAGGTTTATGATTCTTTTCTCCAAGAAGTGGAGACTTGAGTATGTCTGGTGTATTGCTCTTACCACATGTAGCTCTGCAATTCCAGAGGGCTCAGGTTGTCTTTCCTAGCTTTCAAAAACTATGAGAAGCTAAATAAGAGTCACAGGTTATTTACTTGGTGCCAAAAAACTTGATAATGCAAACCTTAATATTGAAAGGTCAGGTATTTAATGTCCTAATAAAGAACACTGTGCATGTGAAACTAATCTGATTGCAAATCTGATTGGCAGTGTTCACAAAATTGCTGCCAAAAATCCTTACGGGAAGTTGTAAACTGATATCCCAAATCAATTAGGACACAGCACTGTATTATGATTCTTAGCCATCTTTTCATAGGCTGGAGTAATAATATCTTTGGAGATCTTTCTTGAAGATGTTTCAGAGGTCATGTTTTAACTTCAACATTATGGGTTAGAGATTTTGGGTTTGTCTGTTTGTCTCTTCACTTCAACATTGCTGCACCAGGTTTTTTTGCTTTCCTGTAAATAATCTGCAAGGAGAGAACACCCTGGAGCTGCATATCATTGTGCTTCTTGCTGGGACTTTTTAAAGGCTCCTGGTCAAAAAGCCAGATTTTCAGTTTTGTGGGAATTTTGATCCCTTCTTTTAAAATCTCTTTTCCTTCCAGACTGAAATACAACCAGGGAGAAATACATAGGGAGGTGTGGCTGCAAGGACACTGTTTTGGAATGCCCCATTAAGTGAAATTTCAACAAAATACTGAACTTTCTAATGGAAAGATTTTATATTGATAAAGTCAAGATCTTCATTTTAATGTCATTATTATGTTAAAACATAACATGAAGGAAAAAGTATTGAGAGTAAAAGTTTTTTTCTGAAATGCAAGACCTTGGATGTTTTGCCTCCTTCCCCAATGGTATTTCAGTGAAATCACTCTGTTTCTGCAGAGTGCCCACAGCTGAATGCAATGGCAACATTCCACTGGAAAATTTACATCCAGCTCTTGGAAATTTTCTTCCACTGTTTGTTCAATCGTGAACTCGCTTTGTTCGCACCATGACAATTATAGATACCTTATCTGTCTGGCATCTTAATTAGCAGATTACTAATCTAGGCTTTCTGGTTACTGATAGTCTGTGTTTTCTAACACTTCAGCTAGTCTTTTCATTCATACATGGTTTTCATATAGTCTAAGTTTTCAGAAAGCACAGACTCTTACAACATTATATCTGGTTTAATACTAAGATAATGGCTAAAATAGAAGAGAAAATCCCAAAAGGTCTGGCAAGGATCATGCTGTAAATGGATCTTTAATGTATTTCTCTACCTAGGGCACTCATGCCAAAGTTTCCAGCAGCTTTTGGGTTTAATTGCCAAAGTGGCTTCACATCAGTGCAGTGGGAGAAGTTTCTCCTGTGTAGGTAGTTTGTTGGAAAGTTTAGGGCTTATGGGATTAAATTTATCCTGTATCTGTCAGATAGTTGCATTGCTGTCAGCAAATCTGTTGTCACAATAGGTTCTTCTCTTTGACAGGAATCTTTTGATAACCTGTAAATTGTTCACCTTTACTTAAGGGCTGGAGTTGAGCTGTAGTCATGTTTGTGTGCAGCTGTGCTATTCTGCAAAGGGCATGCTTGTGGGATCCCATGTAAATGCTTCCAGCAGGATGAATTGCCCACTGGATTCAGTAGAAGGCTTCTGACACATCCAAACCGACCAGCTGTGCTCCTTTTGTGCAGGGAATGGATGAAGCTACAGCTTACACAGTCTCAATTACACCATAGGAACAGAACTAAAATAGTTGAATTTTGGAAGTTTGTTCAAGATTTGTCCCTCCTGGTAACATTGAAAAAATGAGACTGTTATGGTGGTGGGCAGGAGTATCTGCTGTTTGAATAAAGCTTAGAAATTTTAAACATGTACTTGTGAAACTTAAGCACAAATAGAACAGATTTGATTCAGCATAGCTCCAAAAAGTCGTTTTTGGTTCCTTGCACATACATTTCACACCATCTCTTTGTTGATGTGGAATCATGTTTGTCCTGAAACTTCTTTCCAAACTGAGCTTTCGCAACTTTTGTGGAAATTATGTGTTTCTTTTCTATGTGTTTTGAAAACCAAACCCCTGGACTAAGAGTTACAATCATATTGTCATTAATTCACAAACACGGGTTCATTTCTCACTGTCAAAAAGAGTTTGTCCAATGACATGAACTTCTGCATCCATTATGGTAATTGCATACATGAATCATGGAATCGTGATGACATATGAGGCTCTCCAAAAATATTTGGATGACTTTTTAAACATCTCAAAAACTACATGCTGGATTCTGTATGGGTGGATGTCTGTGCCCTGGAAAGATTTGATGACATCTGACTGGTAGTTCCTTCATACTGGGGAGGCTGCCAAAAGCAGGGAGAGAAATAAAAAAGAGAGCAGAGAAGAAGAATAACTAACCATGTACTTGATACCACAGGAATCTTCATCCCTGTACTCAATACAGTAATATCATCCGAAAAATGGCCACCAACACAAATTGTGTGGAAAGCTTCGGGGCTGGAACACTTTCTAAGAGCTGGAGAACTGAGGAAAAATCATGGACGGAAGAGGAAGAACAGCAAATCATCGGGGTATTTGAGGTAAATGTCAGTGCTGGTACAGAGAAATATATTTGCCATTAAGCTCTGCTGACATTTTCTCTTTTAAGATCTTTTTTACAGTCGGTTCTGGTCTGGACATATGTCTGTCATTTGGGACTTGTGTTTTTCAAGACAGCCATTTTGCTCAGGCTGACTGTGCTTTTAAATGCCTCACTTTTAGATGTTTTTTTTTCCTGAGGTGAAGAACAAATTTGAGAAAACACATTGATTTTTCTATATGACAAAAGATTTCTGAAGGCTGTGAGGCTGAAGGGGATTAATGCTTCCAGGGTTTGAATGGTGACTAAACATTTGGCAGAAAGATGATACTGGTATGAAGGATATTCCTCCTTACCATCTTGTGAAAGTTTTCCTATGTTTGGCCAGTCTATACGCGTATGAAAAACCTGTTTACGTGTAGCAATGTGTTTCTTTATAGCTCCAAATGCTAGGAGGACTTTCTGTCACAGTAACAGAGTTTCATCTGTTACATCCTGTAAAAGATTACAATATAGAATTCATAATACAAGCTATCTGCTCGGCTGCTTTCTCTCTTGGTTGGAGGAGCCATGCATGGTTTTCCTCAGATGTCCTTCTGGGTCCTTGTGGTAAACGCTGCAGGGCCTTGCAAAATCTTTGCTCAGGGTGAAGATCCTTTTGCCACTTCTGGCAGGCGAGGAAGAGAATGTAGAGGAAGGACATCCTGGCTGGGACAACAACTGCAGAACTCCAGGGAAAGAGAGGCTGGTACAAGGGCAAGAGAGCTGATGAAAAGGCGTGGAGGGGAAAGGAAGAACCTGTGGCAGGTGGGACAGAGGAATAAGTGGCAACAGAGGCTCCAACACCTCTTGACCTGCTCCAACAGGCCCACAGCCTTCTTATGTTGCTGGCCCCAGAGCTGGACGTGGTATTCTAGGTGTGTTCTCATGAGAGTGGAATAGACGGGGAGAATCCACTCCCTTTGAAATTCTCTCCAAAAGACAGTTTCACCGTGGTATTTTAAAAGAAAGGGAAAAGAATCCTGGAAAGGACAGTGTGTGGAGGCAGTACTAGAGTTGCCACAAGCAGTTCTGTGCAGTTATGGATTAGTTAATTTAATGAACCAAGCCGGTTTTGTCATAAATTGTGGGGTTTTGAGGTCACTTGGTCCATTCAGCCTGGAGCAGACAGAGGGGAAATCTCATTGCAGTTACAGTTGCCTCGTGAGGGGAAGAGGAGGGGCAGGCACTGATCTCTGCTCTGTGGTGCCCAGTGGCAAGACCTGAAGGAAAGCCCTGAAGTTGTGTCAGGGGAGGTTTAGGTTGGGTATCAGGAAAAGGTTCTTCACCCAGAGGATGGCTGGGCACTGGCACAGTGCCCACAGCACCAAGCCTGGCAGAGCTCAAAAAGCTTTTGGACAATACTCCCAGGCACATGGTGTGACTCTTGGGTTGTCTCGTGCAGGGCCAGGAGTTGGACTCGATGATCCTTGCGGCTCCCTTCCAACTCGGGCTATTCTGTGAAGCACGGCTTTGCTGACACTTAGAGCCGTCAGAGCTTTGGGTTTTACTTCAGCCCCTCGCTTTGGGAAGGGAACGCAGGGAACAGAACCCTGGAGAGCGGTGGAGCTTCCCCTGACGGGCGGGCACCCCCGTCCCCCGGGGCCGTGAGGCGCTGAGGGCCGGGCGGGGCCGGGCGGGGCCGGGCGGCGGCGGCGGCG
>VZRX01021897.1:61840-96865 GCA_013398075.1 Notiomystis cincta
GGGCTCTGCCGCCGCCGGGTCCCGGACCGCCGGGGTCCCCCGCTCCCGGGCCGGGAATGTCGGTGCCGGAGGTGCGCAGCCCTGTCCACCCTCCCCGCAGGGACTTTGCCAACTGCTCTAAAAGTCGTTGTCACTCTCCTGGCCCCGGAGTCTCTGAAAACTGAGTCCCCATGCGAGGGATGCTCCCTGCTCTCCGCCGGTTGCTGGGCGCTAACAGGCTGCACAGGAGCTGCTGTCCGCAGATCTTTCTAGTCATCACTTAGAAACAACAACAACAAAGGAGCGAAATGTACGAGACACTTGTTGGGTTTGTTTGGAGATGCTCATCTTCAAAGGCAGGGCTTCTGAGCTTTGCTTTGAAACCTCTCCTCTCGACTCTGAGAGTAATTTTGCGCCTCGTGAAAAATCCTTTAAAAAGCCCCCAGAACTTTATTTCTGGCCAGACAAGGACCTAAGGTATGCAGCTTCCTCGGGCCGAGGTGTTTCTTTCTGAAAGCATCTGTTGTCATAACTTAAAGGCTTTAGGAAAACAGTGTGTGTGTGTGGGAAACAAACTGTTCTGGTTTGTTTCGCATGTGGGATGCTTCTCTGCTGTCAGTTTCCCTGGATTAGTAATTGGGCCCTCTGTAAGAAGAAGTTGCACTGATCAAGCAAAGCTGCGTGTTCACCCTGTCTTGGAAGCTGTGCACACCAGGAGTCTGAGCTGGCCAGCTTTGTGTTGGCTGGGTTCTTTTCTGCTGCAAAGTCCTCTTAATATTATCAAGAAGATAGCAAAAAAATTCTGCTGGGTCTGGACATTTTACATAACTTGAGCTCAGAAAAAAAAAATTATCCTTCAAAATCTGTCTCTGTTTTCATTTTAGGCAGCATTATCCCAGAAATCTGTGAGGATCTGTTAGATCTGAAAATATTCACAATATGTGAAATTCGTGTGTAATATTTTCAGAGGATTTAGGGTATTATTTCTTTAAAGTTAATGCAAATAGTCACGGATGAATAAAGCAATCTAGCCTTTGAAAGGAATACAACACTTCTCATTATGGCCAGACTTCAGAAATAGCTCAACTGTCTTGTAGATGCTTATATGAAATATCCAAAATGAGACTTAAGCTCTTGAGGAAATTGGGTACATAGTTTACAGTTAAATGTGAAATGGGTTTAAAAAACATTCCAGTCATGAAAGTGGTCTGCTAGGTTTTGATTTAGGACTCTTCCTGAGGACAGCAAATGCAATGTATTTTTCTGCTGTAGCCTGTAGCAGGCATGCCTCCTCCTCTTTGTTTTCAGCTGACTGGCTGATTGCTGTAGAGTTGTTGGTAGGTGTTACAATTTTTATTCCTTATCTTGATGATCTCTCCCTCCTCTTTGTGCAACAGTACCTTGCCTTGACTGTACTTTTTAGCAGTACTGTGTTCTGGCCAGCAGTGTTTAAAAATATGAGTTTGATTGGATTGAATATTAGCTCTTGAAGGCAGCATCAAACCATGGGATTTCTAGTCTAAACTGTCAAAATACAGAATTTGCATTGCGTCAAAGTAAATTTGTAAATGTATTTAAGTAAACAGAGAAAATACTTTGCTCAGTTTTAAGGACATTGCATTTGGTCAGATTTTTTAATTTTTTATTTTTTGGTGGAAGCAGAGAGAATAAGCAAGATTGAAAATTTCTGTTTGAAGAATAAATATAAAACAGTTCAAAACTCCTTCAAAGCAGGACATAGATGTGAAGAGTGCACTAAATTAAAAGAGCTCAAATTAATATAAGCTTTCTTAGCTGATTTTGGCTGTTCTTAAAAATCTGTAAGTACCCTTTCCAGTGCCACTATTTCAGCATACCAGCTTCCAGTGGTTCTAACTCTAAACCCCAAAGTTTTTGTAAAAATGAGGCTTTTTGTATGAAGTGTTACAGAGAACCAGGGTGCCACTGGCCATGGTCATTGGTCAATGTCAATCCTTTGGTATGCTCGCTGACAGATGTTTGAAACACGAATATTCTTCATGTGACCACGTTCAAAGCAGGATTTGTGATTGCAGGAACTGTTACATCTTTTCCTTTAGGAAGTTTGTGTCGTGTTAAAACATGTTCCATTTGTATTTCTTTATAAAGACATCAAGTTACAGTTTGCATAGGTCAGGCAGTCTCAGATTTGTGAGGAAACAACAGAGAGCAACTCTATTAGAAAAGTGCTGGCTCAAATGAGCTTTAAGAATTGTATTTGCAGTTCTTATTTCTGTAGTTATCTTCCCAAACACAACTAGTGTGTACTAGGAGATCTGTTTTATGATGCAGGGTTATTTATTGCTTGATATTTCCACTTTTTCATAGGGCAGTATTAATATGGAGAGTATCAGGAGCTGTCAAGTATGGTAGAGAGTGAGGCTAAACTGAAAGCAGTGGTAAAACCAAACTGGTGGGCAGTCTGAGATGAAAATCTCCTATGTACTGCTCAAGCCTGGGGTCTTGTGGCAGTTTGTTGGGAGTGGGGAAGAAAGCTGAGGAGTGATTTCTGAGAAGTCCTTCGGCACCTCTGTGGTCATGTTCCTCGTGGCAGCATTAACTTGATTGCTCTGTGCTGCTCCTCCTCCTTTGAGCAATAGCAAAGCTTTGGTGCCTGCCTTAGGAGAGGTCTGTAGAGCTCTGCCTGAGCAGCTAGCAGTGGAATCCACACTGCATTGCGTGGAGGTGGGGCAAAGAAATGTTAGAGGTCACAGGTGGAATGTTTTATAACCTAAGGCAGAACTGTGTGTCTTGTATATCCCCATGAATCTACTTTTACCAGATTTTTTTGGGCTGCACTTGAACATGCTGTAATCTAGCACAGGCTGTACAAGTTTACATTTCACAAGGAGGGGAATACATCTGGAGATGAACCTTCTCAGACTGAGCTAAATCTCTTTGATTTTAAACTCTTTCATATGGTTTCCATTGTGAGGAGTTTAGTGCTAAGAAATGAGAAGTAGTGTTAAGGAGAATAATGAGCTGTACAGAAAAAAAGGAATCTAGTAGAGAGAAGAAAGATGGTGTTGTCATCTAATGAGTTATTGCTAAAGTAATGAGTCTAATGAACATGGCTTCCTCTATTTCCCCCCTGTGCTCCTATCAGTTTAACACTTCTCCTTCCCAAAGGAGAGGTCAAGGTCTTTGTCAAGTATGTACCTTTTTGATCATTTTGTTCCTGTCTGTGAAGTGTCCTGATCTCTGTGGTTTCTGGGAAGATTGTCCCTTTCTTTTTCCTATCTTCCAGCTGTTTGGTTTGGAGCAGGCAGCTGCACCTGTGTGTGCTGTGCAGGGGTTTATTGGTTGGTGGGCTGTCCTCATGTTCAGTGGGGCCTGTGTTTGTGTTACATTTGACTGCTGATTTTAATGGAACATTAAATTAGGTTCTTAAAACTTTCTGACAATTCTGTCTTAAGTTAGCCAGAGAATTTGTAAACAATACAAGGATGAGGCCGGAAATGAACTGTTTAATTATATAACCCTCATTTCCTTGGGAAACAAAGACAGAAATTGTGGAATGAACCTACTTTTTGTTTATGGGTACAGAAGAAGAGACTATTTAGAACACTGCCTCATATAGGTCACATGAAAACTATGCCTAGTTGCAACTTTCCAGAATCTAGAAAAGGAAACAACAGAGCAGTGAGGTGCTTACAGAGCTAGAGTAGGAGTATCATGTGTAGCTTGTAGGTTGAATCTGGCCTGGGGAACAGTTTTATCTTGACTTCCCAGTTACCTGGGCTATTCAGGTGTCTCTGCAGTGTGCACTACAAGGGTGTAAGGTGACATGGAGATCCTCAAGTTAGTGCTGACCTGACATGACAGTAAGTGCTGCTGAATCCAGGCTGGCTGTGGCCAGGGCAGGGGTTGGGCAGCAGCATCAGTATTTAATGAAGCCTAAATATGAGGAGATGTATTTTGTACTTAGGCCCACTTCTAAACACATTTGTCAGCTGTGTGGTGGATCACATGTCAAGGTATCATATTGGATCAGCCACACAGAATTGGTTTAATGCTGTCTTATGCTTATTCAGTGTCTGTAGTGGAAACTATTCAGTGAGTGCTGCCTGGTATTTTCATTGTAAGGATGATTTCCTGCATTATTTGCTGATGGCAGTGAAACCTTGTGCCATAGGCAAAATCACCAATTTCCTGGTTGGATTTGTCTTACACCATCATTGCTGTAGTGTTGAATCTATTGAAATAAAGGAAGATGGTAGGTCTCTTATCTTTTTGATAACAAAGGGGGCTACCTTTTAAAAAAATGCCACCTAATCTCTAATGTTTTACAGACTTCTTTTTGACAAGTTCCCCGTGGGTTGAGATGAAGCTATCATACTTAATATAAGAACAGTTGATGTGTTCAGAGTGAATTTTTTCTTGAATTCTCTTAATTTTCAATCCCTAGCACTTTTGCAAATTGGAATTCTAGGTGTTCAAGATGGGCATGCAGGAAAGCAAGCACACAACCACTACCTGATTAAAAATGTTTGCTTATATTGACATCAAAATACAGGGAACCTCTAAGAAAGGGAAGAGTTTTGTTGTCTTCCAGAGAACTTTCAACTGTTTTAGCCATTAGGTCTAATTTTCTCTTCACCCTAATTCAGTTAAACCTCTCCCAGCTTTTGTAGTGAATGATGCAAAGGATTCACAGCTGATACTCTCAAACTGTTTCCTGAATATTGTCAGTTTTTGAACTGCATAAGGCCAAGGGCCCATGTTGAATGTAAAAGTTGAAGTGGATTTCAAGTCAGCAATTAATCACCAAACCTCCTAATTTTTGTGCATTTCACTCTTGGAGATGGGAGACGTTTCCTGATTTCTGTGTAAATCTGTTTGTAGAATAAGAAGGGGAAATTTTGGGAGGATTTTGAAAGTTAATTCTAAGACAGCAAATGAGTGTTGAGTTTGTGAACTAATAGGTCCTGTTCTGCAGAGGAGAATAATCTTTGATGTGAAAAGGGATAAATTCATTATGACTGACACATCTTACAGGTACTTTTGTTCTGTAGGCTAAAATAAGCAGTTTTCCTACCAAGTGGAATCTTTTGCAATACAAATTCTTTGTAGTAATTTCCCTTTTTATCACAAACCTACTGCATTATCTGAAATATTTGAAACTATTTCTATGAGTATATTTTTCTCCATAGATCATAGAGTCATTTTAAAAGAAGAAATGTTTCTCAGTTTACTTTCTCTTGTGAAACTTTGCTCTAGAGTAGTGATTAGTGGTGTTAATTAAAAACTGTAGGAATTTGCCAAAGTCATACTAATTTTTCATCTTTGTGTTGTTGTCAGCTTTTGTTGTTGATATATTTTTTCTAAATTTCCTGAACATTTGGTAGCATTGTACATTGCTTGGCAATGTATGTTTAATCTTCTTGTCATTTTCAGTGAAGTTCCTTCTGTAGCTGCTGGTTTTCTTTCTATTTTTAGTAAAAAAAAATTATAGGTTTTAGGTCATATTTGAGCCATTTATACTGGATGTTTCTCTTGCTAGTTATATTTACTGTATTTCTTCATTTCCACTTATCTGAAGAAATACTTGACTGAGAACAAAGTGAACTAAAGAACTTACCAATATTTTTATTAGTGCTGGTTATATTTCAGTTGTCAGAAGATTAGGGAAAGAGAAGTTTCTGCTCATTCTGGATAGAAAGGAAGCAGAGAAAATACTATTTTCATGATGCCCAGAGAAGGTCTCAAATAACCTCTCTACTTTATGATTTAGTTTAGCAAATCCATCTCTTTTTGGCTACTTTCAGTCCATTCAGATGCTTCCATTTATTTCAGTGTGGGTAGGATTGGATGCAAAATTTGTTGGAGAAACAGAAGCAGCTGTGCTGTTCTCAATCAATTTTCACTGATTGCTAATTCATTGATGAGTGTCATTGGTTCTGTTGATTACAAATATAGTTAAAAAGAAAGTATTTCCCATGAAAAAAAGGTTTTGATGTTTGTCACTACTTTTGTGGTTGGATAACAAACCCCAAAGTATTCTTAGGACAGGTAGGTGATCTATCCTTAGGCTAAGAAGTTACTAGATAGGGATCTTTTAAAATGGTCCTAGTAAAGAAGAGAATCTCTACAATAGGAGCTTGTATCATAAAATCAGAACATAGATTTCTGACTTTTACTCTTGAAAACATCTGGTCTTGAACATGCCTGCTGCTAATTTATTCTGATCATTATTTCTCTTATTAGTGGGTTAGACAGTGAATAATTGTTCTATATTCACCTGTTTATATCCACCATCTGTTGTGGTTTTTTTTTTTCAGGTCCAAGAGTCTTAATCTATTAAGTCACTCCTCATATGGAAACCATTTGTGTTTTAACCATTTTTATTGACTATTTTTTGGTCTTTCTCTATGTCTTCTGTGGCTCTGTTTTATTCTTTGAGGTTGTGAAACCAAGAGGAGACATAAAAGATGTAAATATATAAATAAGTATATAAAATAGCAATTTTTTTTTACCTTGCTGTCTCTTTCCTCATAAATTCAGATGTTGTTGGCTTTTTATATTGCTTTTTGACTAGTTCTAAGCATTCAACTTCAAACTTTTCAATTTTTGAGTATGCAGTATTATTTGTAGACTAAGCTTGTGAGAAAGGATGCTAAAGGAATGCAGAGGTGATTTTACACCATGAGTGAGGATGGGCTAATGATTGTATATAACCTTTTCAGGAGAAACACTGATGGCAGCTGTGTGGTTGCTGTTGTGTGAAAGTCTTCAGCTGTGTTTATTTTCCATTGCAGTGAACTGTCCGCTCATCCAAGCCCAGATTCTTCCTTAAATTCAGTTCATGGCATGAGGCAGCTTTTCAAGTAGATTTGTTGGTATATGGAACCCAGAAGTCTTTCATTATAGCTGTCTTTTTTAATAAATTTGTAACATGTTGCATGAAACGCTTAGCATAACAATGGGTTTCCTTGCATTCCTAGCAGAAGCATTAGTGTTTCCTCGTGCTTAGACATGGTAACATTAACGTTGTGTTAGGCTTTGTCACTTGAATCCTGTTTTATGTTTCTACACTGTTGCACTCCGTTCCTGCTACTCAACCTGCTCAGTGTTGTCGTTCTGCGCTGGAATGTCGTGGGTTTGCCAAGGGAAAAAATAGTTGTCTATTGTTGAATAAAATGTTAAGTAAACGTTTGTTGAATGTGGTCCAAACTTATGAAAATGCTAATTAAAAAACAGTTCTCAGCAGGAAAGTAATTTATCATGTAAAAAGTGCATCCGAAAAATTACACCCGCTGACAAAAGGCTTTTGTGATGCAGTGTAATGTTCTGCTGCAGCTACAAACATGGGTTTGTTGCTGAACTGAAGAATAATGAATTTTATACAGAGCAGCCTAAGTTGCATCACAGTTTTGGTGCTGGAACTGGGTCCATGCACCGTGTTTGTTGGTGGGATAGAAGGTACCTTGGCCGAGTTTGTGGATGGTGCCAGGGAGGGAGTAGTTAATAGCTGGAGGGAAGGGCTGCTACCTGGCAAGTGCTCAAGGAGCCCAAGGTGGGCTGGAGGAGCCTCAGAAACTTCCAGAGGGACAGGTGAAGGCCAAGCCCTGCACTACCAGCTGCAGGCAGGCTGGCCAGGAGCTCCTCTGAACAGAAGACCCCGAGGATCCTGGGGAACAGCAGGCTGAACATGGACCAGCCACGTGTCTGTGGCCTGTATCCAGCTGTGTTAATCCAGCATGAGAGGCTGACACACTGGAGACACCTCAGAGAGGTGGGGGGGAACTTAAGAGTACGTGGCACATGAGGAGAGGCTTAGGAGATACAATTGTGTAGTCTGGGGAAACCTGACAGGCACTCTTACAGCCTTTCACTGTGCGGGGGGGTCTGAGAGATGGAGAGGGCTTCTTGAGCTGCCCAGTGAAAGCACGTGGGGCAGTGGCTGTGAGCTACAGCAAGGGGAGTGCTGCTGGCTCACAGTGACAGGGGTGACTCTGGGGTGACTCTGGGGTGACACCTCGCCCCTGAGAACTGGCGGTGCCTGGAGAGGTCTTGGAAGTGTGGTTGTTGCAGAACGTGGTTGGTTGAGGCCCAGAGGAACTTTCAGGACGCTGGTCCTGGTCCTGGTCCTGCTCTGAAGTCTTTGAGAACACCAGATGTCATTCATTCCCAACCTAAATCACTCTGTGCTAGTGCCTGTGATAAATTTCCTAGCAATTGTTATCAGCATCTAAAGGTGAAGTTCCAGCTAAACTCTGAACATAGTAGAACATCAAATTTTGAATCAGACTGGTTTAGAAAAACATAAAATTTTCAGTCAATACAAAATTCAGTATTCATCTTCTTTGATGTAGATCTTTTCATCTTTTTGCTGCCATAGTCATCTTGACAAGTAGAGACTTGTTACATGAAACCTTTCTTTAAATTGAGAAAATGAAACTTATCAGGTGTTTCAGCTGCATCTGGAAAACATCTGGCCATTCTGTTTGTGTTAAAGGTTTGAATGATTTAGACTGCTAGGACCACTAGGTGGTTCTTCTTGCTCAAGAAAATGAAAATGTTTTGTTGAATGAGCAGTTCTAAAATTACTTGTTCTTTCATTATATTTTGTTTTACTTCCTTTGTCTGAAATTATGAAAACTCTGTGTACCCAGGTGGGTTTGTTTCTGTTCTCAGATTTCATTTTGGACAGAATATTAAGTAGTTTTATGCAAACTCACTTAAACCAGTAAAATCTTAAATATAAGATCATGTTTGTAGTCAAGATGAAATGGAACTAATAATAATTTGAATCTAAATCAAGCTTAAATTTTAATTAGCCATAACATTGTGGTGAACTAACACTATACCATGATAAATTACCTGAAAATAGTATTTAAAGAATAAAATTTAAGTGTGTCATGCCACTGAACCTTTGGGATTTGTGGGCTAACCAACACAAACCCACTATTTTCAGACTGAAATGCTAAATTAATGGTTGACATCTTGCTGTGATGCAGAATGTTTTCATATTTTCAGTTTGGTTTCCTTTTTCATTTATTAAAGGCTGAGAGAATTCTTGGGAGTTGGGAAGATGGAAAAACCTGGGTTTATTTGTTAACTGGTGAATAAAAGCAAGGTGTGAATAATATATTAATTCCACAGTTTTGAGGACCACAGGGGAAAAGAAGAATCTGTCCAGGTCAACTGAGGACAAAATTTCATGCCTTTAAAACACTGGTTAATTTAAAATATAAAAGATGCTTTCTTTAACTTTTGTATTACTTGATGCATTTTTACTTAACAGTTGATTTCCAACCAAACCAGTTTGAAAAAAAAACTAATAAATGAATCACCTATTAAAAAAAAGAAATAACATTATAGCATTTTCTAGCAAAAGGAAAAGGAATAAAATCCTGACTGAATGCCTGTTAAATGGTAAAAATTTATTTTGTAGGCTTGTGGTCAATAAAAAGTAACACATTGAGTAATGTAAAAGCTTTATTTAGTGGAACACCATCTTATATTAGAACCTAAATGTCTGAGTAAAGATCACTTGCTTTAGAAAACAATAGGGAGCAATGCAGAACCCAAACCTAAAATTAGTATTTTGTGATACAATTTCAAACAGGTTGTTTTCACTGAGAGCAGTGAATATAATTAAAATCTATTGCTGCTGTCTTCCCTCAGCCAGTTCTAGGTGAATCTTTATTTTTAACTGTCTGGCATCTGTATAATGAAAAATCCTTTTATTTTTTTGCCATAATTTTTATTTTTTCTTTACTGCTGAATTTAAAACTAACAGGGGAAAAATTCTAGGGAGAAGACTTTCAGTCACTCTTATGGTTTATCTTTTGTACCCTGAAGATGATTGCAATGACTTTAAAGAAGATTGTGATCTTCTCCCTCTGTCTGGTTTTGGGGTTTTAGGGTTTTTTTAATGCCTTGCTGTTATAAAAGAGGATTATATTTTTAATTTAGTTTTTCTTATGTTTTCCTTCCAAAATGCTTTTTGAATGAAAATGATGTTGCCAGCTTGTAAAATACACTGAAAACAGGGAATTATATTGCTGTTACAACTGGCTTTTGTAAGGGTGATGACTCTACAAAACTCCTGGGAACCTCAGACTCACTGATACTTGATTTCCCATTCAAGAGTATATTTGAAGCTTGTATTTCATATTTTTGAGTATGTTGACATAAAATGAGGTTTCATTTTAGTTTCACAGACATTTGATTTTATTTTAGAAGAGTTATGTTTTATTCCATTCATTTGATCCCTTTTCTCCCTCCAATTTATTGGTATTC
Source organism: Notiomystis cincta (assembly GCA_013398075.1). Classification (NCBI taxonomy): domain Eukaryota; kingdom Metazoa; phylum Chordata; class Aves; order Passeriformes; family Notiomystidae; genus Notiomystis; species Notiomystis cincta. The sequence goes on from VZRX01021897.1 coordinate 72,086, forward strand.
TACAGTTATTTCTTTAAAGTGTAATTTAAGTATAAATGCAGGTATTTTCTTAAAGTGTTACAACACCATCTGCTAGTGTTACCAATTAAGTGTTTTAAGTATTGGTTGGTATCCTTACAAGCTGTATTGTATGTCACAATTAATTTTTTATGGAATGGAGGAGAGTGATAAGTGCTATATAATGTATTTCCATATTTTTGAGATGGGAAGAATTTTGTTACCTGAAGCTTGTTTTAGTATGTTCCTGGAGCCCAGGAGTGATTAATGCATATGAAATAGATGTTTTGTGAGGTTTTGGAACTCTCTTTTGTATTTTCATGAGGTTGCAGAGAACTGGATATGAAAACCCAGGCAGTTCCCCTCAGTTCTGTATTCATATCCATGCACTCTTTTGTTGTCAGTGGAAAAAAGGCTGCGTGGGTTAGGGTGTACTTAACAGAAGCCATAGCTGGATGTAGTTTGGAATTCTAAGGTTTGATCACGGGGCATATCACTCCAAAATATTTTTATCTTAGATATTATGTGTTGGTGTTTTGTTTCCTTGCTGTAATTCCAATTAAAGTGGTTTTTATGAAAATGTAAAAAAAAAAAGGCGTAGTATTTCTAGCAACAATTTTATTATTCTCAAATAAATATCTCAAGTACTATACAGCTGGGTTTTTTTTTTATGTAAAAAATATGTAAAGGAGAAATTCTAGGTAAACCAAGCCTTTGTTAATAGAGTTGAGTTTGTTGGTTTTTTTTTTTCTTTGTTTTGTTTATTTTTACCATGGAAGGTAATAATAATGTTATTTTGGCATTCAGTTATATTGCAAATATTTTTTATGTTTTGACAATTCTTTTGTAGATACCCTTCTATAGGGTAGTTCCCTGCAAACAGGAAATTGTTTTATACTTGGAAAAGGTGCTTGCTTTTGTAATTTTATCTGTATAAATTCAGTGTAAAGCTCTTCAAACTGTACCACCATTAGCAATATTAAGCCAATTGTTTTTTTCCAAAGGATTTAATACATAATTTGAAAATTTGTTAAGTCAATCTTCTGCATTTTTATTAAATGATGGAGTTTTGGAATTTGCTTTTACACTTTTATAAGCCGTAATAAGAAATTAAATACATTTTGCTTGTAACTATTTTCTAATGATGTATTTCTGCATAGGTGGAGAACGAACTTGTGGTGTACATGAACTGATCTGCATTAGAAAAGGTAAGCAATGATTTATGAAAGTGAACTTCTTAGCTTGTGAATATTCCTGGTGAGAAATCTACTGCCCAGTGCTACAGTCTGACTTCTCGTGGATCTTAGTGTTGCATCTTTGTGTTGCAGAATCTTTTGATGCTGAAAATGTCAATAGGAAAAAACAGTGAAATTATGAAATAAAATTTGATTTTTCACAAAAGAGAAAAATGTTACACCAAGTTAACATGGAATTTGTTCATGTTGTTCAGCTGTGATGGGTAACCATGAGAACTTTGATCTTTGCTTTGTCTAGATATATGTAGGATGATATGATTTTTAGTAGCAATGGAAAGTTGTGAGGATGTTTTAAAAAATGGATGCAATGAACCAGCAATCTCTGCCTCTGTGAGATCCTAATGGCTCAAACATCTTTGAAAACAGCTGTAACAATAGTGAGACCAGCAGCTGAGAGCACAGAGCAGAGCTGTGCTCCAGGGAGGGCTGTTAGAGCTTAAAGCTCAGCTACTGTGACTGAAGTTGGAGCTCAACAGAACAGCTCAGCTGGTGTAAAGGCTGGATACAGTTCTGTTTTCTGTCCCTTTTGGCAGCACTATGCTCCTTCCTCCAGCATTGCTGTTGAATCTTCTCATCTGAAAGCTAATAATAAAAAAAAAGAGTTTCTTCAAGGATTAGTTCCTGATGGTTAGGTCAGAAAAGTCTCAGTGCTTTCAAAAGGAAGGAGTAAGAAAGTGTGGTGGGAGAGAAGTAAAGCTGCAAGACTCTTTTGACAACTTAGTGTTAGACTGGCTCAATAGTATTGTCAAACCACATCATACTTTGTGGGAAGAAATGTTTGTTTGTCCTCTTAGTTTCCATTGCATTCACTGAGACCTTTTGGTAAAATTGTTTGGGTTTATTGAAACATTTATTTAACATTGCCTAACCTCAGAATTAAGTCTACCAGTTAAGGTCAAAATAGATTTATGGTCACAAGTCATCTTTTCCAAATATCTATTAAAAGAATCATTGAGTGTTTTATGTGGTTTGGCAGTACTGTAATTAAGAACATTTTTCCCCTTTTCTAAACTGTGAATCATGCTTTTTAAAATTCTTTCTTATTTTGGAGGAGAGGTGAATTTTTTCTTTTTATTGCTGTCTCTGTTTTTCCATTGATGGATAAGTTGGTACACACAGTGCTCTGTATTCCTTCTGCAGTAGGTCCTGTTTATCTTTCTGAATTTTGAAACTCATTGTAATTTCGGAAAGCCTTCTGATAAACTTTTAAAATCTGTTAATCTTGCTAATCCTTATTTATTTTAGGATGCTGTACTGATCTTAAGAAAAACAATTTTTCTGCGTTCTTGGAGACAGCGCTGTATGGTTTTAATGTTAATTGCTGGGAAGTTAAATTGAAAAGATTTTTTATCTTTTAAGATTCTGTGTTATACTTGAGCATTGAATTCTAGGCTCTGTTAGCCATTGATGCAATAAATTAAACAACAGTAGCATGGAACCTGTGTTTTAGCATTGGTGGTTATAAATCAGCCTAGGGGTAAGTGTGATTAAAAGAGAAATATCCTCTTAGTGCCATTTATACTTACATTATGTTGGGTTCCTTTTTAGTTCACGTGAGTTTCCATGTACATTCTAACCTTGTGTGTCCCTGTGTTGCTGACAAACTTCTCCTTGGAGTGCATGGATGTGGTGCATTCTTGTCTGTCTCCGCTCCCTACTCCACGTGTACCTCTAAAGCAGAAGGTGCTCGCCATTGCACTGCAAATCTTCCAGTCATGTCGAGTTTTGGTTGCTTTATCTAAGACTTGACATCTTCTGATGCACATTCAGGATGCTTTCATTGTCTGACCAAGGCCAGGCTCCTAAGGATTACTTTATTTGCCAGTTGTCCAGCTCTGTTTGCTTGCCAAGATAAGAGTGCACACTCAAGATCTCTACTGACATCCTCGGAATAGGAAGGCATTTCCAGGCTGAGAATTCCTGGCTGTCAGCACTCTCGAGCTGGTCAAATCAGACCTTCCAGCTTTGTCCCTGATGTCACTGAGTGCTCGTGTCAAGCTTATACAGGATGGAGTTTCCATCTCTTGACCATGCCCTGGAAGCCAAGCTGTTTTTTCATCGGTAGAAGTTCAATGGGCAGATTAAGTGTTCACACTGACACACAGGTAATTCCCTGCAGCCCTGGCTGGTGCTGGGTAAGGTTGCAGTGTGCCCTTCTCCTTTTTCTCTGGTGTCTGTGTGACTGTGGCGCCAGGAGAGCACACTCCAGAACTCCTGGCATTCGTCCACTCCCTCATTTTCATCGAGTACTGTCTGTGAGGCTTTGAGAGCTGGTGGTGTTTGACAAAATGGTTCTCTACTTGCTGTTTTCCTGAAAGCCTCTTGAGCTTTCTGCCAGGGGATGGTGGGTAGCTGTAACTACCCTGTGACTGCAGTTGGAATGCCCATGTGGAACCTCTGAGAGACACATGGGTAGTAAATAGCCTGCATTAAGTAACTGGAATGTTCTTCCAGTGTGCACTTGTGCTTTGCTTGTCTGTCCGACTTTCTTACAGTCCTTCCAAGTATGTGGTTGTTGAGAAGCAACTAATAGGATAAACAGTGATGTTCCATCTTATTTTTCCTGTACTGAATAGGGAAAAGGGAAAAGTAAGCATGCAAGCAAGCATGTGTCTTCTATGAATAATGCATGGGAAAACTTTCCGGTTTCAAGTGATGGAATGTAATTACAATTTATATGGGGATTATATGACTTGAAGAACACCTGTTGCTGGTGGATAATTTTTCTTTCTAGCTAGCAAAGTAACACATTCCTAAATTCTCTCTTTCTTGCCTGTCCTTTCATTTTTTGCTAGGAAAATAGGAACCTTGGAGTATCAGATGATGAAATGTGGAAAGGACCAGAAAGGTCTGCAAAGCCATGTGTGACTGCACCATTTAACTCAAATAACATAATGAAAACTTCTTAGCTATAGTTGAAGGCATAGCTGTAGAAGCAAATCCCAAGCCTTAAAAAGGAGATGTCTGCTCTAAGATTATTCAGCTGTAAAAATGAAAATAGCTTGAAACCTCAATTTTCCTGGATTTTAGGTTTTTTATGTCTCAGATTACTGAAAACCGTAGACTCAAATGTTTGCAAGTACCAGTAAAAATTTTCATTATCTGAGTACCTGAGATTATGTCAGTTCTAGTGTAAATATCCCAATATTGCATTGATGCAGGACTCAGATTTGCTACTCAAAGATGTAGCAATTGTCTGGCACAGGCCTCCTCTCGTATCACATTAATGTTGTTATAGTTTTGTACTTGCCCAAGAGAGACTGTGGTGGATCCCCCTCTAGGCTGCACAAGAAGGATTGCAGTACTTTTATAGGGTTTTGTTACTTGGTTTCCTGTTAGCAGATTCATACATTTTTAAGAAGAATCTGCAAAGAGCTGATCAGGAGTAAGGAGACTGATAGGCTTTTCTGGAAAGCCTTAAAATCTAATTCTTATGTATTTTTAAAGAGGCTTCTTCTAAATGCATAAGTATAGGGAGTGTGTGTCCTGAAAATGTGAGTATTTTGTGGCTGTTATATAACATCTAATAGCTACAAAATACTGAACAAGTCACTTCCCAGCTTGTAGAAAGAACTTTAAAGCTGTATGATCAGCTATTAGGGAAGCACTGAAATTTGTGTCTCTGTGTTTAACACAGTTAAACTCTCTGTGCTGTGTTATATTTACTTATTGTTAAAATATGGAAATTGGAAAAAAAGGAAAAATAGATTCTTGTTTTTATTATAAATTAACTTCTTGTTTACTTCTATTATTTAATGCAAGCTTGTGTACACACACTTATTCAGTGTCTGACAATACAAATTGAAGACTTGGCCAGGGAAAGAAGAGTCCTGATTAGCTATTGACAGCAGAAAAAGGTGACAGGGTTTTTCTGAAACTACTCAGCAGTTTTCCTTTTTGCTGGGTATTTTCCTAGTGTACTGTTGTTTCTGAGAGGGTCAGGAGAGTTAAGTCGTTCCTTTGGTTATTTACTATGGACATAAAAGAATTCAGGGAACTTGAGATCAGACTTGAGAAAAATATATCTTTTTTAGCTGTATAGTGCAGCTGCAAGTCTAACTTGGAATTAGCTGTTGTTAGATTTAGTAATATTTTAATTAGGGCTGTTTCAGGTTCTGTTTGTACAAACAAGACAGATTTGTGATGAGTGTTTACGATATTGAGCTATAACTGAAGAAACTCCTCTTTAATATATTCTGCTATGTATTCACTGTGTGACATGGAAGTGACATTAAAGGAGAAAATATATGGCCATAGTATTTTTAGGTTTCTTTCACCCAACATTTTTCACTTGTTTATTTTTGAAGTAGTGCAAAGTGATACTTCTAACTCAGCAGTGTGTTTTGTATTTAATTCATGGAAATGCAGATCGAGTATCCAAGTAAGGGCTGAGTTGCACAGATGTTTAAAAATTATTTTTAAGCTCTTTTTTTCTTTTGCAAGATGTTCTTTTCTTTCTATTGTTGTGGCAGTCTCGCAAACAAAGGAAATTATTCAGCAAACTGACTTTGTGACTAATAATGGAACAGAAGTGCTCTCTTTAATATGCAAAAGAGAAGTGCAAAAAGACAATGTCTTCGTCTGACAATGAAAAATGTCACTTGTAATAATAATTTTGAAAAGATAAGAAGGTGTGAATTTTTGCTTTGTCAGAAGTATGTTTTAAGTAGAACTATTGCTCTTTAATGTTCTGGTCAACTCTCCTTATCCATTTGCATGTGTCTGAATGCTAGGCTGCCAACTGCATTTAATCCAAATGGAAAAAAAATAACATTTATTCATTAGTTTCATTTTGCAGTAGAAACATTATTATGTTGAAAGTCAACTGCATCTGATACTCAAGTTATCTTACACTATTTATGATGGTCTACACTAAGTAACTGCCTCTAAAAAAGAAATAAAATAATTTTCCCCTTTCTTCCTGCTGTCATCCAGTTGGTAGAGCTACTTGTTCTTCATCAAGAGAAGGAGGATGCCACAGATGGTAGCAAATTTCATCAAATAAGATAGCCTCACATGAATGTAAATATATGTTGTTTCTATACTCATTTAGAGGTTCAGATTTGGACAGTACAAAGTAGAAGTTCACTTTCTCTTTTTACAAAGAGGAATAAAAATTCATTAAGAATGTATAAACAATTAAAGCTACTTTTATAATATATGAAGAAAATAGAAATTAATACATTTTTGGCTTGAAAAAAGGCTTGTAAAAATTTTGTATCTCATGAATACTGAACTTCATACCCTTGGGAGATATTTACAAGTATCACTAATGTTTTAAAAAAAAAAAGTAATAATGTTAAAATTAACACCACCAGAATATATATACTGAATTTTGCACTCTGTTGGAAAAGTAATCTGTATGTACATGTTTTGGGTTAGAGAAAATTCGATACAAAACAAATACTTTTCTTTGAGCTTACTGATGCCCATACAGGAAGCAGAGTATTATTTCTCTGTGTTCTCCTGTGTTCGGAGTCTTATGGAAAACAGGAGCTACTGGGGTCATTTAATTCCAGCTGTGGCAGCATCTTTTCTTCCCTGGCAAATTTTGGGTGTAAGAACTTTACTATATCCAAAGCCTGGCATTTCTTCACTCAAGTTCTCATGTTCATATAATCATTTTTACCACACAGTACTTTGCCCTATATCCTGGTTAATTACTGTTGGATTACATGGATTGTCTCATGCTTTGTTGTTAATTGCAGTGTCTGATTGGGGAAAATGAGGTTTTAAAATATTTTTATTACATAGATTATTTTTCTTTCCCCATAGTGGAGAGCTACTTTGTGATGGGTATGAACTTTTAAACTGCAGGTCTCTAGACCCCTGTGAGTCTTTAATACTTCTGCTTTGGGAGGATTATTTGAGAATACCATTAAAAAAATTATAATCACTGCTGTTCTCTTACCCACTGCGTGGATAATAGTCATGTAATATGCTGTGTAATTGCAACAGATTATTGGATTTGTAGTTAATCAAGATGATTCCATGATCAGTGTCTATTCCAAGTGGCAAATGTGATGCTTCCTTTGCTGTTTCTTTTCAGAGATTTCTGTTGCAAGATACTGCTTAATCAGAGATGAATTCCATGTAAGTGAGAAAAGGCATTGAGGGACTGGTAAATCAGCAGGGATGGCAGGGTGACAACTTTTTCAGCACATAAGGATTTAGGAATTAAAAGATTTCTGTCAAAAGTTTAAATCTCCGTATCAGACTATGGCTTCAGTTATTCCTAAATTCTTTCTTAGATCACTGGTATTTTGGAGCCAGGGGTCCTCTTTTTCCTGTAATTAAATTTATTACCAAAAGACAGTTTCAGTGTAGTATTTTAAAAGAAAAGACAATCTGTCGAGGCAGTACTAGAGCTGCCATGTGTGGTTTTCTGCAGTTATGTGTGTGAGTAGATAATTTAATGAACCAAGCCAGTTTTATCATAAATTGTGATTTAGAAGTGGCTGAGGTCACTTGGTCTGTTCAGCCTGGAGAAGAGGAGACCAAGGGAAGACCTCATTGCAGTTACAACTTCCTCCTGGAGGAAAGAGGAGGGGCAGGCACTGATCGCTGCTCTGTGGTGACAGTGACAGGACCACAGGGGATGCCCTGAAGTTGTGTCAGGGGAGGTTTAGGTTGGGTATCAGGAAAAGGGTCTTCACCCAGAGGGTGGCTGGGCACTGGAACAGCTCCCCAGGGAAATGGTCACAGCACCAAGCCTGGCAGAGCTCAAAAATCTTTTGGACAATGCTCTTCTTTGGGGTGGTGCAGTGCAGGGCTAAGAATTGGGCTTTGATCCTTGTAGCTCCCTTCCAACTCAGGATATTCTATGGTTCTAGAATTGTATTCTATTTGCTCTAAATAGTTAGTCAAGTTATTTAATTGATCATAATAAAATCAAATTAACTGATTTGTTAATTAAAATGTATTCTAGAATTTCTTCCTGTGGGTAAGAATTCCTGGAATCCAGATGTTAAAATGTATTTTTCTTATTAGCCCTTTTAATTAGATATTAAGAAAACAAAGGGAAAAAGAAGTTCTGATTTGTCTCTCTAGCATATTATCCCTCAGCCAGGGTGTAGTGACATAAACTGAATGTTAAAACATTTGCTATTATTTCTGATAAATTTTCACTGGAATAGAAGTGACAGTGGAGTTAGACAAGTGTAGCTTTCATGATACACTAATTCCAGTAAACCTTTCATGTAAACAAGCACATTTATTTATTTTTCTTATTATGACATTTTTTTGAAATTAACCCAAAAGTGGCATCATGTATCATTTCAGGTAATAAAAGTTTTGTGTTTTCCTCAGTATTTCTTTGAAAGGTCTATGAAAGGGCGTTGTTATTCCAAATAAAAAGCTAGATAAGTACTTTCATCCTCATTTCATTCTGTCAGTCTTCAAAAACTTCTGAGCTGTTCATGCTGCTAAAGTTGTTTATAATTCTCTTGTTTAGGAAATGTGATGCCCTTTTCAGTTTTGCACTGCAATTGAGTTGTCATTTCATGTTCACCCTCATTTGAAATTGCTGCCGCTCAGGGTCGTGTCCTGGATGTTGATTCTCAAAGTGTTGAAGCACAGGTAGCTCATGTTGTACTTGTAGCTTGTACTGCAGAGTGTGTAAACTTGCTGTACAACAAAGTGCAAGATGCAGGAGCAGCAAATCCAGAGGAAGGGACATCAGAAGACTGGCAGAATAAAATTTATTTAGCATAGTGTGCTTGCAGATGTAGCCTTGAGTAGTGGGCCAAGGCAAGAAGTCTGTGCTGCATAAGGAAAGGCAAAATGCAAGTTTGAATTGGAGGGTGCAGCATCTTTATACAGAAAAGCTTCAGTTTAATGTTACCTAAATGTAACAAAAAAATTAAATATATTGATACATGAGATGTAAGTGTGTGTTTTTAGTTGAGCTGAAAGATGTCCTGATGGGGTTTTTTGGCAAAACATAGAAGAAATAGGTAAATTTGTAGAAGGGAATTACATAGTGACAGTGTTTTATATGAGAGATAAAAGAAAGAATAAAACAGGAATCATAGGGATATATGTTTGGAATTTTGTCTTATGACGTGTTCAATATAATGTTTACTGTTTATAGTCTGTCACTGATTTTTAGCAGCAACATCAGCTAGTCAATTTTTGTGGTAAAGTTGCTTCTGTTTTTTTTAATGGGAAAGCATTCTAATAGTGATGCTGCCATATATAGTTCATGTTTGTGAAACAGTGCAGGTAGTCAAGAATTTCATGTTTTAAGTCTTCTAAGGCAACAGTGGACAAACTATTACCTCCTGTAGATGTAGCATTCTTTTTAGGTAAAAAAGGTTATATTCACTTGTTTCTTCTTCAACTACTCCAGCAAACAGAAGGATACTAATTATGTACAAATTCTTGCTGTGAAATGTTGTGTATTGAGTTTCCATTGCCAAAGAAAAGCTGTTTAGGAAGAGCACAAAATCTTAGCTAGCCTTCAAGTTCAGTTACTCCCTTTTAGAGAAAACACAGTCCTATGTAATTAATAAAAAGGATATTTACATGTAAATTGATGCATAGGAAAGTCCTGTCCCTACTCCTGTTGAGTAATCAGTCAGACCAAAGTATTTCACTTGTGAGCAGACTGAGGTGTAGAGGGATTCGTTTGGGTTTTTCTGTTGTGACAAGAGTTATCTGTGAGAAATAAATACACCTGTGTGGAGATAAATAATTCAAGCATGGAGAAAACACAATCAAGGCACAAATCTTGTTGTTTCATTCAGTAACCTGCTCAGCTTTCTAAAAATATGTTAATTTCTTGTGCAAGGGGCAAAGTTGGAGAGAGGTGACAAGTAGCAGTGAATGGCATTTGGATGAAAATTTTTGAGCTGGACAGCACAGTTTATTTTCATGGAATGTCAAGATGTAATGGTGTAAAAAATGAATGACACTAAATCATTCTACTTCAGGACTAAACACAAAACAATAGTCCTGTATATTTAAAAGAATTTAAAGGGCTAAAATATCTTAGATCAAGTTGTAAAGTACCCAAGGTATAAATAAAAAAAAGCTTACATATTTAATTTCAAATGATGCTAGAATCCTAAAGGTAATTGGCATTTCCCAGGTCATACTCCCTAGTTGCTTAATTTGTGTACAGAAGAGATAATATTGCATTTGTAAATGAATAATTGAAACATCACACACTAACTGTATGGCTTTGTACATTACTAGCTAAGTGAGTAGTATGATATAGAGTGTGAAAACTCCAAAAATAATTGACTGCATGTTAAATACAGTTTGGGGCTAGATACAGATTAAAATATTAATTTGAATGTAAAAAATAGTCTGTCTTTTTGAGGATTTTTGTTGTTTTGGTGATATTTATTTGAATATGCTGTTATTCTCTGAGGAGTTTGAAACATCTTTTGGAAATGAAAAATTATGTCATAACAGGGAAGTTATTATTTGAGAAAGAGGTGCTAATTTGATCTTTAAGATGAAGAGATGGTAAGTTTCTTTGTTCTAATACTTCTGATTCTAGTGATGATAACAACAAAATGGAATTAAAATGATATTGAGGCAATACTTCTGTAATGACTGTAGCTTTCTGTGCCACTTCCATAGCCAGCAATTCAATTAGTCTTGGTAACTTTGTAGAAAGTCGTTTGTTCTTTTAGTGTTTTGAAAAATACCTTACATTATAATGAATTTCAAACATAAATTCAGAATTTCATTGTTGTTTTTCTTAAGGACTGAGAATAATTAGGAAGTTTATACAATTTGAATTTTGAATTTAAAATATAACTTTGAGGAAATACTGCTTTTCTACTGGTTTTTGATAGTAGAAGAAACCACAGGGAACCTCTGAGAGTTTTAAAAATTCTTTTTATGGTACAATTAATTCCCAGACAACTCAGAATTTATGACAATATGTTTTGAAGCAAAATAATTCCAGTGGTGAATGCAGCACAGATGTATTTTTTATGTAAAAAAGAACTATTAAATTTTTTCCATCTATGAAGTATACCTGCTTGACACTTCAGCTGTGAGAAACTAGCTGAAGGGTTAATGTGATGTATAAAACCTGTATTCATAGATGGGAATCTGCACACATTTCATGTAGAAAATTGAAGTGTAATATTTTTTTTCTGGCTTTATAATGGTAATACATTACAGGATTTCAGCTTGATAATTTACCTAATCTGTGAACAAGTATTCTAAGACTCTTTACATGAGTGCAAATTGATACAGAAATATAATTTTCAAGTCCGATGTTCACACTGAATTACATAAATAATTAATTAGTCTTGCTGCAGCTAAAGTTTCATTCTTTTTGTAAGGTATCAGCCAATGTTTCTTTTTTCACTCCAGAAAAATGTCATCAGATACTGTGTTTCCATAGAGAACTATAAGGCTTGTAGACAGTGCCTTTTTTTAACTACTTAGTATCCAGGAAGTACTGAAGAAAAAAACCACAAATATTCAGTTTTCACGTTCCTTTAGGTTGTGGTTAACTTCCTTAAACACATATTTTGGTGGATCAAAACAGTTTGATTCCTGAACAATATAAGCACAAGTAAAAATTTTAAAATTGCAATTTAAACCTACAGTTTTAAAAATGTGACATATGTGAAGATGTTGTACAGTTAATCTGTCCTATTGAAAGGAGTCTGTCACTGTCCTTTACTGAGAATCATTCCATGACTGGAATTCAGTGAAATCTCCTGTTTAAAGCAGTGTGGACACTGAATTCAGGTGAGGTTGCTTAGGACAGCCTACTCCAGTAACAAAGCAATCACTCTCATGGCTCATTCAGTGGTCCCATCATCTTTATCTGCCTTCTCATCCCTTTCTGACTTGTCCTGTGTGCCCCATGTTGGTGTCAGTCCTTCTTCAGGTCTCACTCTGATTTCCTCCCTGAACATCATTAACCTGTGCCACCTTCAACTGCACTCTCGCTTCTGCTGGTCCCTGTGTTCTGGTGAATCGCAGTTCCCTCTTGCTGCCTTTTCTGCCACTGTGTTTGATAGGTTTTGTGACTGGAAGTTATTGAAGAATGAAGATTTTCTGCTCTAGGACCAGTCTCTAGTCTCATTTGGGTCAGGATCAATAATTCAGAGAAAACTGGGTGTTGTTCCAATAGCCCCAGATATTCTCAGTTATCCATATGCACTCTTGGAAGGGGTAGGAGCATGCCTACTGCCAGCAGAACTTTGGGAGATTTCATCTGTTAAGCTTTGAGGTCAGAAATTAATATATATGAACTGATGCTTTTGTCAAATCTCAGACTATTCCCAGGTGTGGGAAGATTCCATGAAAATGGTAAATAAACACCTTGCAAACAATAAATGAATGCCTGACACATGCCAAAGTTCATGATAGTTAAAATATTTTTTTAAAAAAAAAAAACTGTCTTTCCTTTTTGTTCCAGAATAGAAATCCACTTTTCTCACCTTGTTACCCCTCTCGATGCAGCAGGATGTCTCATTTGAAGTTGTTGGCAGGTTCCATTTCATGGGAAAATTTTCAGGGGTGATGTAGGCAAAATGTTACACATCTCTTCTGGTCAGAGGTAAAAAGTGAAGCAAAAATAGTTTTAAATAGGTCTGGATGTCCAGCTCAAAACAGAAGTGCAAATCCATCCAATTTGTTTTTCCTGGTGGAAGGCACATTTCTTTGGATCTTTCTTTCTTTGTCAGATTTAAAAGGCACCTGTATAATAATTTAAGAACAGCACCACAGACACAAATGTTCCCTGTCATCCTGCAGAACGAACTGAGGAGGTTGTGAAACTGCATGTGTTTCTCAGTCAGTACTTTTACATAGATGTACGAGCCCAGATTTACAAAGGGCATATGTCGAACCGGAGAATGATTTCATTTGGAAGGCTCCTGGGAAAGTAATTTGCAGTTCAGTCCCCTGCTCAAAGCAGGGATAACGTGGAAGTTGGATTCTATAACTGATCTAGGCAATCTGTTCCAGTGATAAACTCCTCTCATTCTGGATTTTTCCCGCCTCATCTCCATTGGAATTTTTTTTGTAGTTATTTCGGACACTTGCATCTTGTCCTTTTGTATTGCATCTCGGAGAATGCTGAGCCTGTTGCCAACTTTTCTTTATTCCCACTCAGTTTTAAATAGTGAAAGATGTTACCATGCAGCATTATAGTCCTAAAGTGGAGTGCCAAGATCTTGGCAAACAGAATGTGCAAATCTGATAAAGCTTCATAAATCTTTATTAAATTAAAAATAAAAAATCAACCCCCAAGAATGGGATTTATGGTGTTGAGTGTAGTGTCTTGCAAAGTCAGCAGGAAGAAGAGAGATATGTGAAATCCCATCTTTCATCCAGATTAATGCAGTTGTGTTCAGATGTGTTGTCTGTGTGTTGTGGCCACAAAATCCACTCTTAGGTGTTACTCTCCCTTTTCAGAAAGCAGATTTGACACATAAGTGAACCTATAGTGTTTTTTAATTATCAGTACACTACTAATAAAGCAGTTAAAAGATTAATTAATCTGTTACATATCAATAGGAATCACTTACAGCTCTGTAATGTTCTGCATGGTTGTAAATTGCATGTAGTTATTGAGTTCTATCACATTTTTGCCTATAAATTGCACCCAAATATTACTGAATTGCAGTTTTATAACCCTTCACTTTAACCTCCCACACTACTTCATAACAAATTTGCAATTCTGTCACCATTTTAACTTCTCACTTCAAATTTTTTGGATGCAGACCTCGTGGAGAGTCCGCTGGGTTTCCTAAGGGGCTTTCCTCTGACATCTCATTATAATCTGTGGGCAGCTCATTATAATCTGTGGGCATCTGCACTCCTTTCAAAAGATCTGCCCTCTCTTGGTCTTTAACTGCCTTTATAAGCTGTTACTTCTCACATTTCTAGACGCTTGTTTTTGCTGCTCTTCCATTTCCCTTTCTCTACCCACTCTCTTTTCAAATAAAATAGCTGCCCTTTAAATACTCTTTGCCCATTCCTTCAGTTTGCTGCATCCATTTGCAGATCTCATATTTCTAAAACCTGCTCCTTGATAATCTTGGTCTTAAATGGTGTAATTGATGTTGTTACTGATGTTGATGCTGGTGGATGTCAAAGATTTTACACCTTTCAAAGATCCCCAATACTGCCTTGCATTTATCTGCTTAATAGCAATTACACATTCTTTATTTTATATACTGCCTAGGGCATGTCAGTCTACTTTGGCCTTTTTTCCCCTCTACCTCATTTTAAATGTGCTTTATCTCTATTCCACTTAGCTCTTTCTTGGTTCATATGCAAGTGAACATACCTGGTTTTTCTCATTCTGTTTTTTGCTCGTGAGATGTCTTGCTTGCCAGGGAGCAGCGGGGGCCAGCTGGTCCCTGGGGGAAGAGGAGCCAGGTGCTGAACACAACAAGGTGGACAGGGCTCAGTCCCTCCTCAACAGCAGTGTCTCAGAACTGGCCCTGAGCAGAGGTAGCCAAACCTCCAGAAGATGGAGAACTCTCAGCTCCTTTCCAGTGCTCTGTCTCTCAGGTGTTCCATCAGAAATCATTGGTTTTGGCAACTTCTGATAATCTCTCTCTCATTTTTCTGCAGACATTGTTCAGTCCTCCATCAAAACCTCTTGCTCACAGTGTCAGTCCCTCTCAGATTAGGACCAGATGCTTTTCTGTTCTTTGAAAATATGATTAAAAATTAACTCAGATTTAAATGATGGGATTTTAGTTATTTAAATGGTGGGGGTTTAATTGTGTCTCGCATATATATTTGCATCTTTCGAGATATTTATTAGTGATCAATTCTGATATGAAAACTTTGCAAACTTTTACAAGTTTTTTAAAAAGTGTTTCTTTCTGTTTCTTTTAGTATCTCCTGAAGCAATTGGATTCCTGTCTGCGGTCGGGGTGTTCATTATTCTCATGTTGCTACTTTTCCTATATATTAATAAGAAGATGTGTTTTGAAAATGTTAGTGGTTTCCCAGATCTCGATTCAGGATACACTACAAGAAAGAACTCACAAGATAAACTTTGTAAGTATCTGACTTCTAAACTTAATTATAAGAATGCATGTTTTACAAGGATGCAGCAATACAACAACATTGGCTTTTCCTGTGACTGCAGTATTTGAAAGGAGCAAACCTTTGTATCCACAAGCCACAGAATTTCAACAGCTATATAACCAAAGAGTTTGCATTTACTTATGGGGAAATACTTCTTTTGCACTTTGAGAATACTCTTGAATTTATTTTAAACATTCCATAATTTTGTATAATTCAATCTTATCAAGTAAATTTGTGAATGGGATTATTGGACTTTCACTCAGCCTGTTAAAATCCTTCGCCATCCTTCTTGGTCCAAAGACCAAGACTTTTGGAGAAGGTCTTGCTTTTATTCATCTGCAAGATAATTCTAAAGAATATTTTTAGTGACATCTTATATCTGACTAACACCTTATTGAATAGTTTTTAATACAACAAGGTCTTTAAGGATCATGTGTGATGTAATTAGACCTTGAAAAAGATATTGAGGGTTGGTAAAACATCCTCTTTCTACTTTTGTACTGTGAAAATTGAACAAGCTTTGTTAGCTGACTTGAGAGAATGAGACAGGCTCTAGAGAACAGGATGTGAAATCGAAGAGGCCTTCTTCCCCTCTACCTATTTAAAAGATGTAGCTCCATTTTTATTTTTAATTTTCCAGGAAACTGAAAAAAATTTCCCCCCCAGAACTTGTCTGTTATATTAACTTTCTTTTTTGCTACAAAACAAGTCTTGATGTTCCAAAATATCTTACTTTATGTAAAAGACAACAAATATTTTGGGGTGAAGAAGTCTCCACGATGTGTGTTGTGTTATGTTAAAAGCTTGTTTTAGTGTGACGTGGATGAAAGGATATAATTTAAATGTTTCACAACTTCTTCTTCACAGGTTAGAATAAAATAAAAAATCCCACCTCACACATTGTCTTGTTTTTGAAAATAATGAATTTTATTATGGCTAGTTGATGCTGCTGTTGATGAAAGACTATGGTTTTGCTGGTTGATTGTGGCTTCATTTCAAGATATTTATTTAGCTGTTGTTGTTTTCAATGATTATTGAATGCAAAGAGAAAAGCTGCAACTTCCCCTGGTAAATGTATAGATTTTTGAGATAGCAAAGGCAAATAGCTCTGAAATTGAAGCTGGAGAAGCAGAGATGATCACTCTGTGAAACAGAGGACCTCTCAGTATTAAAAGCTGTTGCTGAATAGGCCGGACAAATGGCTTTCTTTAGGAACCTCCAGCAAAATCTGAACCTGCCCTCTATGTCTTCCCTGGTGGACACGCTCAGCAGTGCTGTGGATGACCTGGCCAGCGTCGTTGGCGAGGTTGGCTACTCTGTAGCTGACTCAGTGACAGAGCAAGTGACGAGCATGATCAGCGGCCTGCGGGCAGAGGATGGGAGCTCCAAAGCGCAGAGCGAGAGGCCTGCGGAGGGCAGGGAGGAGCACACTCCCTCAGTAACTCGCTCTCAGGAAGTTACTATGAGAACAAAGACAGGTGCTGCAGAGCACAAAGAGACTCACAATGCTAGTTCGTCAGGTTTTGTAAGAAAAGGCACAAGTCAAGCTGGAGTATCTGACCATGTCTTGAGCGAAAACCAGTGCCAGTTAAGAGGCACAGTTAATAATAATCCTGTCAGTGATACAGAAGTACCTCAGGATTTGAAGACTGAAGGAGGAACTTTTAAAAGGGAAGTAGTAGGGGGAAATGAGTGTTATGTAAATGAGAAGTTCTTGAAGGATAGTAACCTGAAAAGTAAAAAACTTACAGTGGAGCAATCTATTGAGGAGCAAGATAATTGTCTATATGCAGTATCAGATAATTCTAAGAATCAGAAGCGTAAAAAAATCAAACCACAATCACCTGGAGCTGATTTTAAGGATTCTGGTAAAGTGCACAGTATGAATGTTCCCCAAGATTTAGAAACAAAGCTTGTTGAAGTACAGAAGGAGAAATTGTCAGGTTCCAGCTTGAAGAAGATGCACAATGACCATCCCAGTTGCCTTAATGAAAGCAAAGAAAAGAAATCTGAAGCCTTTTTTGACAGAAAAGGAAAACCCATCTCAAAGGATGAAGGCAATGTGTCAACTACAATTGCAAATGATGGTAAAAGAAAAATCTCAAAGAAATTAGAAAGAGACCTAAGTAATAAGAAGACAGCAGGAAAAGGTGAGGAGTCTGTCAGCAAACTGCATTCTTCAGCCTTTCCTGAAACATATTTCCTACTTTTTTCACCTAATTTACACATTTAATAATAGTGTTTGCTGTGAGTGAAAGTAGGTTTGTTTCAGTGCTTCATTTTCTAATTATGTTGATATTTCTTGGAAGTTAATTACTTTTCAAAGTATTACTTAAAGGAACTCATTAATAAATGCCTTTGCTATGTTCTAACTTTACTCTTTTTCTATATGTTTTTTTCTTGCCTTCTCTGCCTTGTGGTGTCTCTCTGCCTTTCAGTTTCTGCTGAAGCTATGAATTAATTAATACTGGAAATTAGTACTTGTTCTGTGAAAGTGATTTTTGTTTTGTCTCTTTTAAAAGCATTGCATAAGTTGTGCTATGATGATAAAAGAAATAACTACATTTGCATTTACATTACAGTAGACCTTCAGAGAATTTCTGGGATGTGTAAGATAATGATTTCAAGACACAATGAGAAATGAAAAACTCAATGAGAAATGGCAATTAAGTGATTTTAAGTACAGAAAGAAGTGAATGAGGCTTGTCTTAAAGTTGTATTCTTAAAAGAAAACCTGTGTGTTGTTGTTATGGATACTTTGTGTGCCGTCTTCAACATCCAATCTCAGTGTGATAAGGGAATTGCAATTAACAGTTTGTGAGTAAGAAGCAAGACCTTGCAATTTTACATACTTTTGCAGGCTGCGTAGTAAAACTGTAGAAAGCAACACAAGATTTTCCAGAGGTGCTGATTCTGTAAAGAAATGAATGATTTCCTAATAGAAACACATTCTTTTTCTTTAGTTGTGTGTGTTTTCCTTATCTGAAAATTTCAGTTACCTGCTTTGTTGAGTTTTGGTTTGGTTTTGTTTGTTTGTTTTTTTTTTTTAATTTGAATTAGGAGTGTTTTCCATGTTTGTATGATAAACAATGATCTTATCTATTTCTTTACATAATAGTATATTTGTAAGGTATATTCTCTCAAAAATGGGATTTTGGTCCCATAAGCAAATTAATCTTTCAATAGGTTAATAATTGCTAATGACATGTGTCAGCCAAATAAAGGAAAGGTTTTACTAAGAACATAAATTCTCTTAGGCAGGTTTCTGAATAAGGTCTAAAAATCAAATGAGAAGTGGCAAGGAAAGGCATAAAACCCTGAGGTTTTTTTTTATAATGTACAGAAAGCTATTTTTTCCCAAGAAACTTAAACCAATCTGCTTTGTAATTTTAAAAAAATATTTGCATGGATATCTTATGTTTTAACTTTAAGGAGATTTTTAAGTTCTCTGAAGAGGTCTTGCTTCATGACTTATAATAATGGTATAAATTCTCATCCTTTTATGATAGGAACTGGATTAAAAGTAAACACTACTATCACTGAGAACTTCTGGATACTTACAAAAGTCAGTGTATTATTAGAGACATAACTTTCAACTCTTCTTTCAAACATGTTGCTGCCATGTTTTATACTATTCCATTCTTTATGCTGGCTGATTATTGAACCTGATCTCATATCTGTGAATACATTTCTTATAATGTTAAAGGATGCACCTAATACTGATGTCTGGCACTGTATTTTAGGCCTGGTATGCTCTGATCTAATTATAGTTATGGAACTCTGTGGAGGTTTCCTATGTGGCAAGTTTCAACCCCTGGAGGGCTATATGAGATAAATTTTACTCTGTTACAGCAAAGGAGACTCCTTTTTCTGGGCAGCCTCTTGCAGTGAATGTGTTAGCCAGAATATATCCTGCTTGGTGTGATATTTTCAATAAATGGTCACAGAAATGGAACTTGCTTTATAGCCATCCATAAATGGGAAGAACCATATCTGCTAGGCTTGAATTAATAGCCTAGAGCTGAAAGATCTAGTTGCTCCTTAGCAGTCTTTTAAGGCACCATTTTTCCTATAAATAGTAAATTAAGTTGATGTCCACATTGTGTGTAGGGCTGGTAGCCCCACATCCAGTTAAGGTTTTTAGACGTTTTCCATTTCAAGACCTTATTATGAGTTTCCTAAATTGTGTGCCAAATTTGAAAGAATTGTGAGGAAATTAGACATTCTTTCTGTCTGAGATCCTAATGTTTGCTTTTTTCCCTAGGTTATAGTTTAAAATATTTAGCTGTTTCCAGAAATAGGTTATGGGAAAAACATGCTGGGTATTTGTACCAAAAAAAAAAAGTAGATTTCACATCAGCTTTACAAAGATGCTGTGGCACCTTTGTGTATTGGAATATGTGCTGGAAATGTGGGAGAGCACTTCTCCCATGTCAGAGATGTCATGAGAAAACACCTAAGTTTGACAAAGTTGTAAATTTTTGTAAAGTTTGCTTTTTGAAAAGACATGGTAAACACTTCTTATACTTTGCTTGTTAAATTCACTGACCATCCCATTTGCACTCATATGCTTCATTGTAGGGATTGAAGAACGGAGCAGGTCCTACCCTGCCTTTGATACTTGTGGTTACTGATGGACCCTGGGAGTTTGAACAGAAGAATTGGGAATAAACAGGTTCTATGTGAGGACAGAAACTTCCTGAGCAAATAGAATGTGATGCACATGGTAGATTGGGATTTGAAATAGGATGGGTGACAGCTATGGAGAGAACTGATAACTTCATATGAAGGTGTAGAGACTTAAAGGTGAAAGACCAAGGTTACATGAGTAGTTGGTTAGGTGCAGCTAAAGAGAATTTGGGATTGAATAGCCAAAGAGAATAGAGGAAATCACCATAAGAGACCAAAAGTGGGTGCTTGGAGCAAGAACTTGGAGTATGGAGCTGGGAGGCAGAAACCTGGGATAGGATTCTACTTGAATAAATGTAACTTTCCAAAAGATTTCTTACCTAAGCTTGCAGCAGAGGTTTTTCAGTATGAGTACCAGGGAGAAAAGGACCTTTATTGGAAGTGATCCTAAAAATAGGAAGGATGGACCTCTGTAGTACCAAGAGGCAAACACTGGACTGTAAAAGAGGCCTAGATGGCTGGCATATGTTGAGTTAATTTAATTTTAACTGGCTGAATTTTGAGTAAGCTGAGTTTGTCCTTTAGCAGGAGTACTCAGCCAGAGGAGTGAGACCGACTGGGCATGAAGGCAGACACTAACAGGAGTGGAAATGCAGGTCTGGAGCTGAGGGCATAAAAGCAGGGAGGGGAGAAGCAGTTGAGTGTGGCTGGATAGCATGTTAGACAACGTTGCCTCAGATTCAGGAGCTGAAAAACATCATTATGGACATCTGCTGGTAATGGAAATCAAGTGGCAAATCATATACCTGAGGCTTGCTCTCAGAGTAGAGGTAATACTGACTTCTTTTGAGTTTACATGAACTCTTAATGCCTATTAGAGTCTGAGATC
Source organism: Notiomystis cincta (assembly GCA_013398075.1). Classification (NCBI taxonomy): domain Eukaryota; kingdom Metazoa; phylum Chordata; class Aves; order Passeriformes; family Notiomystidae; genus Notiomystis; species Notiomystis cincta. The sequence goes on from VZRX01021897.1 coordinate 92,888, forward strand.
TACAGAATCTCTGCAAGGCATGTTCAATTTGGGCAGAATCCATTCGAACTTTGGAAAAAGGAGGAGGAAATTTTCCCTTTACAAAAATAAAATGCAACTCATCTTTGATTTGTGGGAGGAAGTCATGCTTGAGATGTAGTTGGAAAACATTGGCCACAGGAGTGGGCACTACAGAACTGCTATAAAAGAATTAACTAGATAGATTTTTTTTTTTTTGCCATGTAATTTTTACTGTTGCCAGATGCCTGCAGTAAAAATCTGCATTAATCTCAGTTATTGAGCAAGGAGCTGTTTATTGTAAGATAAATAAAATTGTGCATGCCAACATCTTTCACTAGCATTTTCCCATTTGTTATTGTGAGTTTAAGCACTACTGGCATAAATATCCTAAAGATAATTTTGTTGTAGGCTTCTTTTTGTAAATCAGTTTCATTTCTGTGTTATGCTACACGCTCACAGCAAAGATCAGCTGGGAATGTAGGATCAGGAGCTGCTTGCTTGATATGTTAGGTATCCAAATGTAATATTGCAGTAGTGTTGGATTTACTTTGCATAAATTATTTTAAGCATTTTCCTACTTAATGAAGAATTTCAAGAATGTCTACGTGCCGCCTTACATGAATTGATCTGTTTTCTGTTGAATAAGTGTTAGAATGGTTTTTTGGGGCTTAATGATCTTTCAGGTCTTCTAGAAAATGAAAACAGCTCTCAGCAATTACAAAATCACAATGCTTGTAATTACAGCAAGATATTTTTAAAATATTACAGAAATTTTAATTGAAATGGCTTAAATATCTTCAATGATAACCTCTTATGGTTATTTTCATGTATTCTATTTTGAGCTGTAGTCGATTTGCTTTATTTTATTCAAACAGACAATTCTTATATGAGTAAAGACCAGCATGGTTCATCATCTGAGAGTGAAGATGAAGCACTGGGTAAATATCATGAGGCCTTGTCTAGAACCCAGAGTTCCAGGCTGCCAGTGGTGGATGGCAGACAGCAAAAAAACTATATATGGGAAACCAGACAAAAATATAGTCCCCTGTCTGCAGAATATGATGGATACAGTAGTGAAGCCTCAATAGATGAAGGTAAGAGTGATTTAAAAGCCTTCCTTTTATTCCAAATTTCAAAATGGTGTTCTGGATAAGTAAGTCCAAGATGAGAGCAGCTTGACTAGCAAATAGTCACTGTCTGCAAGAAATATCCAGACACCTCTTATATTAGTGCATGCTCAAAAAAAGAAATTAAGAAAAGCACACACTTGTTTACATTCTTCCAGAAATACTACAAATGATACAATATCTTGTTTATTAAGTTTCATTTAATTGCATCATTATTCATTTCATTTTTGGGGCAATTTAAACTGTTTTGATGTAGGAAGGAAACATGGCAACTCTTGTTGAATTTGTGGTATTATAAATACAAAGAAGACATGTTATTCCTGTATTGATGAGCTGTTCTAACAGCAAAGCAATTGGAATTGGTTATTGGCTACAGTGCATATGGTCATTGCAGTGTGCATTGCTGGAATGTTCTGTATCTTTTCTTCTCTTGAAATGACAGAAAGAAATTACTACAAAGATTAGATTAATGTATTTTTCCATGGTGCTAAAAGTTGAATTTCAACAATGCATGTTTTCTTACATGCTGTATATTTCTTAATTTTAAGTTGGGGTGACAGCTTGATGTAGAGGCTGAGAGTTCTCCTGTCAATATTTTGTCAATATGGTTTTTGTATTTGAAAAAAGCTGTGTGAGAACAGTGTCTATAGCCAAGTTTCAAGCATGAAAAGTGAACTTTTTTGGAAGTTAGGTAAAAGTCAGATTCTAATACAGATGTTGTGTTATAATGAGGTATTTTTGGTCTCTCTTTAGTATGTTAAAATGCAAAAGTTTTTTAGTGTTTGATGTTTTCTAATAAAAAGTGGATACATGTAATTAAAAGATACTTCACCTGAAATGTTCTATACAGTCCAGTAGGACTTGAAAAATTTACATTTTCTACAATTTGATTTAATTAAATTACATAAAAGTTTGTTTGCTGTTGAAATTTGAAATTAGTACATTCATGTCATTTATGATTGCAAGCTAAGACTTGAAGGACACGAAAGCCATAGTTAAAAATGAGTTGCAGAATAAAAAGATTCTTTTTTGATCATCAGAAAATGGGTTTCTTCCTTTGCTCTTAAATTGTAGGAAGGCAGGGAGTCTGAGTTGCAGCAAATAGTGAAGGAGAGATGCAGAGCTGAGGTCAGGTGGTAAAACCCGATCCTTGAACACTGTGATGGAGAAGGAATAGGGGTAGTAAAAGTATGTTTGGTTTTGATATCTACTGAGATCTCTCAACAGTGTTGGTGGGGGGATATGAAAGATAAGATACTCAGTTTTTTTATGGTTTGTGTCACTGTTGGGAAAGAATGATGATGTATATTAAAAGAAGATGGAAAAATTATTAGCAAATAATACCAGATATGAATTATACAAGAATTATACAGGAAGACTCCTTTCAGATATCTAGAATAAGCTGTTTCTCTCTCTACAAACTACTGAGGCTAGTTGTTGAAATAGCCATAGTTATAGGACATTCCTGGGTTTATGTCATAATTGTTCAGATTTTTTGATCCAGTCTAGTTCATCTTCTCAGTGAAAGTCCTGAGTTCATCTGAGCTTTTTACTTTGGTCCTATAAGATTTAAGCTTCAAAAGCATTGTGCTAGCCTATATTCAGTTTTTTAATTTTGTTTTTATGATTGTGTTCCTTATCATCCTCTTAAGTCATCAGAATTTATAGTTACTGATTTTTATCCTGGGGAGTGATAGTTTCCAGTCTGGAAATCTTTATCAGGATTATAATCTAAGACAAAAGAACCTTTTTGACAAGGCCAAGTATTGCATCTGGAAAGTCACAGTTGTTACCCACACCCCCCTCATTTTTTGTTATTCTTCTATTCCTAAATATATCTGTCACTGGGTGCTATTCCTTTTCAATGCTCTCTCCATTCAGGAAGCAGGCTGGATATAAACCCCACTTAAAAATTTATTGTCATGAAAGACCATTCAGGGTTTGGAAGCAAAAAAACTTCTGAAACAAAAGCTATCGAAACATTCTAACTAAAAAACTTAAAATTTTTAACCACATACATCTACTTGCACAAAAACTTTAGTAATGTCAGTATTTTGCTTTTGCTGCTGCTTATGAGAGCATTCTCTTCCCATATTTTACAAGGAATTGAGACTCAGCAGTTGTTATTTCTTTGGCAGCCTGCAGTCATTCTACAGTGTATGTTTGGGAAAATGCTTGCAGCTTAGAGTGATGAGTTTGTCTTATTTTATTAATCCATTGTTCTCAACAAACTTATGTTCAACACTGTTAAAAAAAGTTTTGGACAGGGCAACAACCTGCCCAAACAACCTAACATTCTTCACTTCTCGGTGACCTGAAGGTGGCACACTGGAATAATTAGTGTTAGTACACTTTATGTTCTTCCTAAAGTACTTCAGAGAATCTTTGCACAATGATAAAAATGTTTTAGAATAGAGGAGGAGACAGCATATGCCTTATGTGATGATCATTACAGAAGGAAAGCTGCCCAGCATAGAACTTAGATGAAAAGAGGTGAAAACCTCATGAAGAAGGCCTGCAGTCAGAAATAAAGGAGATTACTGCTACCAAGCAGTTCATATGTATTCAGAAAAACAGTTCACTTAACAGATGACATTAAAAATCTCTGATTCCAGGGGGGATACATCAGTGTTCCAGATGTTTTAGTGTGATTTTTTAAAATGCAAAGCTTTACTGTTCCTTAAATTTGGGAAAACGTCTCTAGAAGACTTGATATCATAGGAATGCCATTTTTTTTTGTTAAGTACTTGGCTTTTGTGGCTACTTAATTATTTTTATAAAAAGTGTAAATAGAGATGATAGAACAATTTTTTGACTTTTTTTTTTTTTTTTTTTGTGGGACACAGAGGGT
>VZRX01021897.1:98521-111763 GCA_013398075.1 Notiomystis cincta
ACATATATATATATATATATATGTATGTATGTATATACAAAATGAAAAATAAATTACTACTGTGCTTGGATGTAAATATTTCTACTGTAAGCCATTGTAAATATATAACTTTTGCAGTGAGCTCCTCACGGACAGCCTTAATTCCAGAGTATCTCTAAAGGAAAACCTAATTCAGTAGAAAATCAAGGTAATGACAAATGTCAACATTAAAAGTAAAATGGTACTGAGGTTTACACCTGAAATGTTCAACTCTTGCACAAAAACCCAAAAGTTTTTAATCTAAGAAAAGGGAAACCTGTGTAACTACAGGATACATGGCTCAATTTCTGTGCTCAGGCCCAGAGTTCCAGGGTCAGCTTGAAGTTTGAAATCTTAATTTTGCCAATAATATTTTTTTTATACTTTCTAGTATTATCCAGTAATGTACAGATACTTACTGAAGTGACCTCTATTTCCTATTTTTCTGACAAAACTTTCTTTTAGGTTTTTATAATGTGTATCCTACTTATATTATTTCCTGCCATTTCAGTGTTGAATGTGTAGTATTGTCTTTGTGTGCTCCAACTATTTGTAATAATTTGGAAGAGGAGATTAATATAGACTGTAATATTACACATCTATTTCAGAAAATAAAGAACAAAAAATAAGAGGGGGAAAAAAAGCAAGCAAAAATAGTGCCATAATATATTTCTGCCAACAAAGAGTTTATGAATTGAAATAGGGATCTAAATAAGGAAGTGTAAAAATTGTATATTTAAAATTGGCATTAAAATTAAAATTGGCAATCTTTGTATATCATAATTGAAAATATTTTTTTAGTATCTATATTGAGATTTTAAATGGACCATGCTTTCTTAATAACTTGAATTTCAAAAAAACCCATACAATATTATATTGAATTGTTCTCTTTGTTTCCTGTAGAGGCTGCTTCCTCAACTTTGAAAAGTCAGGCATTATGCAGACAAGTTGTTATGTTTTTATTATCTCCATAAGCTTCATAGGCAATGTATTTTCTTTAAGGAAGCAGTCCTCTAAAGTCGTAAAAATTGAGGTTTGAAACTTAGAAATGCTAGGGTAAATATATTGAAATTACACTTTTGCAGGCAGATGTCAAAAACTACAAATGATTCTTTGCTTCTGAAATCAAGAATTCTCTGAATGCCCTGAGATGAGAAAGGTAGAAGAGGAGAAGAAAACAGTCTGGGATTTTTCATAGTCAATTTGTGATATGCTTAAAGCACTACCTTTTTAACAGCTGTGCAAAATTCCTGATTAGGAGCAAGCAAGGGGGATTGATCTCATTTTGAGGCAAAATAAGTCACATCATGAAGGAAAAAGGAGTAAGCTCACTTGCTTATTTTGCATACTTAGATATCCTTTATTTAGCTGTAGTTTACCAGTTCAGTACAGCCACAGGTTCTGTCTCCAGCCTGTTTTAAAATCTTTTTCTAACTTCTCAATTGGTAAAGCCCCCTGGCTGAAGACATGTTATTTCTGAGATTGGCCCAAGCGCCTCACATTTCACAAGGTTTTTTGAAACATATGGAAGCACTAAAAGACTGCAGCGAGAAAACATAAGTTCTCTTAAATGAGAATCTGCTGCTCTAGCAGGCATATGCTACTGGATTTTATCCATCTTTTCCATATTGTGAAGGTAGAATATGGTTATTTTTGTAGTTTATCTTCTCCACTTCTATTCTTCTCTAGGCTTTCGGCACTTTCTGTTGATGTGTCTGTGGACATATGTTTGCCTTGTTCCTCGGTGTCAATCTTTGCACGTGAAGGCAACTGTTCTTCTGGAATCTCTTGGATCTAATTCTTTATGCAGCTTTTTTGCCTTTTCTTTCTCTCTTGTTACTTTTCATGTCTCAGGAAAAGTCTCCTCACTGAATTACTTAAAATATATAGAGAGAGATTTCCTCTCAGTATCTTTCCAATGTAAACACTACAAGCTCTTTGACAAGCACCTCAGAACTGGTGTGGAGGTGAATCTCCCCAGTCTGTTTAAGCAACCTGGTGAGTTTTTGTTGGTAAATACATCCTGTGAAGCAGGATCCTGCTTCTTCAGGCTTACCAAGCTGAGGTGAAAGCCGTTGGACGGGCTGAGAGGGAGGAAGAATAGATCACTCAGTGAATTCCATAAGAACCATATGTTTTGCAGTTTAGTTTCTATCATTATTCCTTACATGTAAGTAGATCTATTTTTCAAGCCAAGTGTGAATGAAAACTTACTGTTTTGAAATTATAGAGTGAGGCCCTCTGCATGGCTGTATTGTGTTCAGCAAAATAAAGCCACAAAGTTCTCTCAAAATTGGTCTCTCTGTACATTTCAGATGCTAAGAATTACAGGCAAAAAAGATGTCTGACATGGAAAAGAACTGTGTACTGGTATTCACACTGGAGGACTGAAAGCTCAGTTGAATACTCAATCATAAATAGTTATTTCTCTTCTTTTTCCTCTAATGGGCCTTAAAGAAATGAATAAATTCAATGAAAAGAGTATTTAGGAAGAAGGTGGCCACCCACTTTTTTCTGACGTGTCTTTATCAGATTACCTATGAGATTTCTCTGGTGTAACACCTATTGGAAGTAAATACTCTTTTTGTCCTGCAACTTTGGATAGGCTTAAGGCTTCAAATAGTACATTCAAGGCACTTTGAAAGGGTCTTTAGTGAAGAGATTTAAGACAAGCCTTAAGATGCCTTCAGAGCAGTATTTCTAAATGCTTCAGAGTGTATTTTGAAGGCTGAGTCATGTTGCAGCTGTGAATATTCCAGATATTCATACTTGTATATCTTATCTGATAATACTTGTGTACCATCAATTGATGTTATTGATATGCTTTTTGGAGATTTTGGGGGATTTTTAGTTGCAGATTTCTTTAATTGGTCCAGCTTCCTTATGCTTGTTTTTCTATTATGTGGGCATCTACCCCTGACATTTTTTACTCTAGGAGTAATTAAAAATCTTCCTGTAGTACAGGAGAGTGCAGTGATGCAATACTAATGAAACAGAGTTCTGATTCCTGATCATGTGTGTCTGCCTCCACTAGTTAATTGAAATGAATCTTCATTGGCTCCAAGCCCTTAAAAATCAGAGAATGATGGTATCTTGTGATTTTGAAGCTTCTGGGGTGTGTGACTGTTGAATCCATTGCTATATCTAGGGAATATTTAAGGATAGTTTAGTAAAAAAGATACTTTTGTAATTCAGGGACCTGCAGAATAGTGTCTAGACCTAACTTGATTTGCAGTGCTTTCTACTTAGTGTCTGTGGTGCTGTGGGTTTGGGTTTTCTTGTGGTTTTTCTTTAGTGAGGGTTTTGCTTGGGGTTTAGTGTGATTTTTTTGAGTTCCAAAGTAGCTTCCTAGTGCATTATGACAGACCTCTATTGTTCTTCTGTAATAGTTGAAGACAGTTTTCTTAAGTGCTTGAAATTATGATGCATGTTTCCACAAAATATACTCAACTGAGCATTGCAGAGACTAAGGTGATTTAAAGATTAACTCTTGTTCTGTCTTCTGTTCAGTTTTACAGAATTCCTATCTTTTTGTCCTTCCCAAGAAAGTGTAACCCTTTGTCTTGTGAGATGTTCCTCACAGAAGGGAACTTTTCTTGTAAGTGATAGGGCCATGATTGTGTTGAGATCAGCTTCTTTAATGTATGAATAGCAGATGTGCATAATGTTTACAAATTCTTGAGTCCTGGAATAGGCTGAATTCACAGGTGGGGGTAGAAAGGACATGTGCAATTCAGTATTACTCACTCACAAATAATTTTCTTGAGGAATATTATGGAGGAGGCAAGACATAAACAAGGGATGAAAATGCAGGGGAGATCCATGTCCGAGTTGAAACACAGTTTGAAAGAGAATGGATTTACACTGAGGACTTGTGTGTTTAAAAGCCAGATGGATGTATCAGAGTTGTGCACAGTCTTTTCAACCAAAGGAAACACATGAAAGTGCTTGATAGAATGAATTTGGGTAATTCTGAAATCATGGGTGTGATGAGCAGCAGAGATGCTGGAAAAAAAAATATGCTGTTAAAGTACATATATCATCTACTGCTGAGAGGAGAACCCTAGTAACAAAACTCAGGGTTAGGGCTGATGACAAGACTTACCACAGAAAAATTCCCTTTCCTGCTAGACCAACTCCAAAGAAGAGGAAAAATTGTCTTCCAATAGGAAAGGGTTTTTTTCCTGATGTGCACAAGTGAGCAATCTCTCAAATTAGGTTCCTCCTGCCAGCATTTTGAAGTCTTTGAAGAAATATCCTTTGCATTGATGTGAGGGCTTTGAAAAAAGTCACCCTTAGCAATGTGATACCTCTGAAGTGATGTAAATCGTACATTAATGATAACAGGAAAGTTTCCATTTTATTGTAAACTTATTCTTTTTAATAGCTCTTTCATCTATTTGAATCTGGAATTTATGAGAAGATCATTAACTTGGAAAAGTTCACAGATGTATTTGTGACTGGAATAGTTCGTATTTAAAATAGATGCTCTACATTCATAAAATATAGAACTGTGTTGTGATATAAACACAAGAAATAATACTATATCAGCAGAAGAAATCATTTCCTTGATGAACCAAGGGCTTTTGCTGATTCTGAGTTCATGGCTCTATAATGGAAGGAGTGTTTAAGGAACAGGGTTGAACAGTAGGCTGGAAATCTCTGTGTAGACATTATTAGGTACATTGGAAAAAGGAATTTTACCCAGTACTCTGCTTACCTCCTGAGAATAGTCATGCTGCTTGATTAGTGCAGTGGAGCAGTTTAGGTTTAAATATGAGAACTAAAACCTAGAACATGGATTCCATGGAATGGAATCACAGAATGTTTTGGATTGGAAGGGATCTTAAAGATCATCTGATTCCAAACCCCCAGCATGGGCAGGAGTTCTACCCACTAGATCAGGTTACCCAAGGCCCTATGCAACCTGATTTTAAAATTTACATGAGAATATTACAAAAGACTTCTGTGGAGGAAAAGATCTGTCATTTGTTTTCTTGCAAAATAAGTTATTTTCTTCTTGGAACACTTTTGTCTTATAAAGTTATCCTAACTTTTAGGAATTATTGGAATAGTTTCCTTGGGGAAAAGGATAAGCATGATAGGTTATACAACTTGAAGTAATTTTTTTGGGTTGTGTCCTTCTGGTTTGAGGGTGAGCTTTTGGTTTTGTTTTTTTTGCAGGTTGGTTGGTTTGCAGGGGTTGATTTGTTTGCAATTACCTTTCTTCCACTGTATTTACAAGCTGGAAATAGATCCTTAGCTAATGTCATTGCCATGCTTCTGGTGATTTTGGTGCAGCTGAAAGTTATCTGCTATAAAGGAATCATAGTCTCATGAAAGCATATAGGAAAACTCAAAGGGAAAATTATTTTATTATGGAAATTCTGATTCTGGTCCTTTGAGAAAAGCTAGCAGACATGCTTAACTGGGTATAAAATTTTCTGTGTGGTCACCTATGCTCAATTCAATTAAAGCTTGATCTTTAAATTTGTGGATATGAAATCCTGCTGCATTCACCTTCTCACCACTTAATAATTCAGCAGCCTGTGGTTTTGTGTATATATCTGTACAATTTGCTTGAAAAAAAAATAATATAAATGCTCTCCTTTTTGACCTTTTGTTTCAGCCTTGTTGAACCATTCTAAATCTTGTCCTTAAAAGTATTTTGTAAAAGATTTTAAATTACCATGATTTCCTAATTGTTTTAATTTTTAAAGAAGTTTTATTACATTCCTTTGCAAATACATCAATTTGTCAGATAAAGGTTAAAAATTAGATACGTTTTATTCATGTTGAAGTCACACCCAGCTTATTTAAAGGCAGCTTTGACTTAGAGTTGCAAGCCTCAGGATATTGATTTGAATTATGCATGACTGTCTGGTATGCAGTTCCATTAGCCTGCTGGATGGATAATGTAAACATGTTCAGAATTTTAAGTATCCTATATGAGCGGCAGGTTAAAAATAGAGCTGATAAGAGCATGTGTATCTGAAAAATCCAAATCTTGGAGAATGAAACTACAAAAGGTTCATGTCTTCAAGAGGCTGACTTCAGGTGTGATTTTCTCTCCTTTCAAACTGCTCAGCCTGAACAAATACAGCTGATGTGTGTGACTTGAACAGGTGACACGATTGCTGTTGGCTGCTGCAAAGCATTGACAACCGTACCAGAAAACACCCCCGGAACCAAAGGGCCAGGACCAACTCTGTGACCTTTGGCAAAAAAAGAGGGATTGTATCTGTTCTGGTTTAAAATGGTCAAGACTTACTCTAGGGATCAAACTAATTTCTTCATATCTTCAAGGAAGATATGATTTGGAATCTGATTTTGCTCAAACTTTCTGTGGCTTTCATGGTTATATCTGATCAGTTGTTCAGTTATCCCTGTGTTTTAGCAGTCAGCAGTTTGGTAGTAGAAATAATGACTTCTGAAACTTTGTTTTTAAATCCTCAGCTCTGTGCTAGTCAGATTTAAAAACAGATAGTATCTCTTTAGAATTTTGCCCAGGTTCTTATGAATTTTAATAGAAAAAAAACCATTACTCTGGAGTGAAAAGTACAATATCATCTATGCTACGTTTTATAAAGATTTATTATATTTCCAAGTGTTTCTGTTGCATCTGCCACATTTGTGGCAATTTGATGAGTTGAATGAAAATCGAAAAAAATACTATTGCACTTATTTTCAACATCTGATGGATACAAACCAGAAAACTAGTCTAATTTTGCATGAATTTCTACTCACCTTCTCAAAATTATTTTGCTTGGAATCCGTTGTATTTTGCTTTGTTAAATGCTGTTCATAATGCCAGAATGGAACTGTTTTTAGGTTATAAGAATGAGAGAGTAATAATGATGTCTATTCCTTGGACTTTACAATGTTCATTTACTTACATCTTAACATAGCAATAATCCCATTAAATTTTGCAAGTAAACGTATGATTTAAAAGCTGTTCTTGATGATGAAGTTGATTATACTGCTCTGATAAGTTTTTTTCTTTTCCTCTCAACTCTTGATTCATTAATTGTACATCCACACAAAATTTGGCTGGCAGGTAATTCTTGTGGAGTATTGGTAAAATTTGAAAAGATGCTTTGTGTTGATGGTCATTTGTCCCTTTTAACTGAGGAATAGTTAATCTGTTAAGAGACAGGCATCTGATGCTCTCCTTCAGAGAAACTCATCATCCTGCTATTTGATAATAGCTGCTATCTTGACTGTTTTCAGAATGAAATTCCTTTCACAGGCAATAAGAAGCACTGCTCTCAATCATCTGCTTGTCCTGGAGCCATTTCTTTCCTGTTAAGAGAAGGCACTTTAGAAGAAGAAAATCTTTTGAAGTAGCAGCAGTAGTTGCCATAAGTATTAAAGGCAATCTGTTGGCCACAGAGGTCTAGGGAACTACAGTTCTCTGGCAATTTCCAGAGAACTTAAATATTTTGAAAAGGAAGAACTTTAGAGGGATGGTGACAATGGTAGTTATTTCTTAAAAAAAAGACTACTTTGCGCTTCAATTCTTCTCAGAGAGGACTGGGGGAATCTCTTGTGTGTTTTTGTGCACAGTGAAGATAATCCAGGAGAAAGTTATACAGAGGAGAAATAATAGCATGTGTAACAGTGAATGTAATGGCCTGAGTACAGAGCCATTCTGTAAATATCTCCACTGTTCCAGATGCTCTTTTTTTTTTAAGTGGTTCTGACATAAAACCCTAGAACTGTAATATTTTGGTAGTACAGATGACTTAGCATAAATGCCACAATGTAGCAGTCAATTTTGAGTTCCTTTTCCTTTTTTCTCTAGCTTTCAGATACTTTTAAAAGAGAAGGGGACAAAAAAAAAAAAAGTGAGATTTCATTCTAGTTGGAAGTTCACAGTAAAAACATGATGTGGATTTTTTTGTCCCCAAAAGGAAGTTTGAGACAGTTACAAGTTAAATTTAAACGTTAAAAGAAATCCAGGTAAATATATGTCTAGCCTATATTGACACTATTAGAAAAATGAAAAGAGTTAATATTTCTTTACTTCATATATGCTTGTGGAAAAGTTGGAGAATGATACCATTATTTCATAGTACAAACAAGGGTAAGAGGCCAGGGTTTGTGCATCAGTCTCTGGCTTGGATACTGTACTTCAAAATCTCTGTATTTTAAAGCAGGGTTGAGCCTGTGGCTATGAAGAAGCCAAGTATGTGTTTGGTTGAGTGTTTTTTTGTAATACTTAGAGAACTTTCGACAACTGAGGAAAAGAGGCAAGAGAGGCATTTGTCTACTCATTCTTCACTGTCTTTCTTGCTCTTAGTTGCCACCATGACACTCATTGATGCAGTTGATGTCTTTCCAATGATTTCATGCATTGAAAGTTGGGAGACAGTTCTGAGTCTCTATCAAGTTTGTATTACAATAATTTGTTTTTCCTTCTGGTTATTCCCCTTTACTTTTCACACATAAATTCAGATTATGCTATCAGCACTTGGTTTTTGAATACTGTGTAAATTTTGCTGTCTCAGTGAGAGTCTTTTGCTTCTAAGAAGAGGTCAGAATACAGAAACATAATGGTAAAAATCTGTTTAACTGCCCTCTTCTCCACTGAATTAATATAAATTATTCCCAGCTTGTTGGAAAGCAATCTGCATTTGAAAATGTCCATAAGAAATTGGTATAAAGAGGGAGTTTAGGGGAGTTGTATTTACTCTAGTTTATGTGTAATCTCAGGGTTGCATGCAATGTTTCTGCAAATCCTTTCAGAAATGCTCGTCGAGATTTGCCGTGTTTTACATCTTCTGGATATATTGATGTAGAAACACTTAAACTCTGTCAACTCAAAATTGCCAACAAACACAGAATGATTCTGTGTACTCCCATTTTCATTTCAACACTGTTGGTCAGATTAAATTAATTTATATATGTACATTTTTTTCCTTTTTCTTGAGCAAAAGTACTGGATTGCAGATAGAAAAGAACCCGCTGGTTTATTTCATTATAAATGGTAGTATATGGCATGCTTGAATTTTTTGGGTTTTTTTGGGAGGGTGGGGGGAGAGGAAGACAAACACTTGAAGGGGTTAGATATTCACCCCATCTAGATGGCTCAGGTTCCTACTGTGCCAGTTTTCTGGTGTTCGATAAGGCACACAAAGCAGTTGTGGGAGAAAGCATATCACTTGTATCCATGGTAACTCGAAAGATACTTTGGAACTCAAAAGGATGGAATAAGCCAGAGTAATAGGTCTCATTATAAGGGCAAAATACATAAAAGGTTCAGGCATATGCTTTTAATTAGTTGCCAAAAATAGCTGGAATCAGGGATGATGCAATGAAACAATAATTCTTGGTGTTAGAAATGAGCAACACTCAAAATCTAAAGATGTGCTCAGATGAGAGGTTTTTATCTTACCATCTTGTGGGTATTCAGTCCATGAATACTAATAGATTTGCAATGGTTTCTTAATCATGCTTAGGACATGAGAAGGCACACTGATAAAAGCTCCTGCAGGTCTCATATGGCTGTAAGTTTCTGAAGTTCCATAGTGATGTTAATTCTCATAGCTGTGATGCAGCTTCTTATGAATAGCATGTGCAAAGCATTCTCTCCTGTCTCACAAGGGCACTGCTGGAGAAAATAAATGTAATGTGCGCTTTCTAACAAGTCGTTGAAAATGCAGATTCATTCGAGGTTAAAGATCCAGTGTTTTTCAGAAGAAGTCACTTTAATTAATTTTAAAATAGGAAGGTAAGCAATGGGGAAAAGTGTGAAAACTTGAATGGGTGGACTACAATTGAACACCAGAGAACAAAAATACAGCAATGTGTGAAGTACAAGATACAGGATATTTGAATAACCATTTTAATAAAAATACTTTAATACAATGAATAATTTTAAAGTTTTCTGTTTGAACATCAGTGTTTGTAAGGAATCCATCTTGTATTGCAGTGCAATTCTCCACATTATTTCCTCTGTTGCTATAGAAACTAATTCTAGTGCAGCTGTGATCGCTTATCAAAATTCTAATGTTTCAATAACCATTTCTTATTTTGAGTTATTTAAATAGCCTTGTCTTACTTTGAATCAAACTGCACATTTCATCACTGCTGAATTGTTGACTGGTCAAAATGTTAATGTGAAGTGATGGCAAATGCTGTGGGGTTGTGGTTTGGTTTTTTTTTTTTCTTTTTGCCATCTAAGCTATCATACTTACTGTTAAAGTTTGAATAACAAGCAAATTAAGGCTCTTTTCACTTGTTAAATTTTAAAGGTCAATATTTGCTGTCTAACATCAGCATTTTGTAATGCACATTATTTCCTCATTGTAATCTTAATTATATTTAGTATTTCATAAACCTTAAATGGTTCCTGTTACTGGTACATGGCCATGGGGGGATGTGTGTGTGTGTCTGTATATTTGTGTGTTTACATATATGTGTGCATAAACTATTTTTAGGATGTTTTTAACCTGAAAATATATGTCTTGACATGTTCATTTTGTTGAAGTAAAAATTTCAATGGTACTACAGTAGAATGTCACCAGTTAGCAAAGAATTCTGGATCTCTTTTGCTGCTGGTATTATTTGTTTCTTTGGGATTGGATTCGGGGTTGTTTTTTGAGTGTTGATAGTGGTGGGTTTTGGAGGGTTTTGTCTGTGGGGTTTTTTTTTGGCTGGCTGGTGGTTTTGTTTGTCTGTTTCTAACAATGGAAGTGCTCTGCTGGTAGGTCATAATGTATTTAATGCAGGATGCAGCAACGTTCTGATTGTGAACCATGTTAAACATCATTCTGCCGAATATGTTTTCAGCTGTAATGCTAAGATCTAAAACCCTCACTGACACCAAATTAGGAGGAAGGGTGTGATGATAATTGGCCTGGAGACATGTGTTGTATACTTTCTGCTGCTGTAGCACAGCTACCAAAATGTTCCTGTAGTACTTTCCAGGATAATCGCCGACTTTCTAATGAGCGTACACTAATTTCATGTAGAGCGAAATAAATCATTTTCAATTTTGAAATTATCATACAAACATTTTGCAGCTGTAGCTGTCAGACTTTGATTACTAATTAACTGCTGTGCACCACCTTAAAGTCTCTTCTTTGGCAAGCAGCACCAACAGTAATTTCAAATTAGATATAAAAATTTTTACTAGTATAAGAAAGGTTATAAGAAAAAAAAATATGATGGATAGACAGATTTTCACTCTGTCCCAGTGTCTAGTAGGGTTATTATTGTCAGTGTAGGACCATGACAACAAGATTTTCCAGATAGTGTTTTGGGAAGTTCAGTGTGTTGAGAATGACTGATCCTTGATTGTTCAGTGCTGTTGTTTGTTTGGGTGGATGCCATGGAAGACCAGTTCCTCTCCTGCTGTTTGCTGTGGGCTGAAGCTTTGTCCTGTAGGTCTTAGGAGCCCTTATGCAGTTTGGCCACTGTTTTCTCATCCTCATAAGCTCCTGCTTAGCTCTTACAGCTGGTGCTGTGGCTGAATGAAAATCTCTTTACCAGCCAGACTCATATTCATTTAGTCTTGTCAAAATGCAGAAAATTACCTGTTTTGTGAATCGTGTGACAAATATGGAAACACAGCAACACCTACATCATACATTACATGTAAGCCTAGTAAAGCAGCTCATCTGTGACAGTGGGAGGTCTCAGAAGCGCTGCAAAGGAGTGCGAGAAATTTAGTTTTGAATAATTGTGTTTCTTTATGCCTGGAGAAACTTGTTTGAGGCCTTGCTGGAGTGAGCAGAACAGACTGACATGCTCCCTGCTGCTTAATCTGTGCCTTTTCTGTGAATTCTTAGCCCTCTTACTGGGTGTGTGAAGGAAAGATACCTTGGTTTCGAAGCATATCCATTTCCTGTGATTTCACAGTGTCTGTTTTGCCTTTCTTTTTCTGGAGAGTTGGCTCTGTACATGATACCAGAACCATTCCTAAGCACACTTTCTACAGACACTAATATCTAAAAGGTTTTAGAGGAGTTCTTGACCATACATAGACAATTTTCTTCTATTGTTGACCTGTTAG
Organism: Notiomystis cincta; assembly: GCA_013398075.1. Lineage (NCBI taxonomy): Eukaryota > Metazoa > Chordata > Aves > Passeriformes > Notiomystidae > Notiomystis > Notiomystis cincta. Next base: position 110,559 of record VZRX01021897.1, read on the forward strand.
GTGCTCCTGCAAACTGAGATAACAGATTTTTATTTTTTTCTGGGTTCTAGCTGCTTTTTATTTAGTAAAGTTACAAGAGCTGTTTCAAATCAAAACAAATCTGATTTTTCTAGAATGCTTTTTACAGAAATACTTTAATATACTGCAGGAAAGGCAGTCCATTTTACTAGAGCAAGTCACTGAGCCAGTGTGTCAAGGAGAGAAGGAGAGAAAGTGCCTGGACAGATAAGGGAAATCAAGGTCCTTTGGAATTGTAGGGTCTGAATCTTTCTTCCTACCTAAAGGAAAAATAACAATAAATCTAAAATATAAATGTAAAAATAAATGCTTATTGTGGGAAATGTCTTGCCCCTCCTGAAATTTAACTAGCTGTGTTCGCTAGGTTTTGCAGATTTTCACCTGCAAATATGGATATTCCCACCCATCAGACATCACTGATTTCTCTTTTATCTCTTTGCTCTGTTGACATTGCTTTTTTCTCAGATCTGAACTACTTTTTTGCATGTCATATGTTGTTTTATTTTCCCATTCCTCCACCTTTCTTCCTCTGTCATTTTTGCTTTGTTATTTTACCTGTTTGTAATTTTCATTCCTGCTTGCATCTTGTCTGTTCTTTATTTCTCTCTTTGCACATTTTTTCATTTTCTATACAGATCTACTAAACTTCTCTCCCTTTATTTCTTTTCTTTGTTCATTTGACACCAAACCACTTTTTTTTTCTGAATCATTGCACTACTTTCTCCTTTTGCCTTTTTTTCCCCTTATTCCCTGTACTTTTTTTCCCCACCCCCATATTTTATTTTTTATTTTCTGTTCCTTCTCTTCCACTGCAAAGCTGATGATATTGGAAAATTCTGTGGGGGTATATATAGAGGAGTTTTTCATGTTGATGGTGGTATATATATGGGAGTTTTTCATGTTGGTGGTGGTATTAATTTCAANTCAAAAACCAACAGAAGAAATAGCTAGAGTACTAGCTGTAAAATACTTGGTTTCTGTTTTTTTGTTCCACACTTCTCTGAAAGCTTTCTGTGATGAGGAGCACTTCTGAGCTAGATTCACAGCAATCTTCATCATCTCTTTTTTACCCTGTACTTCAGTTCTCCATCTGTAAAAGCCAAACATGTTAACTTCTACTATTACAATACTACTACTACTACTATTATTATACTGTAGATATTTAACATGCATACATATACATATAT
>VZRX01021897.1:111796-148099 GCA_013398075.1 Notiomystis cincta
TATATAAAAACAGTTGCTAGATAGCCAAATTATGATCATGTAGGTAGCTGAAGTAGATGGGTGGAAAATTTAACTCATGCCCTACTGAAATGGTTCGAGCATAATCCTTGTAGTGCTGCTTTGTTAGTGACTCACTCCTACAGAGCATCCTTTGGGCTCAAAATTGCTGTGAAAACGAAGTAAAGGAATCAAGCTTTGTGTTCCTGTTCTGGCAGCAGTTCTTCATGGAAAGTATTTTTTATGGTTCATTTTCACCAGTTAGGGTTAAATAATAAATAGAAAGCTAAAATGATAGGGTACTTTACACTTCCTTTTTTTTTTTTTTTTTTTTTTATTTCCTGCTGCACTTCCAGCCTGTATCAAACCAGAGGCAGGAAGTAAGATGAGAACATTCTCTAGAACCTCCCTGGGGAGCTTTAGCAGTGAAATACCAGAGCTGAGGTTTGTGGACACTGACCTGACCTCAGGGTGGNTTCTTTTTTTTTTTTTTTTTTTTTTTTTTTTTAATTGCGAAATGTAGCTACCAGGGTAAAGGTATTTTTAAGAAACCATTATGTTATTGTATTTTAAGTTGCAGAAGGAATTCTCAGTAAAGAGAGCAGTTTTATTTTACTTAAAATAAAAGTACAGGAAAAAGAATGATGGAATTTTGATAGTTAAGTACTGTAAGTGTTGTATATACTGCTGAATGGATCTGGTTTATATCAGTAAATGAATTAAGATTTAAAAGGGGGATTTTGTATCATTTAGAAAACTTTGTATTTTTAAATTTTTGTCAAATATAAAACCAAATGTGCCTGAAATGAGCTGCAAAATGCTCAAGAAAATGATCCACACAACACATTAATCTTGCTTTCTAATCATGCTTTGTTTCCTCATTTGAGACCAAATAGAGTGAGAGCAGGAACATTACAGGAATATTAGCTGTGTGTTACAACACTTCACTGGGAATTGATTTTAGACCTCTGTGGGATCTTTTTCACCTTTTCAGTACTTTGTTGCTGCTCAACTCCTGTGCTTAATACCACATCTGTAGTAGAACTACACTGGACTGGAATTTGAGCTTTAATTTAAGGTGATAACTGTACTGAAGTATAGCAATGACAGGAAAACATTTCCTAAGCCCACACCCTGCTGCTACCAGAGGTATGAGGGGGATGCTACTGTGCACACACTGGTGAGAAATGGGGGTTCTCAGGGGCCTGGGATGGCTTGCAGTGGGGGGAGTTTTCAAAGCTTTTAGCTGTTGAGCTCTGAATTTCCCTTAAGCATCCATAAATGCTGGTGAGAGAGCCGAATTTGGGAGAATTTTCACAGAGATGATAAAAGGCATTTCCTTGTCACCAAGATACTCCTAAGATTTCAAAGCTGGTTGTCAATCACCCTCAGCAAGCAGGACTTCTAGCATATTTTAAAAGAGGGAAGGATAAATAAAAGGAAGATTCTATGAATTCATTTGACTTACTACCTTCTTGGAAGTGATGTTTTTCTAATGATTTTTGTAACTTGCAAAAAAACAAATGATGAGCAGAGGTGCATGGGAAAACCTGTTCATTTATGAAATTAGCCAACACAGTGATCTGAAAAGTAGTGTTAAGGAAAGTTGACTGCTTATAAAATTAGTTAAAGTGTAACCAGCATCTAAATGGAATAGAAAATACATTTTTCTGCCTGAATGGGCATACTTAGGTACATATGCTTTACCTAAGGAAATATAATTATGGAAGGGAAAGCAAACAATTTCTCTTCTTAAAGATAACAGCTTTCAAAAAGCTTTAGAGCTCAATGGGATCTCAGAACAGAAGAGGTTTTAAAAGTTTAAAAAAAAAAAGGGTTCTGGAGCTTGATGTATTGATATTCATTTCAATGAAAGATTAAAAATACTTAACCATTAGATTTAAGCATTATTTAGATGTATTCTGGACAGCTGAAAAGTAGAAATACAGAACCAGGTAGCAGAATTCTTTCCTATTCAAATTAATATCAATGCTGTATAAGGAACCAGGGAATGATACTTAAATTGAAAACAAATTAATTCAATAGATGGTAATGTATAATTTTCATTGAAAGACGACCAAAATATTTAGGAAGGAAACAAAAGAATGTCTTTGACAGCTAGTTCACGATAATGCTTTTAATAATGTATTTGTATTAAAATGTTATAAATGGGGCTAATTTTGGAAAGAGATTTTTTTTTCACCAGTGCTGGGCTTTTCTGTATAGCTCTCTAAACCAGACCATATATTCTTACAAATAAGAAGTGCTGTAGTAAATACAGAGAGCAAATTTCTTTTTTAAGGAAACAAAACTGAGCTGTAGTTCTACAGGCTCAAGATGTAAACAAACACAGTAAAAAAAAAAAAAAACCCAAACCAAACCCCCCCCCCAAAAAAAAAAAAAACAAAAAAAACCCAAAAAACCCAAACCAACAAAAAACTATGTATGTTTCAGCTATTTCAGTTAGTCTTAGACCTTTCATGTGGAAGAAAATTGAAGTTTTAAGGACTGGACATAAAGATAATTCTATCATTTTGAATTACTTTTATTTAAAAAGCAAAAGAGGACCTATTTATTACATGAATGACCAGTAGCATTAGGTTGAGAGGGTGAGGAAAATGCAGTGCTAAGAACTTCATGTGACATGAAGTGTAAATAACAGCAACGCTCTTTTGATTTCCACAGATCAGGGATTAAGCTCATAGTGTATGGAATTTTCTAAATATTAGGAAACAGACTTATTTTTTATTGGAAAAAAAAATCCCCAGCTAAACAGATACAATAATTTTCCTTGTTTACTGGTGAATTGCCTAATGTAGAAGGTAGTTCAACTGTGAATAAAAGTCTAAAATAAAAAAAAAAAAAATTTTTGTGTTGTCCATAATGACCCCATACCACTCCTATATCCCCCTTTTTTTCATTAAGCATGACTCACGACATTTCTTTTGTAAAAGAAATAGAAGAATGCCAAAATAATTTGTTGTTCTGTGAAATAATTTGGGTTTTGTCCTCACAAAAGTGCATGTAAGCTTTTAATTTTAAAGGAAGGAGAGGCTGGAGGTTTCATTCAATATTTAATGTTTATGTTTTATACTCCCCGTAATGTGGGGTAATTCAGTCAACATAATATTTTTGGATGGTAGAGAAGTTCAAACATGAAAATTCCATTTGGACTGTCTGCGCTGCCTATCAGAAATCTCTAAGGGTATTTAATCATTCAGAATAAGAAAGGTTTCTTTAATTTTTAAACATGTATTTCATTTTATGTTTTATTTAACTTGTCTTAACATTTACATAGAACCCCTTGAAGGCTTGAAAACTTGAAATTTACGTTTGATTAAAAAAATAAATAATTATGTAGCAGAGTATGAGCGGAGATATATTAGAGAAAGGAAAGGTGCTGCTTAACTATGAAGATATTCTGACAATTACAAAATATGACTTGCAAAAATTACTGATTTATGTAGTGATTATTTATTTTAAAGGAACTGGAAGCCAGATTCCAATGGGGGGTTGTGGTACTGTTGCCTCCCACAACAGTGTGAATTTTTAGAGAAATACTGTACATGAGAAACTTGAAGCTGCAGAAGTGTAGTTAATGATGGCTGATGAGACAGGAGAATTAAAGGCACAAGGGTAGTTTCTTTTTCCATGATAAGAGATGGGTGTCCTTAGAATTACTCAGGAAATATGGGCTGAGAGAGGCTGGGTTGGTGCTGCTGCTGTGAACCTCTCAGAGAAATAATTATGATGAGAAAGTCTAAATGTTGTGAACATGGAAAAGGACATCAGTGGCTGCGTGGTGAAATGTGCAGCCTGGCACTGTCCATGAGAGGAGAAACGAGCAGCATTGCAAGCAGCAAGGTCAAGTAGTCACTGAAAACCTAAAGCTTTTCTTATGATAAACTTCTGCATCCTTAAACTTTGATTCCACCCAGCAAACTGAGTGAAAATGTTCTGTATTTACTCACAGTTATCAATTGCATGTTCCAGGAATGATCAGTTTGACCTAGGTTGCTGTTTCACATTTAACTTGAGAGTCTCTTGAGGTTGATGGCAAGGTGTGTATCACCCCCTTTGACTCTCAATCTGTCCTAGGGGGCTTGAGAGAACAGATGAACCTTCACTGTTTAACAAACAGTACTAAAAAGAAGATATTTATTTACTCCTGACTTAAATGTGCTAATGACAGTTTACATCCTGTAGTTTCTGAGTGTACCAGCAAAATGCTAATCTGCTCAGGTTTGGCAGGTATTTTTCACTTATGGTTCTGGTTTCTTTAGCTGTTAAACAAGGCCCTTACTGTCACCACTGAGTGTTTTCCCAGCCAACTAAAGGAGGATGAAAACTTTTATTAAAGCAGTTACCCCTTTTAAAAGCATTTATTCAAATCTCCCTATTGACATCAATACACTGTATTCTCAGTTTAGAATTTACCAAATACTCATTAGTAAACAAATTTAGTTTCACTCATATCATGAGAATGCCCAGCATTTTCACGTACTTTGAGTGGAGAACTGAATCTGAGGTCTGTCTTTATCTTTATCTTTTCTCTGTTAAGGCATTTTCTGGCTGGTAGGAACCTCAGATTAAAGCTCATTTGATTTCTCTGTGATTGTACCTTGCTTCCACTTTTGGGACATATGTTGGCTTGTTTTTCACCCTGTCTGTCTAGTCCAGGTGATGTGGTCATTTAATATGATTAATTTTATTTACAAATGAATTTACAGAAATTATTTTCTGTGTGATTTGAAACCCACCTAGAAGCAATGCAATGATTAATTTTATATTTTCAGTGCAACCACTTGCTTGTAACTGTTTAGCAGATGTTATTAGCCACATTCAATGGTCTTTGGGAGGTATTCTTTGGCTTTGTCACAGTAGAGAGGTATGTATACCTGTGTCTGAAGTTTACACCTTAAATAACAGGTACAAGGTATGTTACACACGAGGGTTTCATGTGTAAATATGCACACTTTTCAGATCATGATTGCCTTTCAGCTCCAAATGGTTTTTTCCAACACAATCAGTGATAAGCCAGCAGGCACTAGCACTGGTTTTGTATTTTAAACTTTGATACATATTCAAAATTTTTTTGGCAGATTGTCAAAGTTAGTTGCTACTTCTGTGTAATTTTTAAGGAAAATACCCAGGATCAGATATTTGGTATTGCTGTATTCACTTTTGTCTATTCTGTGATACCATTTGGCTTTGAAATCATCAGTCATTAGAATGTCTTGATGTAATTAAAATCTCCATGGTTTTAGAGAGTCATAACAAAACAAAAATCATTTTATTGCATCATTCACTGTGATGTGGGGGAAATTAACATGAGACATTTTCACCTTGAGAATTAATTTGAAAACTTTGATAGCTTTTTATGTAGAGAAAGCTGGTGTTCAAAACCAGTTTATACCTCTCGAGACAGAGGTATCCTTAGATTTTTAATCCCAGATATTTGCTTTAAGAATTTACATGCTATTTCCATTTGTTAAACTGAAATTTGAAAAACATGTAGTTAAAACCTGCCCCAGTGTTTTAGCTTTCTCTGAGATTTTTGAATCACAGCTGGCTAATAAGAATTTTGTCTTCACTTCTTCCACGCCTACATTAAAAGCACCTTTTCTGTCACACAGCCTGTACACTTTTCCCATAGGCACATATAATGGAGTTCATCAAAGTGAAAAAAGTGAATCACACAGTCATTTATTTACTCATGTAAGACAATAATGGTGTTGATAGTTACCTGGACACGCTTTCATTTCATTAGACTATGGAAAAGCTGGGTGTTAAAAATTCTTAGCAGACTTGATGACAGGTGAACAGAAAGGAGCTCAGGGCTGCATGGTGGTTACTGTCTCATTTAATGCTGTTTGCTGCCTTTTGGCAACAATGAACAGAAATGCTGTTCTTCTGAATTTTCTAGAATATTTAATTGTATAGATCAGGACAAGGAAGTCCAGTTTTCATGGTATAGAGAGTCAAATGGTATATACTATTATTTTCTTCTGATTAAAATATTAGTTTAGATTCTAAAATCATGTCTGTCTAGTTTCATGGGCACAAGTTATCTGACATTCTTAGGTAAGGTTCTATGTTTATCTGCTAGACAGATGACTACAATTCAGGTATAGGATTCCCTGCTATCTGTTCTGCTTTCCAGCCCCACGGGACTGGAGTTTCAAGACTTAGTAGCACTGGCTAACTAACAGCAGAGGACCTTTTTCAGGAGTGCTGAAACAGTCTTTTGGAAACACTCTGAATGGCAGCTGGCTCTGATGGGTTTATCAGAGACGAGAAGGTTCCTGACAGTGGTTTCATCTTGTAGGAGTGTTTTAATTACTTGTTTTCCGTAGTTCTTTTAGGAGCTGTTGAAACAGAGAAGAGCCCTGTATTCCCCAGTTAATACTTTTTTTTAAACTTGCTTGTTTGGTAGATTTTTCTATGAGTGAAATGGTATGTTTGACATCAGAAAACATTCTTGCTTTGAAATTTTAATGTATAAGGTAATTCTTTATGTCAGGGGCATTGAAATCTTCATTAAAACCTCTACAGAAAATGTAAACAAAGTAGGAGACAGTTCTTTACCTGTCCTTGGTATTCCTTTCATTTCAGCTGCTGCACACCTTGCTGTCTTTTCCCAATTCTATTCAACTGTGTAATGCTGCATAGTAAAATATGAGATAAAAATTTAAAATCTAAGTATTTTGAATTAACTTTCTGTGTCTGTAGCCGTGCATCAGGTTTAATTTCTGAGGAGATGTATAACCACATTTGTATCTATCTGTCTATCTAGTGTGAAAAGCAAAGATGGTCAGCATCAAGTATTCATCCCAAGCACAAGATTGCTCATGATCCTTTTTCCACTGTCTTTAGTGACTAGAGGTAGTGTGTAACTTCCAGACACTGGATATGTACCCTTTAGCTGTCCTTAACAAGTAATAAAGACTCTGAGACACTGCTTCACTTTTTAAATTCACTGGTGAGCAGAGTTCACTTATGTGAAAGGCTGCCTTTATTAGCACCTTACTTGTCTTCAGAGTTTAATTTAGTATCTCCCTGGTGGGCAACTGCATGGGAGGTAATCAGCTTGATATCATGGCTTTAGGGAGTGCATTTTGTTTCCATAATTGGCCTACATTCCATCTGCACAGAATCTGACTTAAGATATCCAAAGATTTTTGCCAGGTAAGCATCCCTGAAATTCAAGCCTAGAATTTTTGTCATGTCATATCCGTGCAATATTTATTTACATGTGGTTTGCACAATCCATTCTGACTGTACACTTAAAACTTTGCTTTTATCTATATTTCTTTCATCTGATAGATCACTCATTTCCGTTTTTAACAAAGTTTTTTTCAGTAGTATTTGTCATCTGATTTGAAATGTAAAGTAAAAAAAATAAGACATACATAGATTTTTTTAATTCTCTGTCCAGGCATTTAGATTTACATTTTCCACAGAACTGACTGAACAGTGAATAATCAGAAAGTAAGTAAAGCATTTTCACTTATTCCCAGCGAACTGCATTCAGAGGATGAGAAGAACACCTCCGCTGGATGAACTGCAGCCGCCCCCGTACCAGGATGACAGTGGTTCTCCTCATCTTTCCTGTACGCCTTCCGAAGTGGGAGACAGCAAATGTGAATATTCCCAGTGTAGCAACAGTCCAAGATGTTCATATAAGTGCCCAAGTGAGGGAAGCACGGGACACGAAATAGAAAGCTTTCATAACAAAGGATACGAGGAGGATGTTCCGAGCGATAGCACAGCCGTTCTTAGTCCAGAGGTAAATGAAAATAGTTGGGTGTGGTGAGGCACTTTTTTAATCTCAAGATCAAACTAGTATGTCAGCTCATTTCATTTAAAAATTAAAATAGTTTGTCAGAAAATATGGCAGTAGGATTTCAGATTGTTCAGATTGCTGTAGTTATCTTTGTGGCATCTTAACTTTCAAACCAGATCCCAGTAAGAGTGAATTGTTTTCTAAACCATTTTAAACCAGTCAGAAAATTTCATCACACTGTAAGGACTGTAGTGAAAATTCTTCCAAATGATTTTTCAGACAACCCAAATAAAAGTTCTGTTAATGTTTTTTCAAACTGAATGCCTCATAATATAAAACAAGTTTTATGGGGGGAAAAAAAATTACAAAGATTTTTTTTTCAGTTGTTGATGTATTATAGTGGTTTGGGCCACTTAATTTTCCTACTTTCTGCTGTAACTGTAATGATGTATATGTATTTTTTTCTGTGAAGAAATCATCTTTTCTGACACGTATTTCATTGAAATGTCCTTAACAACCAGTTACTGCACTGACATCTATGGGTAAGTCTAACTAGTGATGCCACGTGCAGAAGAAGCTCCTTTTGGTACAAATTTATCTTTTGTCACTACCAGAAGTTTTGCAGTGCATGTTAGAGCTCAGTCTTGAGGTTTCTGTCTTAGTAGACAGGTTGGTAAGTTGATGTTGTGTACCTGGGGTGTTGATGCAAGGTTGGGAATGCCCAGCTGCAAGGTTTTCCCATCTCCTGTCACTCCAGTCATTAATGTAAGCATATTCAGTAAGAACTGAGAATGCTGCCAACTTTTTTTATAGCCACTCAAAGCTCCAGGAGTGAAGGAAGCCCTTAGAGGAATGCATTCCCACAGCTATGTGGCAGCCAGGTTAGAATAAGAACATTTCTTAGCCAGAAGGCTTTCTTTTGGCATCTTTTTGCTCATGTGAACAAGCATATCTTTGATAATATGAAGATATACTTGAAATACCTTTGTTTTACATACTTGGAATAATTCATTCTCTGAGCAGTAGATTGACCTGTACTTGTAAATATTTTCTGTTTCAGTATCTCTGTTGAGCCAGCTGTTGTAACATTGTAGAGGATCAATATTTTATTCAAAATTTGAAGTGACAATAAACAAGCTGAATTTTAAGATTAAAATACTATTTTAGGACTGATGCAATTTACAGAAAGTTCAGAAGAAGAGTTCAAAATGCATCTTGCACAGTTCCAGTAAAATTAAATTATTAAAGCCATGATGGTGACATCCTTGGCCAAAGCAGAGGGTTGGAACTAAAAGATCTTTTAAGATCCCAAACTGTTCTGTGATTCTATGTTTCTAAGATAATTTTTGGCATGTTCATATAACTTTTGTGGAGTGCAACAGGAGCTGTGTGTGCAAGTAGGTTTGTAATTCCTGTATTCTTTGCTGGCATCTCACTGTGCTCTCAATCATTAGCTGTCTCTTCAAGCAATGTAACAGGTGAACTTCAAAATATGTTTATACTCACACTGAAATAAGGTGATTTTATCTTGTAAAGGTATGTATGTACTTTTTAACATGTGGGAGGCACAGAGGAATAGATCATTACTCTTAATTCAATCTGGGTTCAGACTGATTGGCCCCTGGCTTTTGGTGGTATTGGCCATGTAAAGTCTTCATTTCATCTTGACTGCCAGTCAGCCATCTTCTTGGACTTTCAGTACCTGAATAACTTTGTTAATGAAATGAACAAAAGGATCAGAGTGCCTTCATATTGTCTAGAGTAAACCATATATTTCCATGCTAGATTTAATAATAGAATACAATAAATAAATAAATAAATGGCTTTTTTCTTCTTCTTCTTCAGGATATGTCAGCTCGAGGATCATCTTCACAGCTTCCTAAACCTTTTGATCCTGAGCCAGTAGCTAAATATGGCACACTGGATGTGACTTTTGACTATGACTCACAGGAGCAGAAGCTTTTGGTGACAGTGACAGCTGTCACAGACATTCCAACATACAGCAGGACAGGTGGAAGCTCGTGGCAAGTACACCTAGTTCTTCTCCCTATAAAGAAGCAGAGAGCAAAAACCAGCATCCAGCGGGGGCCGTGCCCTGTGTTCACAGAGACATTCAAATTCAATCACGTCGAGTCTGAGATGATCGGGAATTACGCGGTTCGCTTTCGACTGTACAGCGTGCGGCGCATGAAGAAGGAGAGGGTTGTGGGAGAAAAGGTCTTCTACTTGACAAAACTGAATCTTCAAGGGAAGATGTCAGTGCCAGTGATACTGGAACCTTCTTACAGTCTGCCTGTGAGTATTAAATGAGGCAGAATAAGAATGCAGTGAGATACAGTGTCCTGAATTCTGTAAGAATAATGTGTATATTTATAGAGTCATCACATCCACTCAGTTTTTTGAACAGTCATAGCACTGCATTAGCACAATGATAATTCCTTAGAGCTTTTGTAACTACATTCACTTTCCACCTGCAAAAGCTGCCCATATTTTTCTTTCAGTTACTTAGAATTTTTCTGTCAACAAATAGGGATATAGTGGTGAATACATGTTTCTGTGCATATAGATATGCATGTGTATATGTATATAAAAGTATAATCTTTTCTTTACCACCTGCAGCACTTCAATTTAAAAAGAAAAACACACCAGAATGAAAAAAAAAAGAAACTGTACTAGCAAATGCCCTCCATTTGTTGCAATTAAGTTTGGTTGCAAATAGGTATTTTTCTTTAAAGAAAGAAAGATAGGAAAGAGGAATTTTGAGAGTATAATAATAACTTTACATTAAAACCTTGGAAATAATTGATTTCTGGTTCAGTCTGAAGTGAAAAGTAGTTGAAACTGAAAAGGATTTTTTCTGAATAAAACAACTACCTATCTGACGAACAAAATTTTTTGTCCCCCAAACACTATTGTTACTAAAGCAAAGCAACAGTACGTAAAGATAAACATAGGTATCATTATCAATAAACACAGAAGATCACTAAACCAGCAGTGATCACCATCTTCTTTTCTGTTTTTGTAAGAATTTAAGTATGTTTTTGTCCAGAAAGAGAATGTTTGTCATGTTGTGGTCTGGGCATCCTAGACTAGGAGTGCTTGAGTGTTCCTTACTTAAGAATTGCATGTGTACTATATTACAGACTTCTGGGGGATAGAAATGATAATTATTAAGGACATCCATATTTGGACATTGTATGTGTTTTATGTGGGGTTTTTTGTTTTTTTTTTTTTTAAAGAATCAATAAAAGAAAAGGAAGAGGAAAAGGGAAAGAAATGAAAATATTTTTTTAGGTGAAGCAAAGCAATTAATTTGTTCTGCCTTTTGAAAAATGTTTGGATCAACTGAAATGGCATTTCTGGTGAACATGAGTATTGCCAAAAGACTCAAAATAAAATATATTTATTAGTAAAAGCTGAGGTTAAATCATGGATCTAATGGAGAATCAACTGACAATAGAGCAGATTTCTCATGGTTCCTTAAGAAGAACAAATCTGTCTAATCTAAGGATGAAATGGTTCACCTCTCTAGAGCAAACTTTCTTAATGAACAGTTTGCTAGTTTCACAGCTTGGAAAAAAGCACCCCATGACACAAAACATCGAATATTCTAAAGGAACTTGCTTAATTTGTGTATTTTCAATAGATTTGTGCATAAAATTTACTAAAGTCAGTGAAAGAGGGCAGTACAGGGGCCAGGCTTGTGATTGATTGGTGTATCTCATGTGTGCACTGGTTATTCTTCAGTATTATTTTCTTGAGGTTTTGTGATAGGCAGAATACAAACAAGCTCCATGAGGCATCAAAATGTTCCTTATTTTCTGTTATGGTAAGGCATGGTGGGTCAGCTTTATTCACTCCTCAGTTTTTGGGGGTTGAACAAGAATAAGGAGTATTGGTAGAAAGTGAAGGGATCTTCCAGAATTTGTTGTTGTAACAGGATTTAAGCAGCTCTACCTGTTGCTGGAAAGGATCCTTCGGAGTCTTGACAGGTTGAATCCATGGTCTTCTGGAACTTTAGGAATTCATTCACTTCTGAATTTATAGGTATTTTTATCTTATCATTTATAGCCAACATAATATTTTTTCAATTTTATTACAGAATTTAATATCTGTTTATTTTGCAAGAGTGTTAAAATTCATTATGACTGGGAGTGAGGGGCATCCTTGGGCTCTTGAGCTCAAGCTCTGGTCACTCAAAGCAGCCAGGTCATCTTGATCACAAAATTATGAATTTTCATCTGAAAACATCAGGTTGTTTTGTTTGCAACCTGAATTTCTTCATGTCCAAGTTATTACCATTTGTTCTTCTGCCAGTATCAGCCTTGAGCTTAATTAGTTGCTACCCTTCTCAGGTGTTTGCCTCTGGGTATATTTATACACATTGATCGTATTCCTTTTTAACTGTCCTTTTGCTAGAATAAACCAACAATCTTCATGTACAACTAATCATAAATGTCAGGCAGGAGTTATTTAACAGGAGAAGGTAAGTGCTGTTTGAATTTGGAGATATCCAGTTGCTCAAGGATATTGGTAATTGTGAGATCCACGGTGAGGCACATTGTACATGCAGAATTAAATTTGCCTTGTTCAGTTGCAAAGGGTTTTGTTGCTGAGAAGTGTTTATATGTGACAGCTTTTTTTTGAAGATATTTCTTGGACACATGACAGTTGTCCTATTTTTTCAACTGCTTCTCATTATATGGATTTTATATATTAAATATACCTTCTGTCACTGAAACGTCTTAATCCATTGAAATATCTATGCTAATCTCTTCTGCAGAAATGTATTTTATTTCCTTCTGTCTGTGCCTGATATTAATGTATTTTATTAGCTAATCATATGTCTTCTGATTGTATAAGAACAGTCTGTATCCTGTGAAGTTCAGTAATTTTTCAGTGATACCTTAAAGCTGTGCACAAGGGAATCTGACTAAAGGTAGATCAGCAAGTTCAGTGCCTTTCAAATGTAGTGACATGCTGACAGGAGTGAGGCCTGCAAGTCTCTGGTTATTGTTAAAATACGAGCAAGTGCATGTCATGGTGAGGACTTGATACTAGTGTGTTCCTTAAATAGGTTTCAAAGCTACACATGGCTTCAAATTTACAAGTATACTCACAAAATACCATTTTCACCCAAGATTTCACCCCATTTCTCTCCTTCCCACATTGTGCATAATGTCTTGCATTAACAGCTATTATCCCAGTCCCGTTGCCATTTGTCTTTAACAGCCCTGTGTTGCTGCAGTTCTCCCACGTAACAGGGAACTCCTCCTCAGCCCCCTTATTTATCACACATTTCCTCCAAAGTTCAGCGTATGTTTGAGTGAGGAGGAAGCAGTGAAACCGATATGAGTTGGGCAGAATGCAGTTGTCACCGTTATCTGAGACTGTGTCCCTTTCAGATTTAATAGAAATTGTCCATTGCATCAAATGTTTAATAGCTGGGGTGTACACTGTGGTTTTGTCAGAGTATAGTTTGTGTAGGAAGGTTTTTGTAGATGCTTTCAGAGAAATTTTCCCTTTAGTACAGCGGAAGACAAATTTTTCTTCACCCATCTTGGAGTTTAGAAAAGCTGTTTATTCCTCTCCAGGAAATCCCTGTGGACCTGTTTTTAGTTACTCTTCGTTCTTCTCACCCAGAGAAATTTTCCTGACAGTGAAAAACAGCCTCTAGTATGATGTGATTATAAAAACATATAAGCAGTTTACTTAGTGGAATCTGTTTGGAAAAGATCAAAGAAACTCATGTAATCCACTTCACCACCCCATAGGTTGCTTTTTGGTGTAGAATAACAACAACTATGGTTTTTATTTTGTGATTGATTTGGGAAGTACTGTTTGAGTGACCAAAACATACCTCTTGCTGCTAAGCAAATCTAGTAATTATTCATTATGTATCATCAAATTACAGGGTGTTTACTGGGAAGAATTCAATTTATCTTTCTTCCTTTCTATAGGGTTCTACATTGCTAACATCTTGAACTCCCAGCGTGATCCCCATAACAAAGAATGGACGGTGTAGGCAATCATAGGTGTTTGAAAAATTATTTTGTACATCTTTACTATAAAGAACCAGAGTGTCTGGATAATTTTTTTAATTAGCTTTTTTGAGTGAAGGCATTTATGCATGCAGTGTATAAAGATGCTCACCCTTGCACACACACACACACACAAACAAACGTGCACTCTCTCCACGATGAGGACAATGGTTAATCATCTAACTGTATACACTGGTTTATGCACTGTGCTTAAGGCATTTATTTCATGTTGCCCTTTGTGTGTGATGTATCTTCATGTTCCTTGTAATGTTTATCAGGTGATAAACTTTGCAGGAATAAAGGCTTTCAGAATGGCATTTCTTTTTTGGGAATTCTTGTCCATTATAGAGTCAAGCTGTCAGGTTTTGTGCAAACAAAGCATAGGAGTCACTACTAGTGACTTTACTACTGTGTTCTTCTGGCATGATCTATCCAGGTTTGTTTTTGGAAGGCTAAATAGTAAAATTCATATGTATAAACAGAGCTTTATTAAATACCTGTATGATACTTTAAGCTGCTAATGAAAAAAATGACTATGACTAGGGAAGAAACAAAAAGACAAAATATTTTGTTCTTAGTATTTTAACTATAATTCTACCTAAAAAGAGTTCCTATGTGGTGATGTATAAATGCTTTTGGTTAGCTTGTATAAATTATGTCATCAAAGTAAGGGGCTATTATGTTTAAACTGGGTGCATTTTACTCAATTCATCTGAGTTAGTGGTAGTAATACACAGAAAATCAGAATTGATCCTGTGACACAGTAAGAAAGATGACTCCTGCCATTTCTTTGAAGAATGTTATTAGTTGATTGGAAGATGGTGATAATGTTAGTGAGGCTGCAGGAGAACTTGGCAGTACTTGGCAAACAAAGCTTTCTCCCTGTGTTTGGCTGCTCGTGTAACAACATTTCACGGCAGTATCGGCAAGCAGCAGCCATTGTCTTCTCAGTGTTGTGGCTGGGGGAAAAATTGACTTTCAGCTCCCTTGCTGATACACAGATGAGGAGCAAGTTCTTACATGGGTAGCCAGATCTATTGCCATAACCCTGAATGAGAGAATTTTTTGAAGTCAGCAATATAAAGAATTTCATCTAGTGATCAAAATCATCACTTGGTCACACAGGGTAAAACAACAATTTAAAAACAGGTATGCTTTGCCTCTAATTAATGAGTTGCTTCAAAGAAGTTATTCAACTTGGTCCCTACAATCTTTGATATTTGCAAATGATGGAAGCTGTGTTTCAGACATGGTATTTTGAGTGTACGATGATGCTTTTCAGTCTCTAAAATGCCTCCAGTCAAGTGACAGGCTGTGATTGACTGTTCTAGAATATCTCAAAGTAATCCTCT
The DNA here is from genome assembly GCA_013398075.1 of Notiomystis cincta. Taxonomy (NCBI): domain Eukaryota; kingdom Metazoa; phylum Chordata; class Aves; order Passeriformes; family Notiomystidae; genus Notiomystis; species Notiomystis cincta. The sequence goes on from VZRX01021897.1 coordinate 126,973, forward strand.
TGAGCAATACTCTTACTTGCTCAGAAAAGCCAGTCTGTCAGTGGCAAACATATTGTCTAGAATTCTGTGTCTCGTTTTGATCGTCTTTAAAAAAATAAAACAGAGAAACTTTATCCATATGTGAAGCTAAAAAAATGAGGTAATGGTGAGATTCTGAGACTATCATTCTCTGTAGTAAAAGTATGGTCTCCCAACCAGGATTGTGGTTTCTAAGAGCAGTAAGGAAAATAACCATAATGTAAATTTCCCAGAAGTGACTTTTTGGAACTTAAAAATAAAGATTTTCAAGGTTGTCCCTCGTATGAAATTTCCACTTCGAAGACTATGAGCTGCTGCTTAAACGTTCCTCAAGCAACTCTTTCAGTAGAGGTACATTCTTGAACATAGCAATCCAAGTGAAATTTCTGTTTCCCTAAGAGACTCTGAATTTCCCAAGTATTTTGTTTTCTTATAGTTTTGACTCTTCTTGTTTGCACATATATGTACACACAAATATCTTCTCACATTTGTTATTGTCTTTCAAGAAAACTAGAAAAGGTCAAAACACAGAATTAGTTCTATTTGCACCCTTTTTGACCCCCCTTCAGCAAAAGTGTGTGCACCATTTTCCTTCAATTTATTTCTGTTGAGGGAAGTCCTACTCAGAGATTTTGCACAAACAGATGAAGTCACCTAGTCTGCAAATTCATAATGTATGTAGTTGTGGAACTTTTGAATTAGTTTTTGATTTATTTGCTGCATGATTCTTCTTATTACTCTGGTGGGCTTTGCAGTATAACATAAATATTCTTCATTAGCATTCTTCATTTCAGAATGGAGGATCTGCAGGTAATCACTTCTTTTGTATATTCAAGCAGCCTTTATCTGGTATCAGATAAGCATTTCTGTTCATAGGGTGCCTTTAGCAGGGGATCTTTTTTAGTCATAGTGCATCAGCCTCTTGTCAGGTTTGCCCTCTATACCATTTTGACCTTGAGCTGAATGTTTCACAGCTCCTGTCTTTCTGTTGGGCTTAATCAGCTGTCAGCTGGCCCCAGGAGAATCCAGTTTATCTGTTCCCTTTCTGCTTGGTGTGTAGGCTAGCTCTAAGAACTGAAGCAGATCCCTTCTGACTGGAAACACCTGGTGGTCCTCTGATCATGAGATTAAATGTGACCTGAGCAAATCAAAAGGGTACCACTAGCAATTGTTAATCACAGAGGGTTTACCTGACAAATACGTTCTAAATGTACAGTCAATGGTATGAGTTTGTTCATTGTGAAAAATAATTGCATGTATGTTTATGCAATCAAATACCAGTCCATAGATTGACAAGTCGTAAATTGTGCTTAGTGTTTGATTGCTGAATCGTTCTCTTTTCCCAGACTGAAAGGGTGTAATCAAGAGAAAAATGAAATTATTTGCCATTGATCTCCCCAGTGAGCACAGACTAAATCCAGCTGGACAGAGCATTGTCGTTTAAAGAAGTCTGTGGTCTTGGAAGCTGTCCCACAGTAACATCTCCATGCTCTTACATATTTGACAGGGAGTAAAGAGAGGGGGAGGTGTGAGTGGATCTGGGGGGGAGCTGTTAGTGTAGCTTCATCAGGAATGCAGGTAAAACGTCTGCATTTTGTGTCAGATGTTCTTACCTAAATTGCTAACACAAATATCTAACAGCTTTTAGTGCTTGAATGTTTCTTTATGCTACCTGTCTTATCTCAGAAAACAGAATTCGATAATAAAAGGCCTCTTCTTGCCTCTTTTCCTCCTCTGGCCCCTGGCTGTATAAAAAGCTGCTCGATTTCTGCAGTGTGAAAACAGTACTTTTGCAAATGCTGTAAATTCTATTGTAGGTTCATTTCCAATTGCCTCCACTGCTGCTTGGGTTTGCTCTGCAAATTTCAAGCCCATTACATCTGTGGAACCACTAGGTGACCTTTTGTCATCTGCCAAAGGTGTAATTTCAATACAGACCAATAGAAGTTACAGAAAAGTTAAAATGTTTCCCTTTCAGTGGAAAATTAATGTTTTGTTCTGCAGAGCTGATCATTTGAAACAATTTTAGGCACAAAGTACTAATAGCAAATTCTTATGAAACAGAAAAAACCAGCACAGAAATCTCTCTGTGAAGTTGTTCAAAATCTTTCAGAAAATTTGAATGTTGTTTGCCATTATGAGAAATATGGGGGTTTTTTATTTTAATATTACTACTAAATTATTGTATCTTAAAATTTGAAACCAAGCCTTTCTTTGTTCTTACTAGAAAGCCCACAAAGATATTAATTTTTATTTAAACAAATTAATTTAAAATTATTCTGAAATGGAAATTTGTGTACTATCATAATGTATCTTAGGAAGTTTGTTATAGTGTCTACAGCAAATTAAAGCTTTGTATAGAATTTTTGAGGTTTTAGTCTTTTGAATCCAGTGAATCAAAGAATTTTAATTTGATCTCAGTTTTTCAGTGTTCCATCTGTGTGGAAACAATGTGTTTTTTAGAATTCTGCATCCAAAAGTTTTCTTCTCTTGAGAGTAAAAAAATAGGGTAGAGCAGAAGCTTTTGATAAGAAATGGGAATATTATAATTTCAGATAATATGGTTTTCAACTACATTAATAGTATTTTAATAATCAAAACAATCCATATTTGATGTGAATACCATTGATGTCTAGTTGATTTATTTGCTAAAATTGGAATTTTTGACTAGGAAGTCTTGGTAACTTTTAAAGCATGCCATTTTACCTGAAATAAATGGTTTTGTTCTTAAGATCAAGTGGCATAATGGAAAGATTATTAGACTATTTAGTTTCATGTTTGTGATTTAAGTCAACTTAGTAATGCTGTAAAGTGTTAGGTACATGAATAAAAATGCACATTATACTTAATTGGAACATGCTTCAAGGAAGCTATTAAGCAAAAAAACCAAATAATTACCTATCATAGATAATGATGCTTTCCTAAACTTGAATCTTTGTGAGGTGCATAAAGCTGTATGTTTCAAAGTTTGCAAGTTCAGGTTATAAATTTAAAGCAAAATACTGATTTTTTTGTACTTATGTGTTCTCCTAATTTTACAGTACAGGACAGCTGGCTTTAAACTTTGACATTCTGAATTATTTTACCTCTCTCTGTTTTCAGGGCTGAGTTCATCAGGTGGTTTAAGTTCCTTTCCAAGGAATGGTCTCGGTATTTTTTTCAACTATATTTTAGCTTTGAAACATGTTTTTATAAAGTATCTGGTGCTGATGAGGGACGTGGAGCCCCTGGGTTTGGTTTTGTCCTCTTGAGAGCTGGTCTGGAGCCCAGTGGGGCTTGGGAGCTCTCCTCACCTCAGCAGGCTCCCAGGGGAGCAGGAGCTTCAGGCTTCAACCCTGGGGTGGTGATTGAGAGAGGGATGAGTGCTTTTACCTAAAAACTGTTGGAGACCAGGATTGAGGGCCTTCCTTTGCCTGCTAGAGTTCAAATTTCCTTCCCTAACCTCTCAGTTGGTATTGATCTAGAAGCAGAAAAAGTAACGTGCAAAAAAGTTCTTTAAGAGATTAGTGGTATAACATTAACATTTAAAATTGGAGAGAGACATTTTGACAAGTAACATGCTGTGAATCAGATTTTTGTTGCTGAAGGATTGTCAGCAAGGTTTCATCTTTCCTGTGTATATTTTGAAAAGCCAAAAGAATCAGATGCTCTTGTTTCGTAAGCCTCCAGAGACGTGATTTTAACCTGTGCATTGAGGAAAATGAACTTTTAACTGCCTTCAGAACATGGCCACATTATTCCCTGTCATTAACTCCAGTTGGCTTAAGAGCAGAATTTATAAGCAGAACTTCAGGGTATAGAAAAATAACAGTAGGAGATGAATATGTAAGTAACAAATACCGTGTTTCCATGGAATTGTGGGGAAGGAAGACAAATAAATACATTTTACATATATTACCATGAATGCAAGTAGATGATTCTCTATGTTGTAAGAGGGGAGAGAAAAACACTATGGAAAATACTTCTCAGGGGTTGAAGTCTGACATCATGCATTCTATGTGTTCATGTCCATTGGTATGAGGGGAAAAAGAGTGTGGGGTTTTTTATTGCCAACTTTTGTACAATGGGAACATGCAAAACATGATGTCTACTTAATGGGAATGTTTTTATTGTATATTTATTAAGAAGTAATGTTTCTTCCCCAGATAATATATGCAAGAAAAAGTCATCAAGGACAATAGTTTGGAGAATTAGTAATTAAGTTTTTGTAGAATATGACACATACTACTTTTACAATCCAGTGGAAAGCAGCAATTCTAGGAAGTGTTGATCAAATAAAATCAGACAAACTTTGTAATAAAGTACTGTTCTGTGGTGCATATGGGAAAAGGTTTAGGTCCTTTGCACACAGCTCTGTGTTAGGAAATTGAAAAGCTGAACATTTTTTATTTACTGCAGCAAGACAGATATTTGAACCAAATATTTGGAAAAGATTTCACCTTTTTTTGCAGCGCTTACTGTTAATAACATATTTATGGCTAAATTGACAAAAAAAGGTTCAGGATTTAGTGTTAATATCCTGGAGAAAATCTCAAGAGACAATTGCTTGCACTGTGGGCAGATCAGTAACACTTTGACAGTTCATCTAAGTTCTTAAAAATCCACATACAAGGTTTTGTGACAGTTCTTACTGGGCTCTGCTGCTGCTTCACTGACCTTGAAAAGCCTTTGCTCTTATGGAACCCTGGTCCCTCTTTTCCTTGCTTGTTAAATTACACACAGTGTTTATAGAGGACGAGAGGGAAGAGTTATGAAAATAAACTTACACAGACATTATTTCAAACAAATAGTAACTTCTGGTCTGAATCTTAAGTTTCCCACAGGGAAGCAATGGTATCAAAGTGGCCCATGGATAGCTTTACAGACAGATTGAATGCAGACCTGCACACAGATGAAAGGCATCTGGTTGCACTGTAATGTTATCAATGGAACTCCATCTATATTCCTGTTGTACCAATGAGCAATTCTGGTGTTAATATTTTACAGTTTGGCACTTGATTGTGAAGGTTGTATTTTGAGCAGGTGTAAGTGTAACTTCTTGTCTGGCTTTTTTCTTGATGAGGTTTTTAGCACTCTTCTAGAATTCTTACTTGTGTAAACAGAAAAAAAAACCCTCTAAACAGAACCTTTAATAAAGCTGTTATTTCCAGTTCTAGTGCAGCATATGACTTAGCACCAAGTTGGGTTACTTACCCACAGATGTCATTCCATGTTATGGAATATCTTAGAACAATGAATGGATTTCCACAATGTGAACAATAAACTGTGCTGGAGAAAATACTTTTGAGTAGATACCTAATAATACTCAGTATCTCTACTTTTAACTTTGTCCTGCAATGCAAAGTCTTTCTTCAGTTGTTGATCTGAGCCCGTCTGATCTCAGCTGATTTTTACCATCCCTGATTCCGTTTTTTTCTCTTCCTCATAACATTTTTCTCCTTTGTTTCAAAAGAAAACTGACAAAACGCAACCTTGCCCTCCCCTTTTCCTCAAGTCTTTACATACTTGGCCCCAAATCCTCTGTTTTCTCCTTTGTTATAGGCACAGAAAGTATACTTTGGTTTATGTTGTTTAATCTTTTTTTACCCAGTGACATCATTCTATCATTTAATCTGCTTCATGTTCTTTCTTAATATTTCTCTTTCTCTAATATTAGGATTTTCCAGTTTATAACTGGAAACCAGAGTTTTTTTAAATACATTTGGGTCAGCATGAATCGAAGTTGTTTTTTCTTTAGTGTGCAAAGGAAAAAAAAATACTGTTTAGATTTTTCCTTCAGTGAATTTGATTGCTTTATCTTAATGTCTTGTCTGTGTCCCCACAGTTTTGTAGGAAGAAGAGTCATAAGTCGATTATAAAATAAGGATTAAACATAATTCATTTGTTTTCCTCAAACCTGCAGATATTTTGGTTTAGAAAATATGGTCTCAGAATATTTAAGTTAGATGCTCTCTCCAGATTTTCATCTAGCTTACATCACCAGTTCTTTGCAACACTTCTGAGGTACAGCCACTTAGATGCATTTCCATCCACTTAGAGCTCTGAAGCATTACCTTGGTCTTCTTCACCCCCCATTCAGCTGCTGAGATGCTTTTGCCTGGCCTTTGCAAAGGCAGTCTTGTCCTTCTGTCCACTCGGGGTTCTGCTGTAAAGGAATGGTATTTCTAGCATGTAACTGTGTAATACCACACATTGAGTTTTTTGGTTGTTTTCCTCCTTCTCTGTTGTACCTCACAGAAGCTCCTTGTCTTCCCTTTCCTGGCACTTCAGGACTCATTTCAGCTCGGTCATCATTCATTTGCTATTCCCCATTTCTAACAGGCTAAACCTTACTCTGATACCCATTGTAGTGAGTCTGACTCTGTCACAAACTGATTTCTCAATCCCTCTTAGGACATCAGTAAACTTTACAAATCAATCCCAGTCAGGAAAAAGCACTATCATCACCTTCTTTCAGCACGTCAAAGCCCTTTGAGGATTTGGGGACAGTGTTATTCAGCTGCCTGCTTTGTGTAACATCTTTTTTGTGGGATTGCAGCATGATCTCAATCAAATTTGAGACCTAAGCTTTGAACAGTCTCAAGTGGACTGTGCTAAAATTCCTGACTCAAGAAAATAATAAGATGAATAAGCACCATAGGGATAATGTGTTACAATTTTTAAAGACCAGAAAGCTTAAGTAATAGCTGCAGTTGTGACAGGCTGAGGCTTTCAAGTGTGCAGTCTATACTGTGACTGCTGAATCAAGTCATCTTTCTTTTAAACTTTCCATCTTGTTTCTTCTGTTGAAGTTAGGAATCAAAAGTTTCCTGTTCCATGAATGACAAGAATCAGAGAATGAATGTATACTTGTAATTAATTTTCAGCAATTAACAATTTGCAAGCAGTTTGAAATTTATTCTTGGCATTGAATAAAGAGCTTTTGGAGAAATAACCAAAGATTTAAAATTCTGAAGTTGCAGCTTGGGAGAGGGAAGTCAGAGAAATTTGTTGAGGTCCTTCTTCAGTAGTAGAATACATTTGCTAACAACAGTGAATGTTTATTAATGAGGGACTGGATTGCTACTTGAAACTTCTGCTAGACTTTTGGGAAATGTTCTGGTGAAAAGAACTGGTTAAAATGTCAGTAAGAGGGATATTATTGTAGGTATCATGTCTTCTGTGATTTGAGATTCTATAATGCACGTGGGCTTTATATGTCAGCTGAAGTCACGTGCTTACAAAGTTAACATTTCTCTTGATGAGGATTTGTGCTATTTAGGTTTTAGGTCTGATCTTATGCCCGTGTCAGCTGTTGCTGGAAATGATAGAGACATTTGGAATCTGGAAGAATCAGCTTCACAATATCACCCTGACTCCTTGAAAGAGTGATGCCAGGTTCCCATATGAGTCAAGCTGTATTTGAAAAATCTGTGGACCCAATTTACATTTCTTTCTGAGAGAATCATAAAGAGATGTGCTGACAATTCAAAAGTCTCTTCTCAGCTACCAAGCACATTCCATTGGCTACATTCCATCCAGGTTTTTTGTTTTCTGTGGTACCACTCTTATGTGCCAGTGCAAATGAAAATGAGAACAACCATGGGGTGATTAGCATGGCAGCATAAAGAAAGTATATTCTTTTTCCTTTTTTTAAGGCAAATAATGAGGAGTTTAAATTATAAAAATTAGTGTTAGAAACTCCCTTTGAAGATGTGATGTAGTGAGAATGCATGAGAGAACTGAATTTTTTGGAAGCTCTCAGGGTGGAAATTAAAGCATTCCTTCCTGAGCTTTGGATGGCGTTCTTCCTTTCCCACCCAAGACAAAGGGACTATTGCAGTTCTGTATCCCTGGATCCATTAAATTCCTTGTAAGCTAATTTATTCTAGACAGAGTGCATTTTTCTAATTGCATGTGTGCTGTTATTTTGCTACTCATAAATTCTCAGTCTAGAAAATAACCTTTACAAAGCATGAATAAGAGTTTTCCACATTTTATTATCTTCACGATTCCACGGATGTTTTCCATTTTTGGAAAGTAAAAGATCCAAGGTTTAACATTTTCCAGCATGCTGAAAAATTCTGTTGCAGGTCTTACCTTAGCAATTGAAGTAAATAGGGACCATAAAGGCTGTTCTTCATCTTTTGCTGTTATTTCTCCTTAATCACGAAGCAGTGCAAGCACCTAAGAATTGTATTTCAGACTACTTTGTTGCTACCTCTAACATGTGGAAATTAAGTATATATTAAGAATGTGCATTTCTTATTGGGTGATTGAATGGAACTTCCATTATTGTCAGTAAGTTGCTTTCAGAATTTTCTATGCATTATTCTAAAAATCGACTTCCCAGTAACATCATTCCATAAGACACACAGAACTTTTTATCTGTTTTATAGGGTTGTGACTCTCAAATGAGCATGTCAGACGTGTCCTGCAGTGAAAGTACCTCCTCTTGTCAGTCTCTGGTACATGGCTCAGCTCCAGAAATCCTCGTTGGCCTCCTTTATAATGCTACAACTGGAAGATTATCAGCAGAAGTGATAAAAGGCAGCCACTTCAAAAACTTGGCAGCGAACAGACCACCCAGTGAGTGAAAATCTTTTTTCATCCTAATGCTTCTGTACTGGTGGGGCTCTCAGTAGCAAGGACTTCAATCCTATCACTTAGTCTTACCCAATCAAAATGAAATAGAGCAATCATCAACTAATCTGTTTCATGTTTTATATTTCTAGTCAGTTGGGAAATAGCAAAAATCTAAAATTCAAAATATTAATTGTAAGTTGACAAGCCTGTTTTAATTTTTCATGATGACTGACTAATAAATTACCTTTATCATAATGATTAATTGCTAAATTACTAATGCCTCACATCACAGGCCAAGAATAAAAAGTCAGTGTTTAAAGAGAAAGTACATGCCAGTTAATATTAATATAAACATTCTGAACATTTATTGCTGTTCCTAGAGGGGTTGATACTGCAGTCTTTAATTGCTTTTGTGCCTGTATATATGTGGTAACATATATAACTTGGGAATGTCAGTGAAGACAAGGAGCAACCACTTGAGACCTTTGGCATATTTACTGTACAGGAGGAATGTTCACCATCAGAAAGGACTTGAATTGTGTGTTCAAGCATTTGTTCAAAAATACATTTGTCTGAAATATCTGTGAACTTTATATACTTTCTTAACTGGAGCCAGATGGAATGTCACATGTAGAGAATGGTATTGCTGTCTCTAGCTCTCTGGCATAGCTTGAGGAAATCCAGTAACAAACTTCTTAAAAAGATATTTTTAATTGTTTTTTAAGATGGTGAGTCTGATTTACGTTAGTCAGAAATACCTACCTGTTCCTTTTGATTTTGTCTGAAGGTTCAGGTTTTAGCTACTCTTTCTGGTTTTAAGCCCCAGATCAGTATGGCACTAGCAGATTATCTGCTGCTGGATTATGTCTTAGGCTGCCAACATTTTTTAAGTGGTTTGCATGTCTCACTTCGTCTTCAGAGTTTAGGAAGTAAGCCAGACTTGATACTGATGCTCTCTCCTCTTTTTCATTTTCTTGACTCATGTTTATTCTACTCATTAACTGGTTCACCTTACTCAGCTTTGCTTTCTCTATACTTTTCATACTGATGGAGCCAGACTTTGTTAACATGGCCAGAGAAGGAAGGCAATAGATGAATCTCTAATACTTTTATGTAATTGGGTAGCTGCCCCAGAGTCACCTATTTGGAGACAAAGTATGGAAAGAGATGGGAAAAGTCAAAGAGGTCCAATGACACCAGGGTGGAGGAAGAAATGAAAGGGAGAGAAGAGACCATGAGTTCCCTTAAAGCAGAACCAGATGCTTATCTTTCTGGAATCTCAGAGATAGCCAGTTTTTATTTAATATTTAGAATATACAAGTTAGAAGGGGTTCAGTACTTGTTTTGAGAACAGAGGTGTTCATTCCCTAGTATGTTAATTGCCAAAATGTGCTCAGTGGGCCCGTGCTGTGTAGCTAACAGTTTTGTGTGTCACTGGGGTCAAAAAGCTGTTTCAGATTGCAAGAAAGGATTGCAAGAACATGGCATGTAGCCCTGTAATATCATGTTCTGTCTAAACATTTTGGAGGGAAGATTTTCCATGCTACCTTTTGTCCCTGTGAAGGATAGGGGGAAGATGTGATATTCATAATAACAATAATCCAGTTCTGTTTAGGCAATTGTGGGTTCAGTGTTCTGTTGTTTCTAGAAAGCTGGAAACAAATGAACTTTCTGGGTCTGGTGAAACCATGCACAGAATAATGTAGAATCCAGATTTCCCCTTTGGAATGTTTTGTGCCATCCCCCTTTCCCACTCCCAGCAGTGGTGGCACCTTCTTTTAAACTCCTGGACCCAGCTCCCTTCCACTGCCATATCCTGACTCCCTGTCAAATACATCATGGACACCTGCCAGCCTCAACCTGTGCCATCATTTCCACAAAATGAAAACTAAGCCTGTAGGGATGATGGTGATGAAGATGATGATGATGATGAAAAAAATGCCCCGGTCACATTTGTTGTTTGGACTATCAGTGGTCCAAAATCCTGAGGAGTGCTGCAAAGTATATGAGCAGTTCAGTTTTCAGTCCTGTGTTGAGGAACTGTGATAGGAACAGATGCAATTACTATACCCTACATTTCTGTAGTCTAGGGCTTGTGAATTCAGAAATTTTGTGGAGTGCTTTTGCAGCAAATATGAACTGAATATGAAATTGCTTCTTGCTAGTACATGCTCCTCTGCTGCATATTTGTATATTACATAGTAATTCATTTAGCAACTGAGTACAGGCAAATAGGCCAAATCCTGCAGGCAGTAACAGTGGATGTGTCTTCTTTGTTTCTCTGTGTGACAGTTAATATTTTGTCTGAGAAAAAGATACTTCTCAGTTTTCCTTAAAGTTTAGTTGAAACAGGGTATGAGCTTTTGCATATTAAATGCACGTGTGTATATGCATGCACACACACATTAAATCCATAATTATGTGGATTTTAATAAGCAAGGTCTTTACATCCTAAATAGAGACTCATTGCTGGATTTCAGATACAAGTGTCCCTCATCTCTTTTTAGAGATGACATCAGTCATTCTTGTGCCCAAGTTCATCACTACTCAAGAACTGAAGTAGAACAATCAAATATCAGTAACTAGAAAAGCTAAGGGCAAAACCAGCTTGGTTTTCAGTTCAATGTTTTTTTCATTTTATTGATTTTAATTAATGAAGTTTAATTATTATGTGCAGTTTTTCTAAATATGCTGGAGTTTGCATGAAAAAGCATAAGGTTTGATAAGGATATGGTGATTTTTACCCAATCTGCTCTAACTTAATCATTTGCATGATTCTTGCTATGGTAAGTGTGGCTTAGAACCCAGTGTCTATTAGTTCTAAGATAACCCACTATGTAAGAAATGTAACTTTTGGTAAAGTTTACACAAAAACTGCACGCAATTTTCATTTCATTAAATTTTATCTAACAATCCTTTTGTTCAGTCCTTTTTCTGATCTATGCTGCAAAGGTTTCATGTTCTTCCACTGCAGTGAATAGTGTTTCCTCTTAAACTTTAACCTTTGATCCTCTCTCACCCAACTATTGACATCTGGTCATTATTTCTTTTACTGCTTTCCACCCCCTGTTGTCAGACGGACTGTTCTGTTGTCTAAAACACTTGATAGGTGGACAGGTTTATATAATCCGAGGTGAGTTCCTGTAGAAACTAATTGGATGTTGTCTTTTTCATGCAAAAGGAAACTTGCCAGCAGTAAAATATCCACAGCTGCCTGCCATACCAGTTTATAAAATATGTTATATGGTTTTTGGTTTTTTTTTGTGGCACTCTCTAATGCAAAAGTTGCATTTATCTCTGATTATGGATGTTGGGGTTTCAGTGTACCTACAAAGTGAGAAAACTCAATATGTTTTTATTAATATAAACTCTAACCTTTAATTGATATTATCCATTAATATGAATAAGACAGGAATAAGAATGAAATACAAGATTGTTTTATACAGTTTCATATTTCTTATAATTAATTAACTTCATGAATGCTTTGGTGCTTTTGGTCCAATGAAAATAGAGCTTTAACAATAAGGGTTTATACCCAAATGCTAACACATAATATGTGCTAACTACATTACGTGCATTAGCTTCTTAAGTGTACTGCTTAAGAGCACCATACAAGCTACTTTTTGAATAATCATCTTTAATTATGCAAAAACTTGCTTTTCTTTAAACACGCAGTAAATATATTCCTTCATGAGTCTAGGAATTAATCGTTTTTTGTACTGTGTAAATCTGTGTACATCTTTGAATGCACTTTGCAACATTTTGGTTTTCAAAATAAATAAAACTGAAAAGCCCAAAATGAAAACCACATCCATGCAGAGATTATTCTTAAGCATTTTATCCTGGCTGTTTTGGTATTACTGCTGCATATTGACATTATTTTTTGTCCTCTTCATTAATTGCTTTTATTCCACTTCATTTATCCATATTCTTTGAAATTTCAGTGGTTTGCTTTACAGTGTTGTGGCTAGTTGGAGCTTGCTAAGTGTTAATGCAATTTAAGTCTGTTTAAACTAAACCAGGGGGGTCAATGGGAAGAGGATTATGAGGTATACCTTTAACTTAACCCATGCACACAGTACTGGAGCTAGCTCGTTTGTTAGTGTGGTTGCAATATTTTGTTCATTGTCATCCTCCCACGTGTGTAAACGGAGCTGTGTTCAGCCACCCTGGTATACACCATATCCTTGTTCCTCGTAAATACCTCACTCTCCCAGTCTTTCATTCCGAGACACCTGACCTTCCACAACGTGGCTTCTTTTGTAGACACATACGTGAAGTTAACGCTGCTGAACTCGATGGGGCAGGAGATGTCCAAATGCAAGACGTCGATCCGCCGCGGGCAGCCGAACCCCGTGTACAAGGAAACCTTCGTTTTCCAGGTGGCGCTGTTCCAGCTCTCGGACGTGACGCTCATCCTGTCCGTGTACAACAAGCGCAGCATGAAGCGGAAAGAGATGATCGGCTGGATTTCCTTAGGCCTCAACAGCTCAGGGGAAGACGAGCTCAACCACTGGACTGAAATGAAGGAATCTAAAGGACAGCAAGTCTGTCGATGGCATACTTTGCTGGAATCGTAACGGATGGTAGAAGGTGCAGCCGTGGTTCCAAGGGAGCTTGTTCTCCCCGGAAGATGGATCATCCCTGGGCGCAATCAGCAGATTTGTTGTGGGAGTAAAGAGTGGAAATTGCGGTCAACATTCCATCCTGAAGGATGCACAACACGCAAAATGGTGGGATTTACTGTAGAATCTTCACTTAGTGTCATGGACTTCCTTGGTGTCAGAGAAGCCTTGCTGTACACAGATCCGATAGCGGTCCCTTCCCCATCCACCTGATGCTGTACTTGTTTGGGTTTGTTTTGTGGTTTTCAAGTCAGAAACATTTTGTGCGAGGTTCTCCAAATTAATGTAAGCTCCTCCTTGTGTACCTTTTGTATTGCTTTAATACTGTAGCTTCTGACCTGCCTGCATTCAGATTAAAGGTCAATAGTTTGCACTTTGAGAAGAAGTTCATGGTCTGTAAAGGAAAAGCAAAAAAACAAAAAAAAAGAAAAACCACTGGTGAAAGAACACTTAATAATATAGCAAATAGAAATATACTGTTGTTTTGCACTGAGTTTCTTTCCAGGAGCTTAGTAAAGTAAATTTTCATTTTTTGATATGCAGTTGGTTTAAAAAAACTAGCATTTGGGCATCAGGTGAACTTTGACATCAAACTAATGTTTCTTCAATCTGTGACAGGAACGAGCTCTATATATGGCAAAAATTGGGTTTTTCCCTCTTGCCTGTACTTCTGCCTAATCCAAAGAGACCAGATCATTAGTTTGGTCCCTTCCAAAACTCCTTAGACAGGTTGTACTGTAAAACTATGTAACTTTCTGTTGAAAGCACTTCCTGTATTCATGTATTCCAATGTAGGAAGCTCATAGAGCACGACTTTACTAAAATATATTTTCATTAAACAAATTGATACAAGTTTCTTTAAAATGTCAGCAGTTGGAGGTTAGTTTGAAAGACTGTGAAGGAAGTGGCAGCAGTTGAACTGCTCTGAATGAATGCAAAACACTATGGCTTTACTTGAAACAGGTATCCATTCAGGTGTCTTGTGAGCTGTTTTAGGAATTACCTTATGCTGTTTGTTGGAAGTAGAGAGCAGACCAGGAGCTTTTACCTTTCTTCTTGAAGAAGAGAACGCCAGTAAGTTATTTTTCTAGTGATTTGCCAGCAATTGAATAAAGGTTCACACACGAAATAGAAGATTGCTTTGCTTATGTTCAGGTTGGGAAACACAGCTTTCTAATGATGCAGTTGAGAAGCTGCAGTATCACCAGATAAACATTCATGGCATCCACAAAAATTGGGGAAGTATCAGTGCTTCTGAGATTCCTATTTGTCCCAAAGCCTTTAGCTGGATTCACACTAATTTAGTGACTGCTGAATCAATTCATATCACTGAAATTGTGCATTACTGAGTAAACATATTTTTTAAAATCTTCCCAGTTCAGATATTCTTTTTTCCTATAATTACAAGCTTTGTTTATTTTTAATTGTTGCTGTATAGAAAGCAAGCAATTTCTTTTTTCTTATAAATGATAGTGATGTCTTACTAATATGAGACCTCACTGACTGTTGTAGCACCTGGTGGGTAGAAGAGTAAAGTGTTGGATTTTGCTGAGGCAATTGGTGTTAGTCTAAAGTGTTCTCATTAGGAGAGATGTGTTCCTCTTGAATTGCTTTATAGTACTTTTGAGCAATCCTGGCTTTGGGGTATACAGACAGTCAAGTACAGTGAGACTGGTGATGGTGAGTATGCTGGAATAAAGATATTTCACATGGTTCTCAAATTCTCACACTATTTAACAATTTCATTAAGTCCTTTTTAAAGGATTTTGTAATTCCACATCTTGGTTTATTTGGTGTCTTTTGAGGGATTTATTTACAGAGCCAGGCTTTCAGTTTTTGTTGATTTAAAGATTTAAACATTATTACAGGCCTTTGGGTTTGTTTTTCTTCCTCCTGATATTGTGCTGCTGCTTCATTTACAGAAGCTTTATTTACTAAATACAAATAATGCAAAAACTTTCTTTAAACAGGAACGGTCTTGCAGTAATACAATGCAGGTTGTTGCTCTCAGTCGTTTTTTTTGTCAGTCCACTTTGTGAAATGTAATGTTGAGTGTAGAATTTAATACAAAATCAGCATTAATTTTATATGCATAAGGAAAATGCTCAGACTTTCACAATCCTTTCAGCTTTCCATGTAATAGAAGCAGTGACATAGAAGCCGTTGAAAACCAGTTTTTCATTGGATGTGGAAGTGGTTTTATCTATTCTGTTTGTGGATATTTAGATGCTCTTTCCTAAAACTGAAAATTGTCTCTTGATGGTTTTCTCTTTGTACAGGTTTTACTATTTAAAATAATGTACAGTATTGAACAGCAAGGACTGGGTCAGGTAATTCCAGTGGAAATCATAATTAATATCATCACTGAACAAATGAAGAAGTCAGTTTGGAAGGTGCAGCAAATAACCTCTTACAGAACCAAACTAAACTAAACTGTGTCATGATTTGGGTTCCTGTTTGTAGCTTGCATTGTTCAGCTTTGCATTTCAGTATTTAGATTTCTAAGGCACTGAAATCTTAATTTAGACAGAGCAGAGATTTATGGTACTCTGTGTTGGGCTCATTTGGGAAGAGGAATCTCGCTCTAGGACTTTTCCTAAAGAATCCAGGACCAGTCTGTGCTCCACAGAAGAAGGATTGGTTTACTTGGATTTATACTATACAAAGGCTAGGAACTGAATGTGTAAAGAATGGAAATGAATGTTTAATTTTGAGGCAGTAGAATATGGAATTGCTGTGCAAAACCAGTCACACCAATAATTGGATTCGCCTTGGGATTTTGTAAGTTAATTGTAGTACCAATAGCTGTCATGTTGGTTTTTTCTTCCTAGAACCTATTCTTATTATTTGATTTGTTTGTAATTTTGTCTTTCATTGCTTATGCAAACCTATACTTTTGTATTTGAAATCTGCCTTTAGCTATTGTGGGTTTTTAAAACCCTACATAAGGGCTTACACACACAGTGGGGTTTTGTGCATTCAGTTAGATCTTAAGCACGGAACACAATTGCTGAAGAAAAAAGTATCAGTAACAAATTAGAGGCACTTGTATTTTCTCCAGAGTTGGCTGTGTTTTTTTTCATAGCTTTTTGTTGTTTGCCTTTGTTCAAAAGTACAGTAAGTACTTGAAAAAAAAATGTATCAAATTAATTACTTTTCCGTGTGCCAGCAAACCATGTAGAGGTTGAATTGAATCTGTTTCCTGTCAGTGTAGCCTTAAATAATTGTAGAACAGTGACGTTCCTACAGATTCTATTCTTGGAAATATTGCATCCTTGCTGTATATGATCTGTTTGGTTCAGTGTGCAGAAAATTTCACATAGGTCTGAAGTGTTACAAATGTGAAAAAGTGGGTCAGTTCCTTTCTGTTAAGGGCAAGGTTGTGAAGGGCAGGACAGCCAGGCAGGAAATCACTGCGCCGAAGGAGGAGGGGTTGCAGCACCTGCAGGACACCGCTGTCTCCCAGATCCAGAAGGCAGCAGAGCCTTCCTGCTGTGTTCAGCCAGGGGGCACAGGGGACAAGGGCAGCACTGGAAAGGTGCAAAGCTTGGTCCCTGTGCTGCTGCCTCATGCTCAGGATGTGAGGCGTCCACGTTGTAGCTGCGCCATGAGGTCTGACTGCAAAGGCAGGAGCAAGGCAAGGTGTAAGATCCACTATGGGAGAAATATGACACAATTTCTAAATGAAAGTCCTCTAAACTCATTAATAATTAGATTTTGGAAATCTGGGGAGGCCTTGGAATGAAGGTATGTGCTTTTATGGGAGCTGGACATTGTTATCAATTTAGAAAATACTTGAGATGAAAACAGATTTTATGGCATTTACTGTGGGAAATATTTTAACCTGTGAATTTTTGCAATGACTTTTGATGGCAGATGCAGTGTCAGCATCAGTACCTTCCAATTTTCACACCTTTGGAGCAAATCTTTTGTTGTCTAAAATTTGTGTTTGTGTTCTTGATTAATTCTCTTTTCTCCCCAATGGCTCACTCCTGCAAACTCCCCATGGCCCCAAAAAGCTGCCTGTGGCAGTCACTGGACCCTAGAGCTAAAGGACACTCTGTATTTTAAGGTGCTCGTGCCAAATTTCTGTGACCTGTCCAACTCTCAAATATTCCTGAAATGCAAACCATCAGTTTTAATATAGCAAACCAGAAGAAGAAAACCTCTGTGAGGGAGACATTTTCATCTAGGAATTGAGTATGGATCACTCTTACACATCCCAATTCTAACAAAAAGTCTGGGGTAAGATCAGGGAATGAGGTTTGAGGGGAGTCCTTCTGGCCTGAGCTGTTCCAGCCTGAAACTAGCAACAGAATGCCCTTTCATTGAACTTGGAGTTGTATTGAGCTTGTATTGAGCATATTGTACTTATGACACTTTTCTGGAGGAGAAAAAGCTGCCCTGTTTATAGCAGTCTTTACAATCGTGGCTTGTCACTTGTAAGGCAGACTGACTTCCTCCATGATGCTGAATTCTCAATAACAGCTAAACATCCTTTTCATTTTCCCACTGATGTGCATGTCTGCCTGCCTTTAATGTTAGTGAGAGGAGCCCATGGGCTTCTCGAGGAGAGCAGACCTCACCCTGAAGGAGTGAAGGATTGGTAGGTTTAGAGGGGTGGTACAGCCTGGCACCTGCAACACAGTCAAATATGATCTCAGTTATGAATGGAGGCAAAAAACCAAACATCCAGATTCTGTCACAAACTTGTTATTTAATCATTATCTCTAATTTTTGTTTCTTCTTTTCCTCAGCTTTTGAAATGTTTTTAAAACTTATTATTCAAAATGTTAAAGCAGTCCCTAAACATCTTGGTTGTTTTAACTGCAACATTCAGCAATGTTTATTGTTAGAAGGAGCCATCAATAATGTTCTGGTTGTTTGGTCTCTAACTCAACTGCCAGATTTTGTAGTACATCACAGCTGGATTTCAGACTACTTTGTTCTGATGGTAGTTCTTGAGGGGAGAGTCACAGGAGCATTTCCTTGTCAGTGAATCACCAACATCCATTGAAGAGAGATCCTCTGAGAGCAAGAGCATTAAAATAAGAGATGGCTTTGTACAGTAGCAGCAACAGTGACTCCTATTCCTCTCTTGGAACCTTGTGGCCCTCGGAGGGCCCTGCTCAGACAAACTGTGACACGTGAGCTGTGGGAGTTCATGCATTCAGAGCAGCGCTGGTGGACACTGTGTGGCTTCTAAACCAGTGTATTTTACAGAGGGTAGATGGTTTTTTACTTGCCTTGGGTGAGTAGGGCAAGTGCCACCTGGCCTACAATGACATGGATTAGTTTAGCCTTAAGAACTTATCACTGCCCCTCCTTAAATTCAAGCAGGGTTTCTTCCTTTCTGCAGACTATGCAGAAATCTTATGCACCAGTATCTGCTTATATTATGTCTACCTGGATATGGCACAATTATTAGTGCTGGCAAGCTTAGTTCTTATGTGGTGTGACTGAAGTAATGGATGGGCCTGGTACAGGCCGGATCAGGTTTTGCTGGATCGAGTTTTGCTGTTCAGGCTTATGTTGGATCGATATAGAAACATGGTCCTTATGCAGAGGAACATGCCAGGAGTCAGGAAAGTGGGTGGTACTGCTCCTGTAGGAATGAAGATGGGGAGACAGCTCTGCCCAGAAAAAGGGCAAGGCTGCCTTACAGCAACAAGGATGAATTCATTTCCTTGGAAGCATCTACTGGTTGAGCTGGCATAAAGGCCCTACTCAGGAGAGCAGAAGCAGTAATACCATGCCACTGAAGGAATACCTCATGGACATTCAGGGATGTAATTAATGTCATCCTTTTCTCTCTTGTATCTGAGGACAAGAGTCTTGCCCATTGTATCAATATAATTTTTTTCCTGTGTTTTGCAAACCCCGTGGACACTGACTGCATGCTGAGGGTCTAAAGTGGATTGCTTTTTAACTTTTGGTTCATTTCCAGAGCGTGAATTTGAAGGAATTAGCAGAATTAACTAGAAGCATTATCATAGCTTTGAGATGTGATGATCTCTAGGCCATAGTACAAGCAAGGAGCAGGGCTTTGAACCAGTTTTGATAGTCAGTTTTGCAAATGGCTTATTATGACATTTTAAGAAAATTTCTAAGCAGCTGAATGTATTAGGGAATATATACAAAAAAGAAGATAGAGCAATGATCTTTTTTTACTATACAGCTAGTTTGCTGTCCTTTCCAGTAAACCACAAGGTTCATTAGTGCTCAGTACTGTTTCGTTTACGATAAATGTTTTTAATGTGATTTTCATGACAAAGTGTAATTAGTGAAACCTTTTATTCAATTTTTCCCTTTATTTGCTTTTTTTAAGGAGAGATTTCTCCTTATATAGTATATATACTTTCTTACAGAGCTTTCTTACCTATTTTTGTATAAGATGATTTAACAATGTAAAATTAAATGCTCTATGAGCAAGCTATATCACTGTTAACGCAATCAAAAGTGCTAATATAACGACTAAGGGCCTGAACCTTCTGCCTTTTACTCAGGTCCTGGTTTAACCAGATGTCTTTCATGTTGTGTAGGACCTTTCCCTGTAAGCACTTCCATCTATTCCTGGGGATGTCTCAGAGAAAGGCACTATGAACATGAATAACAGTGGTAAAACTGAGCCTCCTCTCCATTCTTAGTGGGACATCTGTCATGAGTAAAGGCTGCTGACTCTGTCCCAAAGTATAGTTTTAGATTATAGTTCCCTTGATCTTCAATGATTTTGAACTTGTTTTTCTGGTGACTATAAGCTAATAACTGATCTTAGTGAATACAAATATTGAATTGTGCTGTTACCAGCAAGATTATTAAAATGTGTTTCACATTTTAATTCATTCTTTCATTGGGATATAAGGAGTTGGATTTGTGAAGCATTATATTGCATAGAGATAGCACACATTCACCACATTTCTAAAAGGTATGAAATATCCAGTATGTAGCATTTTCTTGCATACTTTTATACTGCCTGTAAGGCACCGATGCACTCGGTGCCTTCCTCCTTTTGTATAAAACTTAATATGTAGAGAAACTGAACTCGTGGTGTGTAAGCAATGTCACTGCAACTGAAGAGGTGTCTTAAACTGATTATTCCTAGTCTGGGAGGTTTCAAAGGGCAGTTCAGTTTAACACAATGCATTTCTTTGAATTTGAAGTTTTCCCCTTTCCTTCCTCGCCCCCACCCAGCCCCCATCCAAGAAACTTCCTCACATGGCTGTTTATTCTTAATTGACTCCTGTGTCTGATGTAAGTCACATGGTGTTAACCAAAGAACCAAGCCTGTTTCTAATTATTTGGGCAAATAATGTTTGGACTTGCAATTACTTAAGAACAAAAATGATATGATGGATCTCTGTTAACAAATATAAAATACGCTTCTGTAAATGTGACTCCCAGCTGAGAATTCCAAATACCTCTTTTCTGACTGGATGTGCATTGTTGTATCAGTAGCAAAGTGTTTGGATTGTGTTTCTTGGTGCATTTTAATGAAAATCCTATCACAAACAAGAATATCAGTCAGTGCTGTCAGATTAGCTTGGTTTACCATGTTATACCTATATCTGAAGTGTGCTACTTTGAGAACAGATTTGGCTTTCCTGTGTCTGAAGTCCTGATATTGTACAATAATTATCTGGTGTGTGCTGGTCTCACAGGAACAGACTGATGCTGCATTGTGTGTGCATTTCCTACCAGTGTCCCTTCATTGTACAACTTCTGTAATATAACACAGTTTTCAACTACTGTTTCAACCTGAGATTCCTTAAATATCAATGCATGTATAGCCTTAAACATCTAACACACCAAGCACAGTTTTAATGGGAATAGGTTATATTTGCAAGTCCTGTTTGTCTCAGAAGTCATAGAATTATTTTTATATATCAGTCAAAGATTGTAGAAAATGGGTACATTGCAGT
>VZRX01021897.1:148136-166528 GCA_013398075.1 Notiomystis cincta
AACCATGCTCCTAATTATATGCACTAAAAAAAAAAAAGGCATTTTTGCTAAGTGTTTTAGAGGTGAAGTATCAGTGCTCATTTCCTTTCCTGAATTTGTTTTTGTTTTCATACTTTCATTTCTGTACAGAACCTTGGTGCCCTTAACTAATACCTGTGACTGAATTCACACCGATTTTCAGTATTCCCTGAGCTGCTTTTCTTTTCTGTTCCTTTTTTAAATTGAATAAGCAGTAATTAAAATTCCCCTAAAAAAATTCCTTTTTTTTTTTTTTACATTTTGACAGTAACATAATTAGAGCAAATGACTGTTTGCAGCTGTTTATGCAGCTTATTAAAGCCTGAGAACTTTGTTTGAAACTGTCATTATAATCCAGATGAAGACATACATTTCATGGCATTTCAGTCCACATCAGGTGAAAGCAGGAGCTCTGGCAGATCTGCACATGGTGTGTCAGACTCTGAATCCCCAGAGGGATTTATAATTAAGTGTCACATTGTATCTCCAGTATCTCCAGTTGTGTGTTGTCAGATACCTGTTGTTTTCTTTTCTTTCTTATTACCTAGCAAAAAACTACTTTTATCATTTTTTTGTGCTACTGTATATTAATCTTGAGGGTTTCCAATGTGCAAGATCAGTTTAATGTTGTCGGTTCTCTTTCTGTAAAAAAACCCTGGACTTTCAGCATACACATCCCATCCCTGTTCTGGGGAGAGCCAGAATGCCACCAGCTGGTTTTAGTTATATTTACCTGTACAGCACAGGTAACTTCAGTCCCATGTTGGTTTGTTTGAAACATGCTATAGTACATTTTCAAACTATGGATCTGTCACAACATTAAGATAGTCATTTTGCATATCTGAAACTTTGCAGCTGTGGATTTGTATTTTGTTTACTCTCTCTCTGTGAAATGTATTTTTGTCAGTTTGAGGACTTTGGATATTTCAAAGTATTTTCTGTACGTGAAATCAGCTTTTTGCATGTGAATTTAATTGCTGGAAAGTATTTGAAAAAAAAAGGAAAAATCACTTTTAAAACCTGTTGTTGTCACTTTCCTTTGGAATTAATTACACTGTAAACAAAAGCAGACTTCACTATTTAAAAGATAGTTATGCTTGGTCAACCATTGGAACTGCTGTGCATTAAAGAAAAAATCTTTTTTAGTTCTGGCAAGGTAATCCTAGCCCTTACACACATTTTGGCTCTGTTTACAAATTTCCTAATTTCCCCAATTCCCTTTCTGTTCCCCACAGTCTTTGTTGATGTCATGAACCTTCTGCTTAGAGAACTTTAACCAGTGTGACAATGTTCTAACAAATATGATGTGTATACTGGCAAATAAAGACACACTCAGGTGATCATCCTGTTTGACTTTATACAGTTTCCTTCTGGGGTCATCTGTGGTTCTTTGCTTCTTTGTCCCACATGCATTTCTCAGAAACATATTTATGTTTAAACATATTTATGTTTAACTTCTGCTTTCTACAGAATAAGTAGGAGGAAATAATTGAGGTTTGATTTAAACATGAAAGAACACTTGCCACCAGTAACAATGACAATTGTAGTGTGACCCAACTTAGATCTGCTTTACTGTCCTCTGATTATTTTTGTGATACCTATTAGAAAAAAGCTTCTGAGCTTTCATGGCATCTCTGCTTTAGGAGGTGTCTGAATATATCTATGTTTTAATATTTACTAGCATTCATGAAAAAAGAATTGTTAGAACAATTAAACCATTTTTTCCTAACCTAAATGTGGGAACACTTAGTATAAAAAGCTTTTATTGTTTCTTCCCATTTCTGCAGATGAAAGGAGCATAGGCCAATGACTTTCACCAGATGAAAGTGGAGAGAGGGGTGCATTTCTTTGCCATATGGTCCTGACTGTCTGGACCATCATCATGTGTGCAAATCCTAGGACTCCTGTAAATAAGATAAATTGGTCCTTGCTGCTGCTAAGGCTAGCATTTTCCAAAGGCTGTACACCCAAAAGTAACGTGGGATTCCATATGGAGACAGCTACATCTCTGGTGTTTAAGAAACCTTGAACGGAGCACCTGTGACCATATTCCCTAGAAGGTGTCACAAGACCTTTGTCTGCTAGAAAAAAATAGTAACCCAGGAATGTCTTTCTCCAGATTATATAAAACCTGTTAACAGGTGATAATATGAAAAATACTTCCTTTAAATGAGGGTTTATGAAGCTGTGAGAACACGGCTGAATTAGTGAAAGAGAATCTGTAGATTGATAGTTGCTCACTGATTATGAACACCCATTTTCTACTCAAAGATCACAGAAAAAAAGAGTTATTTCACAGCTTCAGCTGCATGTGAGGTACCTTGCAGTCACACGTGTGTCATACAGGTAACTGAGCAGACCTCTGTGTAATGCTCATGGCTGGTAATTAGTTTGTTATGAAACAGTAATTGCTGCAGACAGGTAGAGCCAAGTTACATCACTTTAAGGCAGATACTACTTTACCTGTCAAAGGTTTTCTCTGAGTAATTGTCTTCATGTGGCAAATTCTACATTAGATAGTACTTAAAACCCTTTGGAAGTGCTCCTTACTTGGTTCTGAAGGTTCCTGTGGGCAAGGGCTATTTAGCATTTTTCCTGATGAAATTTGTAATGTTTTTTTCTCTAGTATTTTTGTTTTTACAATCCAACAGTGCAGTTGTAATTTAGTGTTTTAGTCATATTAGGCATTTCATTTTACTTGTAAATTAGCTCCCCCAAATGAATGAAACCCTTGCTAAGGCATTTTGTTACCTGATAATCATTTTGAGTAGCTAAATTTCAGCATAGGGATTCAAAAAAACCAAATTCCTGTTGTTTTGGCATAAGAATAGTAAGGATAGAAGGAAGAAAAAAATTCAGAAATTAAATAAACCCTCATCAAGTAACATCATGCAACAAATCAGCTGGGCTTTAGATAAATGATTTATTATTAAATTTAAAACCTAATAGGTTTGTATGTTCTGAGTGTAGTTTACACTGGTTTGTTTTCCACTTAATTAGAAGCCTTACATTTCATCTTATTAATAATGAAAATCCTCTTGTCAAATTGTGTAAGATCATGTTGAACTAATATGTATATTTTAGAGGCAGAATAAAATTTCCCCTTGTAGCCTTTCATACTATTTCAGTGCATTATGCAAAAATTATATTCTGCTTTTAATTTTGCTAGTATGAAGTAACAAAACTTCATTTTCCATTCCTGCCCAAGAAAGTCCTGGTTCCAAGAACTGTGGTGAAGAGAGTCCCATCAGTGTGGCCCACTGCTTGCAGCTAAAGGTTAACTGCAAACAGAAATTCAGAATACCAGGCCAACTAAGCTTTTCAAATGTAATGAATGTGGGTATAAGAGATAATAGTAATCAAATCTAAAGTTATATCCTGTGATATCAGTTCTTGTTGCAGTGGTTCAACAATTCAGAAAAGGAGCAGGCTTAAACCTGCCTAAGGAGACCAGAGCTGAACTCCATTTGCTGTCAGAGTTAAGTCCATGATACCACAGCATTTTCATCTGCAGAGACCTGAAGTGCCAATAGACTAAAACTTCAGTTTTACACAAGCCTTTGCTAATTAATGCCTTCACCAGAAAAAGCCTGGCATTCTTAGGAAATCAGGGAGATAGAGAATGCAGAATTCATTCATATTTATATTTTAAAAAAAATAGGCAGGGAAAGGAAAAGCCACATAATCAGCTGTTTGATAAAGCTCCAAATCAGTCAGCTAGGCTAAAGGTCATGAATATGTAGCTAGATCTTAGTAAGCCTCAGTGGCAAATCATCACACATGCTTGCTGCAGTTCCCTGAGACCCTATAAAACACTTGGGAGCACAAGGCAGGCCAGTAGGCTGAGAAATGGCATCAACCATCCAGCCTTCGCCATCTGTCACCAGCAGCCAAGCAGACACTGCTGATGGAGTCGTTCTCTGTCTCCTCATCTGGGTTTTTAACTGAGCTTCTCCTCGTGGGGCTTGCCAGCAAATACAAAGTACTTCACCCACAGCACCGCCATTCTTATCATCATTGCTAAAATTCCCCTTTTCTTCCACGTTGTTGATATATCCAGGCAGTAAATGACCTGTCATACTATTAAATTAATAGGTGGAACTGATGCACATCTTTGAAAGATAGTATGAAATTCTTTGTAAAGCATTGCTGTATAGAAATTGCAGCCCATGGTATTATATCCAGAAGAATGCTTTTCTGCTTATGCTTACACATAATATAAATGCTTTTGCTGAACACCTTAGTTCTGCAGTCTTCCAGTAATGCTTATTATCAGCAAGAGTCACTGAAGGATCAGGATAAAACCCAGAAAGACTTTTTTAGTTTTCAGTGAGATCAGTTCCCCCAATGTGACTGAATTGGAACCTAAATGAGTGCCAGCACAGGGAGGGGGGTGGAAGGGCACAGCTGGAGCTGAGCTGTCCTTCCCCAGCAATCCGTGCTTATCTCAGCTAAATACAATGTGGAAATCGCTACCTGAGGAAGCTGAGGAGCACGGAGGCATTTTGCACTGCTGACTGTTGCCTGTTGGAATATAACCAAACTTCCCATCTAATTTTGAAAAAAATCTTGTTAAAGTTGTTAGAAGTGAAATCCATAGGTGCAGGCAGAAACAGATCTAAATTACTTTTGGAACACCAGGGAGACAGAAATCGCTACTTGTTTCTGCTATATTAATTCATTCTTTAAAAAAATCAATTAGAAAATGTATAGCAGTGTCACATTTGAAAATTCTGTCCTTTTAATACAGTTGATGTTATTTTGGGGGTTCTCCTAAAACTCCAACAACATTCCCTCTTTTTTTCCCTCATCTTGCACCCCCAGAATACTTGTCCCACAGCAGGACCCCCTCTGAGGTCATAGGTTGCCCTTGCAATCTGACACAAGAGCAGTAGGAGGATTGCTGCTGCTGGTGCTTGGAGCCCAGGGAGCCTTTTGGGAGGAAGGGTGGCTCTGTGTGACCACGTGGGAGCATCAGCAGCACTGAGAAGCTGAGAGAGAGCAGTTACTGGAGGTAATTCAGAGGCAGGTGTTTCCAGACCACCTGTAAAGATCCAGGGATGCTGGTACCCAAACCACTGCACATCTCACTGACCCACTGCTCCGCTCCCTTCTTGGCTTTTCCATGGAATGGAGTGATCCACCCTTAGGCAAACCTTTCATTGCCAGAAATATTTCAAGGAATTGTTCTCTGAGCACATATCCCACCCTCTCTAATTATGCAGAGCATTTCACTGAAAGCTTTCTCAGAAGGCAGACACAGCGTGCTGCATCCAGAGCCTGAAACACAGAACGCACTCAAACTGTTCATTGTCGTTCTGGACAAACCAAATTAAGCATCCCCAGCAAATGCTGCCATCAAAAGAACAGAAGCTGTAAAGTGATTCAATGAATTTATAGTCCATATAACCACTGGATGGCAAACATTTCTGCCTTGTACCAAAACTAGGAATGCTGTTGTTTATGCCAGGGGTGGATCTGAAACAATTTAACACATTGTGGTTGTCTGCAGTTAGATCTTCAGCCTCCACTTGTATCCACTAACTCCCTTTGCCAGTGGATTTCTCAGCAAGTTTATTGCAAGTGATCTTTTCTGGTTTGTTTTTTCAATACAGTGTGGAGTTGTGCTTTTTACGTTGATTAATTAATTAATTAATGTCCTTTTGAAATGTTGAAATGCATAGTCCTGGGTCAGGTGAGTCTATTGATGTTCCTAACCTGGCCCTGAAATCAGCCAGTTTGAAGATGAAGCCTGGAAAGCTCTTCACTGTTCAGGCCACTGCTGCTCACCAGTTTAAGGGAGGAGACAAATCCATCAATCCTAATTTAATGGGAGAATTTTCAGGTAGACAGTAATTGAGTTGGAATTTGGCCAAAGCCTTGGGGTTAAAGAACCTACTGTTATGAAATGTGTTAGAGGATCTTTAATGAATACAAACAATTGAGATCACGGTTTCTTTCCTTCTGCAAGGGGCAGCAGAAAATGCTGGTTTGCCTCCAGAAATATTTTGGTGCCTGTAATCAGGCTGGGGCATTGAAAAAAATATGCCACCTTCTGAAACACCAGAACCATTTTCTTGCCAACAGAGATCTCAGTGTGTTGACCTGTAGGAGGAGTAGCTGGCCCATGTATTTTAGTAATAACCCTCATATCAGTACTGGGAAATAACCACTAAGCAAGTAAAAAAATCCTTAACTAACTTGAATTGACTTACATGAGATTCAACTAAGTTGGGGATTTTTTCCCCGTTTTTTAGTCTCAAAATTCCTGATGGTTTTCAGAATAGTTTCAAACAAATTTAGTAGGCCCTTCAGTTGGGCTGAATGAGAAGAAGGTCTCCAGATTTGCTCTTTTCTGTAGATAGGTATTTCCATATCCATAAGTTCTTCTGGATTTCTTACACATATTTATTTCTAAATATAGCTGATGATTAGAAAAAGAGGCATGACTGGAAGAGTCCTTGGTAGCCTAAACATGAGGGAAAACTGATGCCTTACAGATACTAGGATTGTTTGCCTTTGAAGCTCTCTGGGTGAAAAGAATTGTGTCAGCCAGCTGAAGCCCAAAAGTAAGTTACTCTGTGCACAGAGGGGGTTGCATTGTGTTATTTTAAACCACCTTTAGTGCAGGGTACTTTATCAGCTGAATCAGACAAGTCCCTTTAAAAGCAACAGCCTTTGAAATGCCTGTGAAGGTGTTTACTTCTGAGTTTAAAAAAATATGTAAGTTAAACTTTTTATGGGAGCTTAAATTCTTCATTCTGGGACTTGAAATGCGGATGCACTGTGCTGCCTTGCATCAGGGCAGCCCCTGGAGCAGCAGTGATTTTGCAATGCTACCTGTTAAATTCTTGCTAAATTCTTGCTAAAATCTCAGAGTTAATGGTTTATTTGTGCCTTCTTTAAATATGCATTTACTTTTGGTTTAAAGCCCATAGTGGGTGTGTAGTTCCTAGCACACTGACAGAGAAGGACCTGACGAACCAAGTGTCTCCAGGAACTCTGGAATTATTACAAACTGTAACATTTACACCTGTGTGTGAGGAATGGCTCAAGTGGTACTGGATGCATCACATTTAGGCCAACCAGTGCCCTGACACAGAGTATAGTGGGCCTGAGAGTGAACCTCAATTCCAAAATCTGCATTAAAATTTATATATTTAGCTTTGGGCTTGTGTTAAAGTAGTACTTCCTTTGTACAAGCATACTTTGAAACGCAGTATGTGTTCTGTATTAGCGGGATTAGATTTTGGAAGGTAAAATCAACTTTATTTAAAAGCATACACAGTATGTAAAGTGAGTAAGTAACTCAGTTTTAGTGCCCTGTCTGAGATTCCCTGCATTCCCCTAATGCCTTCCTCTCCAGTCTCAGTCCTTAGAAACAAATAGACAGCAAAACCTGGGCAAGTGGTTAATTCCTTCAAGATGACATGGACTTGGAATCCACTGAAATATTATTCTTCCTTTTATATTTGATTTTTGGTTTGGATTATTCCAGGATATTTATCCTTCTCTCTTGGAATAATTTTGCTTTTGGAATAATTTCAGACAACAAACACTGTCCACAGTTTAACTTACTGTGACCCACTGGCTCCCAGAATAACTTCTACTGACTTATTTCTCAACTGTTGGGTATGCTCTGCTGGTTTTTAACTCCTTTTGTGCCCCTCAGATCTGGAATTGCTGCTGAGACATTTTTCTTGAGGACCTTTTATTTCTGATTTACTGTGTGCTTCCCTAAGTAAAGGAATTACTCTCATGGCTGTAAAGCAGTAGGAAGCTGCTGCTGCTTTTTGAGAGCAGAACCACACACAGGAGACACATATAATTTCCTTTGTAATTGAATGGTACATTTCTCAGCATCCAGATTTTTAGCTGTTGGGATTTCTCTTTTAAGATGATAAATCCTTCAGAGGTTGCAGTGCATTCCTATTAAAGACAACTAGTATTGGGATGTATTTCCCAAGCCCATAACAATAAGTAGCCTGAGCCCAGAACTGCCAGAGAATCTCCCTCAGAGTTCAGTGTAATCCTCTGGTAACCCTGTGCAAACTTCTCCTGGGATGTAACAGAAACTTGGCACCTTCTTCTGGCTGTCCCCAGGCTGGGCTGGTGCCTCTCGGAGCTGTGCCCTGCACCGTTGCTGCGAGCTTGTTTTTGTCTTTGGGCTGATGGGATCTTTCTTCTGGAGGCCAGGTTGTGCCAGCTTTATTCTGAGCACTCAGTGGAACTATTCATGGAGCGAGGTGAGCTTGAGGAGCTGCTCAATGGAGCTGGGCTGGCACCGTCTGGCCCTTGGAAGCGCAGAAAGGGAAGCCTTTTCCTCCTTTTGTGAAAAGCAGAGAGCGTGTGTAACTGAGAGGGATGGTGAACAGGAATGTGTCAAGAACGAGTAGACATGGGAAGGAAATGAATCTTTGATTCATTATCACAGAACAGCAGCTAAGCTGGAGCCAGAAAATACTTCAGAGATTTAACATGAGATCTAAATTATATTTTAGAGTTCATATTGCAATTTCATTGCAATGACAAAAATGATTCAACTGAATAATTGAACTGAAGCTGATCATTATTCAGTTTTTCTTGGTGGTTTGATGGATGAACTGATATTGAAGTTTAAAAATCTCTCTCCTTTTAGTAAAAAAAAGAGAGTCACTGTTCTGCTCCAGAGTGCATGCCTGAGGACTGGATATAGAATGTCTCTGCTGTTGCTGCTGCAGATGTAGGTGAGTGTGGATATGGACACTGGAGATACTGTACAAACCCTGAAAATACAAAGGAATACACAACTGCTTCTCCATATCTTCTTTTTTCTGTGGGTTCCTTTTTAATTTTGGGGAGTAGTGCATATTGAAACCATGAGCACTGCTGCACAGGTTTGTTTAAACCAAAGCAATTGCCTGTCCCTAGCCATTACTCATAGCAGTGAGAAGACTTCACAGGACTTAGCTTAGGCATCTCCCAGTCCCTGGAGCTTAGATACAGTCCAGGACACACCATGTGCATAAACAAGAGGGTTGACACAGCTGTGCAGGAGCTGTGAGGAGGTTTTGGAGCAGGCAAGCAGGAACAGCTTTGGGTAATTGCCATTGCACCAGATCCTGCTCTGAAAATGCTGTCCCTCCCACACATAACACTGTCGTCCTTTCTGGACATTGGAGACTACCCAGGCCTGGGACAGAGGAAAGTAAACTCTCCTCATCAGTGTGGGGCCCAGCACTTGGTTTCCTGCGCTCCTTTCACCCGTGGAGAGCAGGGGGAATTTCCTGCAGGGAGCTGGGTTGCTCCAGCTGGAGCACAGCCCTGTGTTCCCCTTCTCCACACACACCTGGATCTGCACTTCCTGCCCCGAGCAGGCACTGGGGGCTCTGCCAGGACACCTGGTCCTCCCTGGCGCCTGGGAGTGTCATCCACATTGGACTGCACTGTCCTTAGGAGCAGTCCCTGCCCGTGGCAGTGGAAGTACCCCTGAGAGGTGAAGTGTTAACAGAACCCAGCTGCGAGTGCTGCAGGAAGAGCCAGTGGTGTGGATCGGAGAGCTCCGGCTCCAGCCTCCGTGAGGCTCAAAACAGTTCTCTAACTGAAAATTAATTCTCAGAACAACTTCAAGTTTTTTTAAGCTACTGCTCAAGTAAAAGGAATAATCACTTTCTGTAGCACCAGCTAAATAATTGAATGCAGATCTTAGCAGAATATTATCCGTCCAAGGACAGTGGTTGCATAATTATTTCATGTGATATAAATATTTAGAGATTACTTTTCCCTTAGCAATTAAATCAATAGATTGGACTTAAAGTCAAGACTGAATTTAAAATGCTTGATTTTTAAAAAAAACTTAGTATTTTTGGGTCTGCCTTGTAAATTGAAACATAAAAAAAGCCTGTTATATTTTGATTAAATTGATCTTTTTTTTGCTTGCTCTTAGACTGTAAAAGTTGAAGTCTGAAAGCAGGGACACTGGCAAGGAGACTGAGAAATGAATAGGAAAAGTCACGTAAGTAAGATTTGCTCCAAATGCTGAAATTCTAAAAAAACTAAATTCAGTCAAATATGAAGTTCTGCATGAAAATTTTATATGTTCTCTTAACGCTGTAGCTTGTGAGGCTACCCCAGAAAGCATTTCTCTGAGGAGATGTCACCAGAGTGCAGGAGTGAATGACTAATCCATCCCTGCCAAAAGCATCTCCTGCTGATTCCGGGTCATGTGTGCTGCCTGCTTGCCTCATGAGCTACATTGTGCATAAAAAATGGATACTCAACAACACTGGTGTCATAATTTTGTAATCTTTTCAATACTTAGACATCTCTCTTTTTCTAAGGTGTTTTATGGGCATTGCAGGTATTTACTATGGATTGAAAACATTTTAAAATATGCTTTTAAATCAACCCCCCATGTCCCACAGCAAGGTGGGCTCTCTCCATTCTCTGTCCTTTCCAGCTCCTCACTGCAGTTGTGCCACGCTGTTGTGGCTGGGAGATTTTTATCCTGTAACTAAACTTATTGTGCCTAATCTTTACAAAGTGTGTGAGAGTCATTCCTGGAAGGTGCTCCCTGCAGATGCCTCAGCCCAGGCAGACGATCAGAGCTATTTTCCCTTGTCCAGGGAAAAACAGAACATGAGGGGGTAGAAGCAGTGGTGCCTGAGCAGGATTGGAGCCTGGCTGGAGCTTTGTGGCTGGGGCTGCTCTGGCTGCTTCAGGAGGATTCCGGAAAGCGGAAAAAGCTGAGCACAACAAAAGGCTGAGAAAGGGGGTAGCCAAAGTGATTACAGTGATTTTTGACTTGTGGATCTCTAAGTGTTTTCTATCATGTGCTTGGCTCTATCCCCCTGCATTGCCTTCCCTGCAGCAGCCGCCACTTCCCAGCTGATCCCTCCTTTCTGTCACCAAAATGAGCAGCCTTGCAATGATGAATATTAAAATTCACCCACTAACACTGCAGTGAGGTGGGGTCCGAGCAGCTCCTACCTCCCAGCCTGCTGTGCCACCCTGCCAGCAGATTCGGGAAGGCGACACCACACTGGTTTATCCTGGTTTCCTTCCCAACCCTGACAGCTGGTTATAACTGGTTGAGCAATGGCTGGAGTTCAGCACAATTCAAATGTCTCAGACAGTCTATATAAACATCGTTCCTTACTTAGAGGTCCTGTTGGAAGCTGTTTCTGTTGGACACTTAGTGAATTACAGGCTTTAGAAACTACCTGGCAATGCCTTGAACCAGACGCAAAACTTCCACTAATGCAACCTTTAGAGTCTTAAGTAGGTACTTGGCTGCCAGTTGCTTTCAGGCACGCTGTAAAGGGACTTTCTGAAAAAAAAAAAAAAAAAAAAGAAAATCTGACTCTGGAACAGCATCACCGTTTGTTTCATCTCGATTTGGAGTGGTTAAATAGGAATTTGCAAAGGAAATGAATGAGGGGACCAGCTTCTTTCATTTAATAGGCTTGTCTAAGTAGAACCAAGCAACAAAGGAATTCTGTGTAAGGTTTGCAATTTCTGTTGCTCTTGTCTAACCAGATTTAAATCGTCAAAAACAAAACAAACAAACAAACCCCCCAAACCAACCCGAGCGAGCGCGAGCGATTTAGAGTGTATGCATTACAAGTGATACAGAATATGCATTTATGATTCAAAATTTTAAACAGCTGAGAAATAAATATGCAAAGTAGATTGTTCTGTTTGCAGATGGTAATCCTGCCGCACTGATTTTGCTCAGCTGTCTGATTTTTCAGTGTCTGCATTCCTGGTTCCTGGGATTCCTGATTAAGAAATAAAATATGAGTCACGGTGCATGGTTACCTTCTGCACATCTGAAAGGCTAACTCAGTGACTGAAAACAGATTATTAGAGGCTGATCTTGCCCTGCTGAATTCGATTCAATGTCAGGGGATTGAAAAAAAAAAATCCCTTCTCTGCTCTGCCCTTCATTTTTTCAGCTGTAGGCTAAAGGTTCCTGCCAGTTCTTGTAGATTGGCTTGTAGGAGATCGTCCGCCCGGCCCTCTCTGCCGGGGGTCTCTGGGTGGGGACGGCCGGCGGGCAGCTCGGCAAGGTGAGGCACATCCCTCTCCCTCCCTCTCCCGGGGATGACTCAGTCGCTTATTAAAGATTTCCAGCTTCCAGCTAAAAATGGCATCGGCAGCGGTGCCCCAGAGGGAAGAAGGGGAGACGTGAGAAATGGGTTCTGTTCCTGTCTCCAAGTGCTCACACACACACACACACACACACACACACAAACACACACTCACTCACTCACACACACTCACTCACTCACACACACACTCACACACTCACAGAGCTGATGTGGAGCTCATCTGGGAAAAGTTTATTTTGCAATAAGAGGGTTTAGTATTCTGCTAAAGGCTTTTGCGAAGACTGGATCCAATTTTCAGAGCCTGTTGCCAATATTTGTGAGTCATTTCCTTGGAATCCTACCTTTGGTGTTTATTTCCCTTAGAAGGAAACTTGTAAAAGAATAATAATAGCTCTCATTCTTCATGGAAAGTAGCACACAGCAAAGTGGGAGACAACTCGCTCTTTGTTCCAAAACACTTTTGTGTTTGTTTTGTTTACTTTCTTCAGCAGACAAAAAGTGAAGAATGCAATATAATTAACTCCATAAACCATCTCATTTACGGTGCCAGTGACATGCATGTGCTGTGCACCGGAGTGAAAGTTGAGTGGGGAAGCGGTTTTAATTGGTACCTCTCTTCCAGAACAAGTGATGAGAACTGCCTGGTGATTTGGGAAGTCTCCTTATGTAACAGCAGGGCTTTGTTTTTTCTCAGCCCCGCCTGACTACCGGGACTCCTTTTTCTCTCCGACTTCAGTCCCAATAAAAACACTGAGCACCTATTCAGTGTTAAAACCCCTCACAAAGGTTAACTAATCAGAAATGCTGTCGGTTACAGTTTGCAGCAAGAGGAGCACCTTTTGCCCTCAGGATACTGAAGCTTTTTGAAAACTAAACCCCCACTGAGCTAAGTGGATCCTGGACAGTTTTTTATGTCGAGCAAGGCCACGCAGCCACCAGCGGGGTGGAGGCAGAGAGCATATGAGACATTTTGGCTAAGAACACTGGAAAAAATATTTATGCTTACTGAAATGAATACCATGGGGCTTTATTGTTCTCCCAGACCAGGCAGGCAAAGCAGCCTTAGGGAGATGGCTGCAGTAAATGTGATGGCACCTTGTCTCATATCTGCCAGAGCCCTGTGGCAAAATAAATTGCAATTTTGCTTGCGTTTTCATATATTTGCATAAATTCTGGGGAAAACTTTAACTGTTAAAACTAGCATTTAAGAGTTCACTGCATGTTGGCTACCAAGATAGATGACACATACCTACAAAGAAATAAGAAACACCTTTTCTGTCAGAACAGAACCTTTCTCTAGTTCTGCCTCATAGAAACAAGAAGCAGGGGAAAGCACAAGTGTTAAGAATCCAAAAAGACCTTTTCTTTTCTTTTTTTTTTTTTTTTTTTTTTTTTTTTTTTTTTTTTTTTTTTTTTTTTTTTTTTTTTTTTTTTTTTTTTTTTTTTTCACTGAAACTCAGGGGACTCTGACATATTGGTCCAGAGTAACTCCATAAAGTCTTTCTGGGAACAATTCAACTGAAAAGTACATAAAGAAAAAAGATTAGCATGTGGGAATTAGAAAAGTTAGAGAAATATTTGCTTTGAATGCTGTTTTTAGAAAGAGACAGTTAAGCATCTGAAGTTGCATAATCTAAATTAGGGTGGAAGTTAAGTGAATGTACCTTTGAAAAACTTCCATGGAAGGGGTGTATCTCGACACTGAGATTAATTTCTGATTTCAAGGTAATTCCTTTTCCACCAAACAGTAAGTCCATCTCTAGAAAAAGAAGAGGAGGGGGGAAAAAAGGAAAGCAAAAGAAAGAAAACAGTGGATTCCTTGAAATTCCCTGAAGTAAGGGCCAAGAAATACAGAGAAAAACACTAGACTTGGCAGGTCTGTAGTTTATCTATACCTCCGAAGGATGAAAAGCTGAATTGACCCTGTTGGCACACAGACCTGTGTTCTGCCAGTCTGGTTATTCCAGCCAGCCTTAACCCTTTCATTCCACCCTTGGATCCTGCTTCTGCTAGATGGTGTTATGTACATTTCTGGTAGAGGTAGAGCTGAAGAAACAGAAAATCATCGTTGCCTGGGGCCCAGACCATCTCGCTGCACCTGTCCTCATCCTCCTCTTCCCCCTGCTGCCTCTCTGACGACTCTGGCTTGATGACTGTCCCTCACCACAGACCAGGGACTGCTCTGCACTGGCATGATGTGGCTCTCCTCAGCTATCTTATATCCATAAGACAAGGAAGAAGTCTTCCTGTCTGCTCCCAACCATGGGCTGTCTCTTGGAAGTCCAGGTTTCAATTTAAATCCATCATGGCCAGTTCTAGAGGTTTTTCCACTCCTTGCAGCCTTGCTGCTCAGCTTGCCTCCAGAGCCCTGAGTGCAGGGATTGTCTTTGATCCTTTGCTTTCATTTCCTGTGACTGGGCTGCCCCAGTGTGCTGCGATTAGGTGTCCTCAGAGTTTCCACTGCTTCATTCATAGCATTACTACAACTCCATACATACCTATCCAAACAATAAACATTTTAATCAAGGCCCTCATTATCTCACTATCTCTGTTTGTAACTTCCTCCTCCTTGAACCTGTGGCATATCAGCCAGTTTGATCTATTAAACACAAGCTCCCAACATCCTCTTCCCTGTCCGCTGCTGTGGTCAGAGCCAAGCCACCTCCTGCCTGTCCTCCTTATTTGCCTCCATCTAGTCTTTTATTTTCCCATGTGAGGTTGTCACAGTTCTGCCATAGCTGTCATCACTCCACCATTGTCTTCACAGCATGGCTCTGCTCTCTTTGCCAGTGATGCTGGCGTCCTCCTGCCTTTATCTGCTGCTCCCAGGGGAGCCTTTATGCCCTTTTCCATGACGCTCTTGTCCACAGGATGCCCTGCCTCCCTCAGCTAAGTTGGCAGCACCAAACTTTGTTGCATCAAGCATAAAGAGTGGCTAGTTTGCAAAGAGGTTAGCCTGGACTAGTTTACAGGTGATACAGTCAGGGTTTTTTTCTTAAGGGAGCTACATCAGTCTGGGTATGTGTTTGTGCCTTTGCCCTTCCTCTCACCAGCTGTCATTGCTTCCTTAGACAGTGGGTCTGCACAGCCTGTGGGATTCCTGATTGCTTCTGCATTGTAAATTTTCTGAAATGCCAAAAAGGTAACAGCTACCAAAGCCATGGCAATTTTGTTTTCTAAGCACTGCAATCCAGATGTTAACAATGGTATAGCACAGCTAAGAAACGCTGTTCTCTCCTCAAGTCATGTTGTTATGCAATGGAAACGCTCCGTGCTGTATGATAAAGACTGAACCTGCTGCAGTACTTGGGTACAAACCAGGGGTAAACAAGGAATAGCCATCTTAAGTCTATTCCCTTGTTTTTATTGGTCTCAGTGAGACCTGCAGCTTTATAGTCATGGGCATTTTATATTTAAGTTTGGGTTTTTAGAGGCATTCTGGAACTGTATAAAAAGCCCCTTTCTCTGACATCGCATCAGGCTTTTTGTAATGTGAATGGCATCATTACAGTTCTCTCATTAACATCATAATGGCTCTGGAGGAATAGGGAGTGAAAACCCCAGCAAATGGAGTAGTGTGGCAATGTATAGTAGTCTTACTGTGTGAAACTGCATGCGGAAAAGTTTGACATTTTAACCTTCAGGCTGCTGTAGATGCCTCGGGGTGTCCTCACACTGAATGCATTTGGCTGACAAAATGGAAAAATTGTGGTAGCCTAAGGATGGAGGGCTGGGTTCAATAAAAAACTGAGCCTGGCTTCCATGCCACTGAAGCCCACACAAGGCTTCCAAATGAATTTTTCAAAATTGAATCCAGCCCTAAGTGTCAACCTTCTGCTGTAGTTTTGTATAGTAAATGTATTGTATGCTCAAATGTACATCTTTCATCCTTTATTTCCAGAGGCGCTAATGGAAATGTAACAATGTGTGTGCTGTTCTGCAAAGTCTCATTGAAACCAACGGGATTTTGGATGAAATCCCTCCATTGCATAAGATAATGTAAAATACATGGGTTGGGCTTACGGCTGGAGGACGATGAGATGTGGTTCTATTTCTGGAGCTGACACTGATTTGCTGTGTGACTTCTGGCAAGATACTGAGGAATGGATTTTGCCACCCTTAATGGGGGAAAACAGCAGGCTGGCTCTTCAGGAGCAGTGCCAGAGGTCCTGTGTGTGGAGCTGGGTCCAGCTTTCTCAGTAAACACTGGCTCACAGTTCTGCTGTGTCCAACTGTACCTTCAAGAAAGCCGACTTCTCCTGTGTGCTGGGTGCTTGCTGCTCTCTTCCCACTCATTTGCAGCAGCTGGAAATCAGTGCTTCTGAACATCCAAGGGGAACAAATAGCACGCCCAGAGTCATGAGCCCTTTTAAAAGCCTGTTTCTCAGCTTCTGTATGCTGAAGCAATTCCTCTGCTACAAAATAGGACTTATTTTGTAGCTGAGAGCCACCTCTAAATCTTTGTAACACATGCTGAGACCTACAAGCTTTGTCTGGGGCTTTGATTTTCTGGTGGATTGGTTTTTGTTTTCTCCCAGGGAAGCTGTATTATCTATGCCTTTCTAAAAATACAGTTTGGAAACATGGAGAATATGCATGGACAGTAGCTGTTTATGGAAGTGAACTGGCCTGCATCTATTAATTTTCCATGTTGTAAATAGCAGAAGCAGTTCATTTACTTTCGTGGCTGTCCAGAGAACTCAGTTTTTCAAGATAAATTAGCAGCACTGTACAGAAGGCATCCCAATACTTCCTTCCTTCCTTCCTTCCTGCATGTTTGTGCTTGAGCTCAGAAAGTCCTATTTGTGATGAAATATGGTAAGAAAAAGATGCAGACTTGAAATCTCCAATTCTCATTAAAAAAAAAAAAATTTACAAAGAGATGCTGAATTCATTATAAGCAAAGAAATCCTGACTTCCAGAAGCAGCAGTGAGTTTCTTCCAATCTTTATTCTCTCAGGACAAACACTGAGTGTTGACATCTTGCCAATGTGAGAAGATTGATGTGCCCCTATGAATGATTCCTCCATGTGGATTAATGAGAAGAGTCCATTGCTGCTTTCTAATGATGGTGTAATCTTTTCAGACACAAAATATATGACTTTTTAGCTGGTTCTTGGGTCACTTCTTGGCCCTGCTGCTAGGTCAGCAGGCTGAGTCACTTTTGACCACTCCTTCCATGCGTTGGTACTCAGCTGGTAAGAAAAGATGTGGGGAATAAATAAAATATATTGTCCATGTCAGGGATAACTTTCAATGGGCTGGTCCAGTGGCTGGCCATTCCCCGTGTCATTTCTTGGTCCAAGAAAAGCAAGATGGCATTAAGGGGCTAATGCAAGAAAATGACTGAGGGCTATATGCAGTTCATTAGCAGTAAATTGGCTCTGAGGAAGGGGTTTAGGCACCTGTCAGTCCGACTGCAGTGAGGCTGGTGGCCTTTACTGAGGCAAACTGCCTGGGGACCTCGGCTGCGTGTCCCTTCAGCTCCCGGTTTTGCCCCGCTGAGGAGGCAGGGCAGATCCATGCACGCAGGCATCCAAGGCACAGTGCACGCTGGAAGCCGTTTCTTAATAAAGTAGCAGCCTTGTGCTAGGATTTAAGAAAACAACTGGCAGATGTGAACGATTTATTTTTCCTCCCTCTTCTGCTGCGGTTTATTTTTTCCTCTTGTTCGAGAGCGCTCAGCTGCTAACACAAACAATTGCTGAAATTCCACCTGCCCACCTGCAGCCCCTCCTTCCCGCCGCCTGCTCGGGCCGCCGTCTTCCTCCGGGAGGGCTGCGCCGAGGGGAAACTCCATCCCGCTTTCTTAGAGAGAGGAGGAGGAAGGAGAGGGAGGGGCCGGGCCGTGTCTGGGCGCATTGTTCCGCGCTCCTCTGCCAAGAAGTAGGTGACTATGAACTCATCCCTCGCCCCTCGCAGAAAGTTTGCCGCCTTCCCCCCCTGCTCCCCTCCCCTCCCGCCCGCTGGCGCGGCAGGAGGCAGCTCGCAGCCCGGCGCTGGCCCCGGAGTCCCCGCTCCTGCTTAATATTCCGCCCGCTCCGCCGATGTTGTGCTTGGCTCCGGTGGGACCGCAACTCACGGCGTGAAACCGGAGCCAATTTTCTGTCTTAGTCTCGCAGTGTTTTGACTGGAGGCAGATCCAGTTCAGTCCGATCGGGGCTAGTGGAAACAACTACCTAAGTCTCCGCTGTCTGTGTCGTTTGGGAGGGAAGAAAGAAGAAAGGAACGCGATCCCGGACTGCTGGGCGCGCTCTCTCTCTCTCTCTCACACACACACAC
>VZRX01021897.1:166972-180772 GCA_013398075.1 Notiomystis cincta
CGCCCTGAGGCGGCCCCGGCTCCCCGCGCCGCCGCTCACAGCGGCCCCCGGGTCGTGCGCTAGTCAGGAGAGGGTTTCTTTCTGATCGCCGCGAATAGATGCGAAAATATGCGGCGGCGTTCTCCTGTAGCGCGAAGGGAAATGAAAAGTATTTTGTTTGGAGAACCTCCGGCAAACCGCATGTCATTTGTCATATCTGATTTATTACCCACAGGATCACATTACAGGGGAATTTCAAATCCTGTAACAACATCCAAGATCACATACTTTAAAAGGAAATATGTGGAAGAAGAGGATTTTCATCCGCCACTCAGCAGCTGTACACATAAAGTATGTTTTCTAATAGTCATTATTTTTACTCTGAGTTTCAGATGCTTAGTAACACTCGATTGACCCATTTCCAGAAGGCTGAAATACTCTGCTGAAATTAGGAGAATGATCCAGCTGTTTGCTCAGAAACAAACAGTTGTCACTTCTTCACATTTATTGTTGTATTGTCATCAGTTGCAAAAGAAGCAAAGGCGTTTCTGCATTTATGACAACTGTAAATGGAAATGCTGAGAATAACTTTTTTTTTCCAGATTATTTTGTTCTTAGCTAGTTCATGTCATGCTTACAGAAACAACTCTGTAACAGCATTTGAACAGCAGAAAGGAAGAACATAAGTAAAAGATTTCCCAGTCATATAAAACTTTTTTTCCAGGGACGAAAAGAGTAAGAGGATCCATATACCCCACGAGGGTTACAGATCCTCTAAAAAACCAATGACTTGGAAAGCGAGAATAAGTTCCTTCAGTAGTTAATCGTGTTTATTAAAAAGCTAATAACTCCCAAAGAACAGATTAGTAAGTGAAAGAATATTTTTTTAAATGAAAGTTGTCAGGGGAGACATTAGAACAAACGTTTCCCAGGCCAGTGAATACATAAATTGAAATTTGACTTATTTTGTGAGATTTTATGCTCCTCTTCATCAAGGGCTCTGTTCTGTATGGAACTGAATGCCTGGGGTGAAGTGCTTAAGGATAGCTCATGCTTTGAGGCACTATCCTTACCTGGCCCATGGAGGTCCAGTGCTACCCATGTTCTCTTGGCAATGGGGGAGGGATTTCTGTGGAGGAGAAGTAAGCATTAATGCCAAGCTCAGTTCCCAAGGACCTCAGAGTAGCTGAAGGAATTTTCAGCTACAAATAGAGTTGTCTGGAAATAAGTACCTGGACCAGGAAAGTGAAAAACTGTCCCACTGTTAATTTCAGAAGATGTCCGGTCTGCTGCCAGAGCAGTGAATAAACAGCACCAAGGGTGTTGAAAAATGTGCTCTGGCTAGTGAGCATGTCTCACACATGTCACATCACTCTCCCAATTTTCAGCCAGGTTTTTTTTTTTTACAAGATTGTTGGATTTTTGTATCAGTGATTAATTTCCTTACAAAGAGGAGGAGGGGGAACAGTTATTTAGTCTTTTCTAACAGCAATAAAAAGCAGTTGTAGTGGTATTGGTAAGCTAGACCCAGCCACCATTTTGTGCTGTTGTTTGTAGAGGTGTAACATGTCAGAAACCCTGGGTTACCAATTTCTTCTGTTCAGCCTAAGTACATTTTCTACTTTGCAGCATTGAGCTCTGGCAGAGGGAGGATGCCATCAGGTTTCCTTGAATTTCTTACATGCTTATACCTCTGCCACCCAGAAAAGAGTTATGTTGTGAGATTACTTGTCCCATAGAGGGTATCATGGTAGGGCCTGGTGCCTCTCTCCAGAGGGCTGCTGGCAAACATGCAGAAGAAAGCCTTTGACAACTTGTTCCTACTGGTGTCCCTCCAGGACATATCTCCAGGAGAATCACAGTTCAAGGCTTACTGGTTTGCTCCAGGCTTTTATGGCTTCACTGACTGTTGCTGCAGCAGGTATAAAGGATGCAAACGAACCTATAGGCTTAATATAATTTAAAGTGAGTCATTTATTATAGAAAATTACTCTCTCTAACAAAGAGCTTCAGCTGTGAACTCATATGAAATTATGGCCAATTTTTGTTTTTATGAGGCACTGTGCTGCTTCTAAGCCTCACAGACATGACCAGGCTGTGGAAAGAGCTAGAGGGCTGAGGAGAGCTGAATGGATGTGAAAAGCAGCTGTGCTTTAAGCTCTTTCAGTCCTCATAGCTACGACTTCCACTCTGCAAAAATGCTGTAACCATGTGGGAAAGGGAAGAATGATCAAGCCACAGATGGGGGGATTTAGAGCAGTCTCTCTTTGTGCTGTGCTGCTCTCCTCCTACGCAAACCAAATTCTTACTAAAAATGAAAATTAGTTAATAGTGCTTACAGTAGCACGCGTTGCCCCCTCTCTTATTTTGATTCCCAGGGTAGCGATTACAGTGCCGAATCCAGGGCCTCCCAGGGGCAGTAACCTGCTCATGCTGCCAGTGCTGAGAAAGGGAGTCCTGGAAGGACCATGGAAGGGAGAACAAATCTGTGGGCGTCGAGCCAGGATTTCTGCAAATCCCTATCCTCTCTTCGTTTCCTGACCTTATCCCTGCCTATCTGCGTTCCCACCGGTCCTGTAGAGCGCGGGGCGTAGTACACAGGCCAACAGCTGCTCTCCAGATGCTGGGATGCTTTGAGATGGGTTTCTCCCTGCCTCCCTCCCTGCATGCACTTCTGTGCACAAGAGCAGTGTAAGAGCCTGGCAAATGGAGACCTCCTGGCTGGAGGGCCTCTTCCACTGGCAGCAGATGAAATGCTCCAGCACTTGCTGTGTGAGGCAAAGGCTGCTGGCTGCCTCTTGCAAACCTTGACGCTGCAGGAAGGACCTTTGCTTGGCTTCAGAGCTTTGTAGAAGCCCCACAGGGGATGATGGAATTGGGTCCATTTGCAACAAAAAGCCCCCCTAGCCATCACTGGAGCAAAACTGCACAGCAATTTTATGTTCTAATCCCAAATGTAATTAAAGAGCCAGATGTGTGCATCCTGATTTCACTTTCCCACCTTGGATTTATGCCCTGCAATTGCCTCTGTGGTGTAATGCTCAGCTACTTACCTCCTAAGCTCAGCTGCTTACCCCCTAAACATGGGGGAATGTTGTGGCCAAGAAAAAGCTAGGTCCCCAGCTACATGGATGTGCAAAATGAAAAAAAAAAAAGCAGTTTTAGATGCCTCAGAAAAAGAACAGAAAAGTAGTGACACAGAGGGAACACTTTGCTTCATTTCCTTTCTCCTTGTCTGGAACAAAACCGGTTGCCTTCAGTTCCATATCTTGTGTTTTTTGCATTTTCAGACGATCTCCGTGTTTGAGGAGCGGGCCCATATTCTTTACATGTCTTTGGAAAAGCTGAAATTCATCGATGATCCCGAAGTCTACCTGCGGAGATCCGTCCTCATCAACAATCTCATGAAGAGAATCCACGGCGAGATCATCATGCAGAACAACTGGTGCTTCTCCGCCTGCTCCTTCAGCGGCACCTCCCCACAAGAGTGGTTTGTGCCTCAGGACTGCCCATACAGAAAACGCCTCCGGATGGCAAAGGAGGAGTACGAGAAGCTCCACATGTGCTGCCTCTATCAAGAATGTGGCAGTCACTATTTAAATCTACCCTACTCTGTTAATGCTAGTACAGAAAGTAATTCCTCTTCTTCCTCCTCCTCCTCCTCTTCTTCCTCCTCCTCCTCCCCTCCCATTTCTTTGCCAAGCTGTTCCCAGCAGGTGGATTATGAAGTTGGCAGTGCACCTTCTTACAGAAGTGATGACCAGATACCTGCCAATGAAATATTCATCACTAATGGCAGGTCTCACAGTAATCAGGAAAAGGCAAAATTTAATGACGAGAAAGGAGGTAATGAACCTGAGAGAGAGAGCATCGCCCTAAACTGTGAACCTGTAAGAGGCACCCATGCTCTTGAATGTAAAGGCAAATTTTATGACTATTTTGAGACTGGATGTAATGACAAGAGCAACGTAAGTGAATCTTGGAAAAAATCCTTAAGGAAAAAGGAATCTTTGCCAAGTAATAAAATCTGCTGCAACAAAGGAAGTAAAATATGAGGCATCTTTCTTGCTCTATTGAAGCATGCACAGCATGTTCCTTCTCTATCAAATTTTTATTTTGAACGGATTTTTTTATAGTTTTCTACGAATGGTACAATCATGCCACAAACATGACGTGTAGAGTGGAGAGCAGATTGCGTAAAGTGTCTCTGCCATCCGCATCAGCGGCTATTTATAAATGTGGAGACTTCAGAAAGAACACAGTTGCATTACTGCTGAGCACTGTAGTCTGTGCAGCTATGGTGGAGCTTTCGTTGCTGAAAATGCCAATCAGCCAGATGGGGAAAACATATCGTTTTGCATATCCCCGCCCCCAAGAAGTCTGCCATTAATTAAGAAGAACCTCCATTATGTTTACCAAGGAATTAGAAGTCTGGTAAACAAATTGATGCTACCAGCAAGGATGATGTGCTTCTTGTAACTCAGTATTCGTTCTGACAAAGGACTGTCTTCATGGATTGGGAATAAACTAT
Source organism: Notiomystis cincta (assembly GCA_013398075.1). Lineage (NCBI taxonomy): Eukaryota > Metazoa > Chordata > Aves > Passeriformes > Notiomystidae > Notiomystis > Notiomystis cincta. The sequence goes on from VZRX01021897.1 coordinate 171,483, forward strand.
CCTTATGTTTTGTAGTGATACTCTTGAATTCCTGTATTCAGCGTCTTGTTCAACTGACAAAATAGGACATAGCATAAAGAAATAACCTGTTTATGGAATCTTAATCAGAATCGAACATGCAGCTCAAGCACTTGCATGTTTTCACCTCGGCTGTAATAACTAATGAGGCTTGATGTTACACAGGGCAGGTTTTTTTTTGGTGCCTTACTTTTTGTCTTAATTTTTGCCAGTGTGAAAATTAAGTATGAATCTGATACAGCAGGGATTTAACCTAAACAGAGATTAAAAAGAAACCCACAGGGTGGATCAATATTATTAGAAACCTTTAACCTTTGAAGTACTGAGTTCAACTTCCTATTCAAACATCTCTGTTCTTCCTTTTTGATGCTCAATTGCTTTTTGATTTGCCATCCTTAGGAAGGGATTTAAGAAACAATAGAGAGATGTCTCTTGTAAACAAGCATTCGATGCTTGAGTGTTTCTATGGCAACTGTCTGTTGCTGGGGCTCTTTTTTTTTCTTCTTCGTATAATGAAGTTCATGAACCAGTGGCATGTTTTATACTTTATTCTGTTTCACATAATTTCTCTCTTTTAGATTGCAAAAGCATGCGGGAGTTTTCTATGACTTTTGCCGTTGATTTAAAGAAAGACAAGAAGGCAAAAAGCACAATGTTAATTAATAATGTGGCGATAAACACAGTTTTATCTGAATGAATGTAAGGGGTTTAATTTTAAAAAAGAACATTTTGGAGAAATGAGCTGAGATTTCAGTGGCTGAGGACAACATTTAGTCATCACTAGGTAGATCGATTGCAAAAGTGTGCTGTGCAAAATGCCCAGAAGACATTGGTTGGGGTTGGACCAAGAATGAGTCTTAGATCCACCAAATTAATTAGTTCCCACAGTCCCCATAACAACTGGCAGAATGTGCTCAGCAAAATAGCCACATCCAGGCCACAGCTGACTCATAAATAGCTGCCTGTTCCCACAGCATCTTGCACTCAAGTGACATCTCCGCTTGCTTCTTGCCCAAAGGGGGAAAATCACCTCTGTGCTGGGGGAGCAGCCAGCTCAGGCAGGGCACGAGTGTCCCCAGGGGCTCTGGAGTCAGACTGGTCTCTGGGTCTGAGATCTCGTGCTTTGGGTTTCATGGGTTCAGCTGGAGGAGTCCTGGGCCGTGGGTATTTTGGGTAGCAAAATACATTTGCAAACTGTGTGGTCTTTCTCAGAAAGCCCAGTGGTCACAGCAAAAAGCTCCCTCCCATCCGAGGTGACCACAAACACAGCAGGATATAAATCAGTGATAACCTTTATGAAGTCAGGTGAGTTTAAACTGACAGGTTTGTAAGGGTTATCATTGTGAAAATGACAAATAAAGAAAGTACAAGTCCCACCTGATTTCTCCAAGACAGAAGCTTTTTTATTAATAATAATAATAATAATATTAAATATAGATCTCATTCATACAGTGTATGAGTAGGATCATCATTTAGACATTTGTCCACAAGGACCAATTTTTTAAAAAACCTGATTTTTCTTGTGTTATATCCAGATAGTCTAGTAATGTCTGCTCTTTTCCAATATTTGATAAACGCTTGATGTTTTAAGCTTAAATATTAGATGCTTGTATACTAATGTGTTGTTGTAGTAAAGTGAAATTTCCTTGATATATATTTATTAAAATGACCAAAATTCATTTTAATTTTACATCTCCAATGGCTGCTGGGTCCTTTCCCCTCTGTTCCCCTCCCTCACCCAAGGAAATGCCGTTTAATCAAACTGCTCCCTTCTCAAGAGGTTACACAGCAGTTGACTGTGCACCTCAGGGTGGGCCTGTGAGGAAGCTCAGCCTTGCCAGGGTTTCAGGAGCATTTAGGACAGTCTGAAGGTGCACTGAGAAGCAACAGATTCTTTGTAGACTTGCTCGTACAGCCAAGGAAAACATCTGGCCAAATGCTGCCCAAACCACAAATCAGCTAACACTTTTGGGGGGGCTGAAAGCTTTTTGACCCTAAAGGGCTCCTTGGTCTTCCAGAACAAGCCTGCACACATAACCTATTGCAGAGGCTTCTCAGCTGAATTTGCACAAGCTGAAGAGATGGATCAGCAGATCTTTGTCAACTCTGGCCTCTCTAATGGTTTCTTTAGCTCCAGGGACATCTGGAAATTAACCCGTTACAGCTCTGGACAGCCTTATTGTCATCAGGGAGGATGTAAGGGAGGAAATGTCATCTAATGGAAGTTGGCCTGTGGGTAAGTGGGGTTTTATGCCTTTCTCTGGACCTTGCCTCACAAAATAATAGCAAATACTGAAGGTAGATGTATTGGACTCAGGAGTCTACTGAGTTATCCTGTTGGCCTCAGAAGAGAGAGAGGTATTCTACGTTAGAAAAAGGAGGTGGAAACACTCCTTTGCCAGAAATCCAGTAGACCTTGATAGGATTTCCAGCCTGGGCTAGACTGAATGGACTTCCTGGTTTAAATTCAATTTGATTTATGGCCTGTGAAGCCTGTAAGCCTGGTAGGCCTTTTCCCCACTGCTCACTCCAGTGCTAAGGATATTTTGCTAGTATCAAAAATTTTCAAGAAATACAAGATTATACTAACGTCTTTCACCCATATGTCCCACACATAACTGCTAAATGAATTCTCCTGAACTTGATCCTGGTCTATCTGCCAGAAAGAACTGGACAGAAAAGCTTTTCCCTAGGAAGATTGCTTTTCTCTCTGTCGTAAGACACTTTGCTCCTAGAGTGTAAGACTATAAAGTACTGCGCTTTTCAGCACATGCCAAACAGCAACAGAAAAAGATGTTTCTGTTGTCACATCAATTTTGCTGTCGCTAGGAACAGAAATGTCATTTCATCTTCAGGATCCAGGTAATACATTTCCCTTGGAAATGCACAGTTCATCTGAGTTCAAAAAATTATGTTTCTTTTTCAAAGCACGTGGCATAATATCATTGTGCTTCATATATACTCACTACTTTTGGTAAAATTTTACTATTTTTACTGTATTAGCTAATCTGTTGAAACAGCTTAACATGGTTACTTAAGCATCCTCAGCACTCAGACAGCCTCAGCTGGCAGTGATGTGCAGTGCCAGCAGAGCAGCTGGTTCCACAGGGAAAACAGAGACAGCCTGAGCCACAGAAATGAAGTGCTTCTTTCAGTCCTGAAGGTGTTACGCCCCTAAGACAAGTTGTGGTAGAGACTTTTTTCACATTTCATCTTCCTGCATGCCCTCCATCCTCCTTTGACACCCCTCATCTACCATCTGTCCTTTTGTGCCCTACCATCAGGATGACCATGACACACTGCCAGGGTGCTAGGGTGGGTGCCACCGCCCTTGGGATTTGTGCAGGGGAAGCAGGGAGCTGGTTCAGAGCCACAGCATGAGCTGAAGGGATATTTAAACGAAGTAACCAGGGTGCAGTGTATCTTGGCTGCTCTGTGGTTCCTCTGGAGGCTTGTGCCAGTTCTGACCCCCCACACCTAAATGACTTTTCCAGCTGCCTGTAGCTCAGATTGCCACTACGGAGTGATCTGGTGATTAGGGAGCTATGGCTGAAGCAGAGACGTGAAGGTGATTTCTAGCCTGCATTTGACTTGTGTCCTTTCATTGCCTTCTTGAGTTAAAGGCATGGCCAGAGGTGTAGCAAATGCAATGGCTGCTTACTCACGCCAGGAACCTTGACAAAAGAAGTTTCTTAAGTTTTATTGCAAAAAAAAGCAGACCCCAAAACCAAACCAGTCAGTCACATCAGGGAAAGGTTTAAACTGCTGTGAGGTAAAGGATTTCATCTGGTGTTGTATTCAGTGAATGTAACTCTCACATGGAGGCCTCCCAAAGGGACCTGACCTTTTACAATGTCCATCCCTTGCTTTGCAACCTCTAAGACAGCGGCTGCCCTCGTTTTGTGGAGGTCACCATTTGGGCTCCTCAGTACTGGTATGAGCTTTTCCACAGCTGCATGAAGCACCCCAGAGGCTTTTCCTGGCAGGGTGTGCAGAGCCTGCTAAAATATCATAGCCAAGGAAGCGTTGCAAAGGATCCTGCTGGAAATGTTAGGAGATGCGAATCTTCCACAAGGCATCCCATGTAACAGCCAAGCCGCTCAGTCACGACTGCTTGGAATACACAGTAATTTCCTGTGTTTTTTCAATCTCACTTAAACTTCTCTGACAGATGGGGAAAGATGACTAAACCAAGGGAGTTTACAAAAGTTCGTCTTGTGGTGTTTGCAAACTGTCTCTGTGAGGTCCATTTTCTCTAATGTAAACACAGCCGTGGCTGGGTGCCGAGTGCCTTTGCAGCAACTAATCCTGCTCAGCTTAAGGCTGCTAACACGAGGGGTACCCGGCCAGCCCGGCTGCTCTGGGGGCTGAACGTGAAGCAGTCCTGGGCCTGAGGGGTGTTAGGGGGAGACCTTCACTCTCTGGGCTTTAAACAGCATGAAGCAAAGCAGCTGTGGCTCTAAGACCAGACCAAATTTACTATGCCGGGTCAGAGGCTTTCCAAGGGGCTTTGGGTCAGGTGTGGAAGGTTAGATAAAACTCCAGAGCAGTAATCATGTGAAAGCAATTGCCTTTGGGGGCTGTAGCTGGCTATTGAAACACTCCCTCCAGTCTTTAAATCACTGCCAGGAGGGGAGTACATCTTAGGGAGAATGGAGTTTCAGTTCCTTGGCTTTGCAAAAGTGGTACAGAGTATGCAAAGCTTTTTCACCAGCTCCAGCTGAAAGGCCAGGTAGGCAAATGTTTTAATTTCTTTTATTGCTCAAGCTGCCCTTGCTGAGGAATGCAGGGAGTGTGAGGAGGAGCCACAGATGGCTGGTCTGTGTACACTCAGGAGTATGTGTGAGCAGAAAACCCCACAGCAGAGAGATACTGAATTTGAAAAGTAACTCATCTTCTATGGCTGGTAATTCTTCTCAAGTAATCCAGCATCATTCTCCAGCTTACTGTGGAGAGCATTTATTCTGTCATACTGGCACTGCAGCAGAACAATAAATGGTCTGCCTGCTCAAAGTCAGTCCATTTACAGCTACCTCCTGCAGTGGTGCTTTCCCTCTGGAATACCCCACCAGGGTCATCTTTCTGTATGGTGGTCTGTGTCTGCCTCCTGGACCAGCTAGAGGCCCAGGTCCTTGCAGAGGAAGCTGATGAACTGTCAGTAGCTGCTGGCCTTGTCTCCTCCATGAAACCGGCCTGTAGCTGTCACAGTTGCACTCAGCAAGCTCAGAGAGACCCCTCAACATCCTTCTACCATCCCCTCACTGCAGTATAATTCTAATACAGTATTTTCCATTGTGAGCTATGACTGGTGTCAATGCTCTCTAGCAGTTTGCTGGTTGGTCCTTCAGAGACTTTTGCAGCTGAGTGATGGGCAATGAGACCCTTAGCATGAGATGGTGCTGGGCCATTGATTTTTGGAGAAATGATGTCTGGTCCTATAAGCTCACCACCCATGCTTTTGGTTATCATTGGTTTTGCCTTTTCCCTTGCCTCATATTTTTAATCAGATCAAGTTTTGAAAGACAATCCATTTCTTCCACCCCATGTTGTATGGGACCAGCTAATCTGTATTTACCTCTTCTAGTTAGGAAAAACCTCTGCCACTGGAGTTGAAGTTGAGCAGCAGGTTGTTTTCAAAGCCAGTTTTATTCTTCAACTCCAAAATGGTTTGTGTCTCTCAGTGTATGTGTAAAATCTGTGCTCTGTTCATTCATGCAACCTAAAACCCCTTGTAATAATTTCCCCCCCCTCCATCCATTGCTTTTTCAGGGCAAAATCCTCTGCACTTTGGTTTATGAGTAGGTCCCACTGACCAGACTCATCATCCTCTTAGTGATGTGGCTGCCATGGGGTCATTTATTCCTTTGAGTATAGTAGTGTGGGTTTGGCTCAAAATGCAGTTGTCCTTTATCTTTCTTACAGACCATCAGACAGTGAACATACATCTACATGTTGCTACATTTTAAGTGTAATGTACTTTCAGCATTGTTTTCTTCAAACTTATCTTTTGGGAGTCTCAATAAGTATGGCTAAAGCCACCTGCATTTCCCAATTTCTATTAATATTGTAATTATCATTATCCTGAAAATAAATTTTGACTAATCTTTAAATCTTAAGAAGCCTGCATTTTACCTGTGGAGGTTGAATATGTATTATTCCTTCTGCATATGTATGATTCCTTCTTTGACCCCTTCCTCTGTGTAACAGATTGGTTTCTGACTTACCAGCAGACTAACTGGCATGATGACAAATCTCATTTTGTCTTTGCTGTGAGAAGATAGTGTTAATGCAGTCCTGTATCTCCATTGAAAGATTGCTCCAATACTGAAACTTTAAAATAACCTGTACAGGCATCACAGGCATGAAGAAAATCCTAAAATACAAGTAGGGCATAAGCTACTGTCAGATCACTTTCCTTTTTCTGCATGCAGGCTGAGACAAGGATTTTCATTGTATGAATTTATCCACCCATTGGAAGCACTCGTTTGCTAATACTGATGCTTAAAGATGACAGTGTAATGCCAGCTTTTGAGGTATTTCACTAGTGACCATTATAAATAAGGCATTCAGCTAACAAGCTTGCCCTCCATTCCCAGTGATCCTCTGAGCTTCTGAAACTGCTGGTGGACCCCAGTAGTACCCTTCCAGCTGCCAAAGCTCCTCTTTCCCCTTTCAATATTTCCATGTGCTATCAGTAAGATATATTTCTAGGCTCTAGAAACACAGGGACATGACAAACTGTGTTTTAACTGAATACCATCACAAATAATGGAAAGGCTACCAGGCCGATAATTTTATTTTTTTAATTGTGAATATAGGAAGCCTTTTTAAAAAAAAAATTACTATTATTTGGGTACTTAATTTTAATTTAAATAATACAACCCCAGAATCTTCTGGCTGTCATGACTCTGACACCCATGCACTAAAAATCCTTCATGATCACACAGCCCTACCCTGGCGGGTGCCAAAATCAGAACCTCGGCAGAGCCTCTGAGGTTTGACTGGATGTTTTCCCACACTGCCTCATTTTTCCCCTTTGCACAGAAGTGCTGAGAAGATGCATGTGGAGGGGGATGGTACCTGAGAGAAAAATGTAAATCATAGCAACCTGACTGTCAAGAGGGTATCACTTTTTATTTCCTAGCTCATGTTCCCAGCAACAGCGGAGCTGCAATATTAAATTGTTTTGTTTTACCTCTCGGCTTGGTTTACTGCTGCCAGAATAGTTGCAGCCCCTCGAGCACAGAGGTAAGGGGACCTTGCAACTGAAATCTTGCCTGGAGGTTTTGTTCCCCTTTGATAGGTCGGGCTGGCTCTCATTGCAGGAGCAGCTGGGAAGAAATAATTAGCATAACAAAGAGCTATATTATAGTATTGCATTGTGCATTTGGAGCCTTCGCATACCTTCACACGTTCGGTTACATGCTACATAAATCTGAATTCCGGGTAGAAATGGGAAAACACAAACCGAAATGGAGCTCAACCTTTAGAGTGATAACAATTTGAATACTCTAAGTGCAAATGCAGAACCCCTCAGTGTTTTGGGCATAGCCGTGCAGCCAGTGCCAGTGGCTGTCGGTGTGGCTGTTTGGAGTGCGTGGCCAAGGAGAGCCGCTCTCCCCGGTGGCGGGGGAGGAAGGTTCTGAGGGGGATGCAGGGCGAGTTCTTCCTGGCATACAGCAGCTGAGGCACTGAGGTGGTGATGACCCAGGCAGCCCGGCAGCTGCTTTCTGCCCCTCCCAGCCCAGAGGTGGTGGTTACCAAGGAGAAGGCTGGGGTGCAAGTACTTCGTGTTTTGCTGTTTTCATTGTTGGCAAACAGCAAAGCTGTGCTGTGGGAGCGTTGGCGATTTGTACGGATTTAGTTGCACAAGGGGGTTACAAACCCTGCAGAAAGCTCCTTTACCAGGTGCCTCCCCTGGGAACTCCCAGGTGTTGTGCCCTCTCCTCCTGCCTGGCTCACAGCAAACCTGTCCCGTGTGTCTATTCCTGCCCCACGGCAGAGCTGAATGGAGCTCACTATGGGCTGTGGTATGTGCAAAATCTCTGATCCCTTCCCTGGCTCATGAAATAAACTTACATGCACCATGCCTGCCCAGCTGCCCACCCACTGCATTGTATTTTTCTCCTCCCCTTTCCATCTCCCCCCCCCTCCACATTTTGACCGGTTTTTTTTTGCTGAGGAAAATTAGCCATGCTGGGACTTAGAAGAAATGCAGAGAATGGAGTAAAAGGAGCAAAAATTTCCCAGGGATGGTTTTTCAGAGCTGATCCTCCCCGGAGTCCAATATCTGTCAGACGTGCTTGCAGCACGCAGCTGCATCATGCTGTCAGAAAGAGGGATTTAAAATCTAACCCGCATATGCAACTCTTGCTCCCTTGGATTGAGAATCCCTGGCAGGGCAGGAGAGTAAATCCCAGCTTAGGAGGGCGGCTCTGTCAGCCCTGCAGGCAGCCTGAATTGCAGCAGGGAGCCGAAAGCTCCGTCATCTGTAGCGGTGGTGATTTCTGCAAAACCTGAATGTACTTTACCCAGATATTTGTATCTGTACTTCACCAGATATGTGTATTTGGAATGACTCACCAAGCAAGGAGATGCAGATTGAGCAAAGATCCTGGTGTTCTGTGTTGTGCATGAGATAGAGAGGCTGCTGTGCCTCTAACCAAGGTAACTTGAGGGAAGAGCCAGAGGCAGGTTTTAAGGACAAGACCAGAGCATTGCAATAGCACTTGATGGCTCTTAAATGGTTGTGGTAGTTTAGGAAGCAAACTTTCAAACAGGTACTAAGGACACAATGTTGTTCAGGCTTTATGCTTCTGATAGCAATAATAAAATTTATCAGGGAAACAAATTTGTCAAAACTAATGAGACTTTTTACATTTAAAACGCACTGACATTTTGTTGTGCTTTCCTTCACAAGTAATGTCTAAAATAAGAGTTGTAGTTGAAAGAGGTTTGTGAGAAAAAATTACAGATCTATTCTTTTGTTTACTTTGTGCACTTGACAGCCCTGAACACAGTCAGGTTCTCTGCTTCGCCTGTACAGTCTGTCAGTCAGTTTTCTGACATTTGTTTGAGCCTTTACATAGCAGCAGAGAAGACAGAACTGGTTTTTATAAGGAAAATATGTCCATGGAAACACAAAGGGTGCCGATGGATTCATTGGTAGGGAGTGTCATTGCGTGATGCTTTACATTCATCCATTTCAGGGGAAAAGAATTAAGCAGACTGTTTGGTTTGGTTTTTTTGGGAGGGATTGTGGGCTTTTGGGT
>VZRX01021897.1:180788-209228 GCA_013398075.1 Notiomystis cincta
TTTTTTTTTTTTTTTTTTAAGTGGAGACTGCTTCCTTGCAGCCTGAGAGCATAAAACACCACACATAAGCACTGATGAAATTTTAAAAAGCAAGAGTTGAAAAAGCTAGAACCTGAACTAAACTCCTGGCAGGTGTGGGAGCCCACAGGGCTTTAGTCCTGTCCTCACAGTGTACAGCCACAGACCCTGGGACAGTCTTCTTTGTCCATGATAAATACAGTGTGTCCCACATGTGAAAAATCTCTTTCCTAGGCTCTGCAATGGTAGTTACTCTGAGTCTTGTAGAGGCACTACCAGGTCTGTTTTCTCTCAGCCTGTTTCTAGCACTAAAGAAACTCTGCTATTCCTTTCTATAACAACCCTGTAGCTTCATCAGCCACATCCATCTACAGTGCCCATTTCCTATAGCTCACACTACTTAGATGGAAAAACAGACTCTATGACTTCTCTTATCCTAACTTCACTCTTTCATAAGAAGTGTGGTCAATTTAAGCAAAGCATGTCAGAGCAGAGGAGAGGCGTGTATACCTCCAGTGATATCAGTAACCTGGCACAGGGGCAGACCCTTTGGGCAAGGCTTTTCAGAGGAGATCTGCTGGCCCACATACCATACCAGGACACCCATGTAGTTATTTCCTCCTCCTCACAGAGATTAACTGTAGAAACAGAAATTGAGCAGGACTGAAAAGTTTTTGAGGTCAGTGAGAGCAGTTGGCTGCAGTGCTGTAAACCCTTGATGTTTGCCAGACCCACTGTACTTCCTTCAGGCCAGTACTGCAGAGGTCTGTAAGGCATGAAAAACCTTCCTTGAGAAACAGGAGATCAGGAAAACCAGAGAGTTTTGTATGTGAACTTTTTGGTAGGTATATCTGTATTCATCTTCTTGCACCTCCAAGGCTTGGCAGACATTTGGAACTGTTTGGTGATTGCCAAGCCTGTACATTATGAAGGACCTCTGTGCCCAGCCCCATGTGTGGCTAATTGGTCTTCTCTCACTGCCCATTTGTCCTGGGATCTGACTTGTCTGAGACATGAAGATTCTGCTTGAAAGATCTGCTCATGTTTGAAGGAGACTTATTGGGGAAGAAACAGCTGCCTTGTAGCTTGCATATGGTTGTCTGGAGAAGAGCTGCAGTCTTGCTAAAGCTCCCAGAAGCGCAGCTACACAGCATTCAAAGCTGACTGCTGTGACAGGAACATGCATCCTTGGCACAGCCCTCTGCTGCAGGTGACCCCATGTGTCAGCCCTTGTGCCCCTGTTCTGCTCATCCTAAATTATCTCTGCTGCACAGAGGCTGTTAAGGGACATCTCCCCTGTCTTGGAACCTGGGAAATGGAGCTGATTTGTGCTGTCTGAACTACGGCCTAAACACTTTTTCTTTTTTTGCTTTGCATCAACACTGCTTTGACTCAAATTCTTCCAGACTCCACATTGTTGGACAAGAACTGCTGCCAGACTTTCTGCTTTGAAGCAGAAGAGCAACACCTCCATAATTTGCTTAGCCAGTGCCAGAATATGGAGGAAGTCTGCCACGGTGCATGCCCTGATCCTGCTTTGGGGGAATCACTTAGAGCTGTTCCTGTTTTGACAGAGCTCATTTACCTCTCCCTAACTGCTGTAATCTCTTAAGAGTGCAATTCAGGTTGTTAATGAGAGTACCTTCATAAAGAATTTCCATATGCAAATTCCCAGTCTGAACTTTACTACAACAAAGTCTGTGTTGCTGGAATATATTTCTCTGCACCCACAACCATTGTCTTTTATTCTCTCTGCACCATACCCTCCGCTACCTGCTCCGAGCTGCTTTCCGCAAGCTGGAAGTTGTGAGCGTGAGTCTAATTTCACCCTTCAGTAAGCAGGGAATTCAGACAACTTAGAAGTGCTGGGATCAACACCAGGCACTTACATCTGTGATGGCTTTTGGAGTTAAAGCTGTGTGTGTAGCTGCTACACTGTCATTTGCTCTGAGTGGAACCTGAAACCTCCGCGAAGCCGCCTGCCCGCGGGCAGCGGGAGGCTCTGTTTGGTGTGCCGGAGGGAGGCTGGGTGTAGCTTCTTGGAGGACATGCACATGTGTGTACACATTCTGTGCTGGGCTGTTTCCTGGAGCACTGGCCTTGTTCTGTCTTGTCTCTGGGCTCCTTAAGGCGAGGGTCATTAGGACTCTTCGCTCTGGCATTTGTTCAGCCACATCCTTCTCTGTGTTAGACAATGTCTACCTTGCAATGTTTGATCCTGATCCAGCAGAAATTCTTCCATTAATGTGACTTTAAGCAAGGAAGGTATTTTTCCCAGCCTCAGTCTGTTGGAGTTAATGGTAGTGTGCTGCTTTGTACATTATGACCAAATCAAACTTCCTTTCATTGGCACCAGCTGCGGTGCTTTATGCCTAAGCCTGGGATGCAGAGTAAAAATCTCAGGGATCCAAGTCAGGGCAGGAACTGACCTGAAGTCATCATGCAGCCTCAGGTCCAGTTTGCATCTATATCCTGCTGTACTAAGCTGTCAAAGACGATTATCTCAAGAAAGCCTTTCTTGTATTTTTATATTTCATTAATTGGTGGGTCCTGCTCTCTGTCATGTTGGCACCTCCGGAGCAGGAAATGACATGAGTCAAACAGCAGAAATTCAATGTCATCTCTCCAAGAAAGACTAGATTGGTTTAACAAAGGTTGGAGAGGGCATAGCATACATGGGAGTGTGCTATTTAATCTCTGCTGATCTTGAGCTCGGGAAATGAAAACAGAAAAACAGATGTGAATTTACAAAGTGACAAAAGGGCAGAAAACAGCAACACAAAGACACCAGTGGGAAAGAGGACAATTTAGGATGGCTCTTGGCTATAGAATGGAGCAAGATGAAATTAAGTAAATATCAGCAAGATCTGTTCAAGTATGGAACAGCCTCCAGAAAAAAAACTGGGAGAGCCTTTACTTGAGCCACTCAACTAGCCTGAACAAGGTGCTGGAAGAGAGGCACAACAGCAAACAACTCTGCAACTGCCATAGGGCTGTGATGATCTAATAGTTCTTTGCCACCTTTAATCTCCATGATCCTACAGTTAATCATCACATATTCATTGTGAAATCTCTGCTCAGACCATTTGTTAAGCCTCTATCTAACTAGTGAAAAATTATACTCTCTAAAAGAGGACAAATATAGGAGTTTTCATCCAAAATTACACCAGCCAGCCAGTGAGCTTGGAGCCATAATTTTGCAGGCAAAAATTTGGATCTAGGTCCAAATTCTGTCTCTACAATGGGCAGATCTGAAACACAGCTTCTTTGTTTCTGCCTTGTGCCACTGTAGTAGCTGCTGCCAAGAAATATAGATAGTGAATCAGAGATGGGTGCTTTTCCAGAGCAGTGACAGCAACTAGCAGTTGCAAAGAGCTTTGGACTTTTGAATGTAAGGGTGTGAACGGAGGCTGTTTTTTCCTTATGCTGTTTTTCCCTTACATCTTTTCCCCACCATTTCAAATGTAGAAGTTGGGTCTTGGGTACAATGAAGACAGAGGTGACCAGGAAAGAGTTCATATCATTTGGGGCTACAGGAAATCCTACTTCTGATTTGTGACCTGCAAAGAATTGAGGAGGCAGGGGCAGCTGTGATCCAGGAATTTGGTTCTGTCACTCTGAAAGATGATTATGGATCTGTAAGCAATCCTGTGGTGCTATGTAGGCTTGCACAGCAATTACTTCTGGAATTACTTCTACATCACCCTGCTGACTGTAAGATTTTAGAATATCCCAGAAATAAGAGTGAGTTTTGGGCTGATGGGTTCTCCAGCAATGAACTGTCAGAAGAGCTATGCCCTGTTGTTCTTCCTCAGCTATGGAGCAGGTGCAAAGGAAAGCAAATAGCACTAGTGTTCCTCCTAACCAAAGGTTCATTGCTGGCCTGTAAATTAGAGAATGTGGTGATTGCAAAAGGCTGCCAGCAGAGGACTGAAAGGACATAGAGGGGAAAGAGAAATGTCCTGGGTTATGGAACTGGGTGATGAATTGAAACATATTTCTCTGAAATTTGCTGCCTTCCTTCTCTGATCTTAGTCATGGATAAGTAACTTCTCATTAGAGTTTCCACTTCCCTCTATTTCACCACCAGCTTCACATCACTCTTCCTTTGGTTTTCTTTAACCTGATCTTCTCCCTGATAGTGCTTTTCCATATGCATGGACTAGTCCTTATGCAGCCACAGTAGCAAAGAGGCCTGCCTTGGTCTTAACCAAAACTTTCTGAATATTTTTATAAATAATTACCTTTTCCTTGAAACATTGCAAGAGGGTCCTGACAAAAAAATTGGATAACTCGGACTTCCTTTGCAATCTTAGTATTCCATGTTCACTGCATGCAGGAAACCAGCTTTTTGCATAAAAGTTGATACTTTGTGCTCCCCACAGTAGATATGACAGGATATGGTTCAACAATATATTAGTGTCTCGATGATTTTTTTGTGTCCACATTATGCACATTAGTAACGTGAGCAGTTCCTGGGTGTGAGCAGATGAGCTTCTCAAGGGGTTTTTCACTGTGTCAAGCAGGGGAAGCTGGAGGAACAGGAAGGAAGCAGCTTTGCTTGTAAAGACTGTAATTTTGAGTTCAAATAGTTTTGTCTTCACCCAGAAACTTCATGAACTGAAATTTTCAAGTGAGTTTTGCATGTGGGTTTGTTTTCTTCCCAATGCTGCTTTTTGGGTGCAAAGGGGAGGCCAAGGGGAGCTGAGGCAATTGTGTTTTGAGACACAGTGCAATGCTGATAATGCTGTCCACGTTCCCCAGCCCCTGACTCACTGCTGGGGGCTCCAGGAGGAAGAATAAGCAGTTGGTTATCCATGGACTGCTTCAGGAGATATACTGCTTATCATTCTGCAGCTTCTGCAGATCGTCTGATAAAAGGCTAGAAAGCAACTCTGCAAAAATAGAAGGAAAAAAAAAAAAAGAAGAAAAAAGGAAGAGCTTTGCCTTAGTGAGCCTTAATCACAGCCCAGAACACTTAGTGGAGAGGTCAGATGACCCACAAAAAACCCCACAATTCAGTTATGCTTGGCAATTGAGTAAACTGAGATCAGCAATAAAACAGCTTTTATACAAGTTGGGAGGATGCTGTAACATGCCAGGGTATTTTGCTTGTAGTGCCTTTTGGGGCTGTGTTATGGCAAGTTACATTTTGCACAGGCTATGTCCAGAAATTATCTTCCTTTGGCGTTTCTTCTTTTTCCATTAATATATTTTCTGCTGCATTCAGCCATGGAGCAGAGGCAGTTTGTGTGCTTGCCTGGCATTCTTAAGCAGTGGAATTGGAAGTCAGGCTAAAGGAATCCTAGGTAGTGCTGCATGCGCCAACAGATTAGGAAAAGTTGTGAGCTAAACCCCATTGCAAGATTTTGTACTATTTTGGGCGCAAGAAGAGATCCTTTATACAATCTTTCCAATTATGCTATGTCTTACTCGTCTGTGCCATTCCTGATTTCTTTCATGATCCTTCTCTACAGTGGATGTTTCCTGGAACGCTTCAGGAAACATACTGTCTTATTTAAGAAGGTTGTCTCTGGATAGGAGGCAGGGATAGCCTTCCTCTTGCCAACTAACTAACTTCCAAACCCACAAATTCAGCCTCATGATGTGTGCATGTTGAAGTGTGGCTCTGTGTCCGGGGCAATCCTCTGATAATGGCCCAATTCATCAGGAAGCAGCACGAGCACCAGGCCCAGGCTGCAGTGTCAGGGAAACTCTGTTCTCTTCTTGTCCTTACTCTCTCCTGCTGTTGGTCCAGTGTATGATTGCAGTGGGTTGACCATGGCCAGCTGCCCATCCAGCTCCACCTACTCAACAGGTCAGTGGGAGGAAATAAGATGAGGAAAAGCTCATGGGTCAAGATGAAAACAGGGGTATGACTTACCAGTTACTGTTATAGGCATAGCAGACTTGCCATGGAGACAATTAATTGATAATCTATTAAAACAGATTGGATAGTGAGGAAAAAAAGTAAGACAAACCAGCACCTTCTCCCCCTCGTTTTTCACAGGCACAACTTTACTCCCAACTTCTCTGCCTATTTCCCCTTCTTCATAAGGTGATGCAGGGGGTGGGAAATGAGAGTTATGGTCAGTCTGGAACAGTTCCTCTCAGCCACACATTCCTCCTCAGGCTGCTCCCTGGTGAGGGTCCTCTCCATGACCTGCAGTGCTGCTTGGGTGTCTCCACAGAGGAATCTCTGCTTTGGCACCTGCAGCGTCTCCTTCTCGCACCTGGGTGGCTGCAGGGCACTTCAGAATTTCCCTCACCCGCTTTCCCTGAGGTGCCACCGTCTTGTCTGTGGAGTTCAGCTGTACCCTGGGATGGATCTGCTGGAGGGAGAGGGATGTTTAAAGGGGGATCTTTGTCAAGTGTGTGCATGGTCAGAAATCTCTGTCCTTCACAAGTCATGACTTTCACCAAGTCGGTCCCTCTCTGGCTTCAAGCAGTCAGTCGCTGCCCACACTGTTGTACCCCAAAAATCAGGAAGGGAGGGCATTTTTTCATCTGGAGTGAAGAAATGGCAGCAAGAGAGAAGCTCTTGAACAGGAGAAGGCAGGGAGGAGGCATGTGTGGCTGGAGGAAGGCTGGGACTGAGGCATTTTGGATTTCCTGAAGCTGTGGGATGTGGGAAGCGCTGTGGGTGACAGACTTGGACGGAGGTGAGGAAACGGCCCAGCACGGGGTAGGCACCGGCCCAGGAGGAGTGTCGGCCCCGCTGCGGGAAGGGGCCNGGGCGCGGGGCCGGCGGCCCCCAGGCTCCTGCCAGAGCCCGTGCCCACGCCCGGGCTGCGCTCCTGCCCCTCCTGCAGCGGCCGAAAGCACCACATACCTGTTCATCAGCCTGTCTCCTGACTGTGTTTCACTTAAGAAACACAGCGCTTTAGCGTTTTTCCTTCCTAATTAACGATTCATCAAGACAGCTGCAGTTGAGCACGGTTTAAAGGAACGCGTTAGGCTGCTGTTGAAGTTTTGCAGATGGTTGCATTTTGTAACAGATACCAACATGAACCAAACTTGGATCCAAACACCTCCCAGCTTTTAGATCTGCATCCTTTATGTTCAGAACACTTCTATTTAATCATTAGTACACTACAATATTAAAAATGGCATCAAAGTATGGCCATGAGCTAGAGGTTTTGTCAGAGTGGTTTAACCTTGGCAGTTTCAGAGCCAAAGCTTTGCATAAAGCAGAAATTCGAGGGTAAATGTAAATAACACACGTCTGGAGGATTAGCTGTCTCTTGTCCAGAAATGCCACACCTTGTAATTAAAGAAGAGGCTGTTAGTATGCGACATAGGAATGCAGAGGGTGTGGACCATCTCAGATTTACAGGCTATCAAGTTTATGAAAGAGACTAAATACTGTTTAGTGTTACAAAGGTGGTAAGACCTTTGTTCAGCATTGCCCCAAAAACCTGGCAAGTCTCTGATGGGAAAACACTTTGCAAGTAAGATCTTGCTAGAAAAAACATCTGTAGGAAAAATTCAGTAGGGAAACTCCAGCAGCTTCTGAAATGATTCCTTTTCTTCATGCACTGCAACAGGATAATGATATATAGGCTGAATGTCAGTGTGTGTTTGCAAGTTGCCTACTGTGAACTGGAAAGTTTGACTGAGTATTTTAATTTAACTTTACAAGTATCTATTAAAATAAAAGTACGTGAGTGAATTTTAGTGCCAAAATAAGTGCAAGAGAAGCATTTCAGCATGTGAAAAACAGTATCTGTGATGCAGATCTGAATGTAAGCACAGGGCTGAGGAAATAATTTTGGTCTTGTCCTTTGCAAGTGAGTTGCTATACCTCAGGATATTTATAGCTTTGTAGAATAATGAATATTAACACTTGTCATGTCACATCCAAAGTGTCATGTTAAAAAAGGGATTTGAACTCTAGAGATTAATGCAGTGAAAATTATGACAACACTTGGTTCAATGAAAGAAAGGCTTTGAGTTAACCATAAAAGCCTCAAAATGGAAAAGGTTTTTTTTCCTCCCCCAAGACCACCATGGTGACGCTCTGCTTCCCACCTTTGTGTCCACATCTCAGATCTGGGTAAGGCTCTGACACTCTTCTGCAGGTCAGTTGTAACACCTGTCATTAAATCTGGTGAATGTTACCGTGGGTTTGGTACTCATGAATGGGCTAGAAAAGAGAACCAAATGTGTTAACAAGAAATAATCAGAGACCTCCCCTTGCACAGCTGTGTTCACAAGAAGTTTTCATCAGGTCTCCTACAATGAAGGCAAACTGAAGAGACTTGATTGCCTGACTTTTCTGCCTGGTGGATATGCTGCCTTTTTCATTCTTGCCTAGGCAAAAGTTTCACTTTTCTGAAAGAATCACAGACATCCCCTTCTCGAAAGGCAATTAGACTTTAAATGGGATCAAGAAACATTAGCTACCGTGCTCTGAGTGAAGGGGAAGCAGCTGATTCAGATATCTAGAGACTGGAGGGCATTATTATAATTCAAAGCTTGACCTTCAGTTGGATGGTGTTTCCCTAGTCCGCTAGGACTGGATTTGGTGGTGTCATTACAGACACACCATTGTGAGACCAGATTTTGCCCAGCTGCTACACGGGCACAAAGAGCTGAGAAAGCTGCAGGGAGCCTCTTCGTTGTGTGTTCCTGGACAGCAGCCAACCTACCATCAAAGGTTGCTCATTCCTTGAAAAAGCACAGGGCTTGCTCCATCCCCCAGCAATGCCACGACTGAAAGGTGTTCCAAGAGGGTTGGAAAGGGTATATACAGTGCCCCAGTTTGTGGGCTGGAAAGGGAAGCCTGCAGTGACACAGAAGATAAGCAATGTCTGAATGGGGGAGTGTGGAAAGCCATCTCTCAGGGACGAGCTGTAAGGCATAATAGAGCTTTTAATGAGTGAGCTGTCATCAAATGTCTAGTCATCTTTAGTAGCGTGTTTCCCTATGCCTTTGGTTTTTACATGCATTTGCAAAAACTCCCAAAACTCATCTATAAGCTGGTCTGCCTCTGACCAGCACAATTCTTTGTGTGTCTGTGTAAGTTTGCAGCAAATACACTCTAATTCTTATGTAAAAATTCCATGGGAAAATCCAGGAATGACTGCATAACTGATTTGGTATGGCACTGGGCTTTAATTGTTTTCAGATTTCAGTTTTCATGGCCAAGAAACCAGAACCCTAAATAATGTTTCATTTCTACCCCTCTGCAAACTGAGTCTCTGTGGAATGCACAACTGTAGCACTCAGCACTGTATATAGAAAAGCACTTCCAGTGTCCTGCAGATGTCTGCTCAGTAGCTTCCATATGGCAAATTACTTGTTATTGGACCAGGCTCTGCTCATGCTTGTGCAATTCTGTTGCAGTTGGCGAGGAGGTAACGCAATCACAGCTCGATCTGGCCCGTTGGGTCAAATAAACTCTCTGCATACTTGAGTGGGGGATTCGAGTTGAATAATGTTGCTGGAATAATTTCCATCCCTCGCTCCTGCTGGTGCAGCCCTGCTTTCCAGAGCAATTGAAAGGCTTATGGGTTCGGTAATAGGTTAAGGGTTTTCTGCCACCTGAGCGCTGGGCGAGGGTGGAAACTCTGGGATATTCCTGGCGCAGGAGAAGCCTTTATTGGCCCACTGCAGTAAACCGGTGGTCTTAGTGAGGCAAAGAACCAGATAATTATAGAAACAAAGTCCTCCTCCAGAAACTGTTCTCCCTGTCAAA
Organism: Notiomystis cincta; assembly: GCA_013398075.1. Lineage (NCBI taxonomy): Eukaryota > Metazoa > Chordata > Aves > Passeriformes > Notiomystidae > Notiomystis > Notiomystis cincta. The sequence continues at coordinate 190,507 of VZRX01021897.1, forward strand.
GCTGAAATATTTTGGCAAGGGCAGCTTCCTCAGTGTCTCTCAAACTCTGTATTTTTTGTGGCTTAAGAGAACACTGCATTCACTCAGGCTTTTCAGCCACCTAATTCCATTCTGTTTTCTATTTATAATATTTTCCATGTTGTTTTTTTGTGAGACTTGTGTGTATGTCTGAAATGAAGACCAAAATTTGAGTTTAGACTCTGCAACCCTTGCCAGTCTTGCCAGTACTGGCAGTACTGGTGTCTGCACAGCCTGGCTCCGTGCCCACTTGGTTTCATGCTGGTGGCACTAAGATTTGAGGAGGATATGTTTTGTGATGGTGCTGAGTGATGGCTGGAAATTGTTTCTTACGTTCAAAACCTCATTTTGAGATACTTTTGAGGTAAATTTGCTGGCTTCAGGTGAGTTGTACCTGCCTGACTCAGGTCTGACCCAACCTAACAAATTCACCTGAATGTCCACCTGAGGATACCCTGAGCTTTAGAGTTCCTCCATATTTAACCAAAAACTTCTCGGTAAATCAAATAATTTTGTCCATTTAGAAAAGATGAATTTGACCTAAAGTTTTTAGATAGGTACTGAAGTTAAATAAGAGTTCAAGAAAGGCATTAAGGGCACTGGATGGATGAGGCAGAAATATAATGATCCTAACTTGTCCACTTTAGCAATACAGCCAGTGGGCACACAAAAATAAGGAGATTTGTTGTTTTGGCTACCTTGTTATGGTTTGCAATTTGCAAATTGTATTTGTAGCTCAGCTAATTTGGAAATGGCAGGAAACTCTAGTCTAGTTATGAAGAGACACTTGCCATCTGCAGTCTAGCAGTACTTGCCAACTATATGTTTGGGACACAGCAGTCTAGGCAACAGTGGTATCATCTGACCCTAATATATCTATTTCTCAGTTTATGGTGTTGTAAGCATGTCAACAGAGTAACTCTCAAACATGGCACACTTTGAAACAAGTAAATTATAGCACTAATCTAATGCCTGATTTTGTTTTTCTGACCTACTTAATTAAAAAAGCATCTAAAAATGGAAATGCTGTTTAGCTTAATGTGAAGACAGAGCTAGTTTTTTTTTTTCCCTCCCAACATCTGTGTCCAGAAAGGAAGAAAAATCCTGTTTTGACTGGCCTTCCTCCACCAGTCTTTTTTTTAAACTTTTTTTTATTTCTTGTCTAAAGCAAAGTAAGTTACATAAACATTCCACCTCTTTCCATAAATTGGCTGCAGTTCCTGAACAATAGAGTTACTGTGAAGAGAAGAAAACCACAGACACACCCCACAACTGTTGGTCACACAGCCAAAGAGAACTAAAGACGCATTCTTTGAAAGTACCAAAAAGGAAATCCATGGTCTTAAGGCAAGACCTTTTATGTTATGTTTGGAAATGTTTCTCATTTCTCTCTTTCTTCCCCCACCCCTGCTTCTGCTTTAGCTTTCTTAGTTCAACATGTTGGAGGGAGTTGAATGGCTCTAGACAGAACTTTATTCTTTGTCAAGATGTGTTGATAGTATTTGTCAGTAGTCACTAACCTGAGATGGGATAGTGAAAGAAAACTGAAAAGTGGGATTTTAGAAAGAGGAAAGAAAACATGTTACTAATAATGCCTTTGAGGCTTCCTCGGTATTAAAAAAATACTTCACTTGCAAGAAGAGAGAGGCTAAGACAGAAATCTCTGTTTAAAGCTGATGGTTCTCAGTTGTAAAAGTAATAATTCTCTTCAGAGAACAATAACTCTGTAGAAACATTTGTTTGCCTCTCTGAAGTATCTCAACACGCTTTCCAAATGGGAATTCGCCCTCATCATAGCCTGTGTTCCCCAGCTGGGCAAGCCAACGCACTAGGAGGTTCGATGGCCCTGTGAGAGTCACGCTGCAGCAATAAATACGCCCTGAATTACTCCCCTCTGCTGTATACACCAGCCTGTGCAGCCTTCTAAACACAGAATACCAAGTGGTTTGGCACTGTCTGTTGATATTCCCTCTTGGAGGCTCCGGGATTACGATCTCAATGAAGGCAAAGTTGCTGCTGATCTTAGCGGGAGTTAAGCAAGCGTGAAGTCAGCAGAATCCCGCAGGCCCCAGGAACGCACAACAAAGCGGTGCCAATAAATCAGCGACAAGGTGGCTGCTGGCGCCCCGCTCGCTGGTGTGTGCTGGGGGTACGGCTGCCGCCCTGCTCGCAGCTGTGGCGCCCAGATGCTCTCCAGCCAGCGAGAGGGCCCGGCCGAGCTGGCCGGCTCGCCTTGGCGGCAGCCCCCGCTCCAGCCTCCCCCGGCAGCCCCGGCCGGGCTCCGGCAGCTGCCCCGCTCTCCCGAGGGCTGCCAGGGCTCCCGGCTGCAAGGCAGCCCTGCCATCGCAGCCCTCCCGGCGGCGGCACTTCCCCTGGTGCCCCCATCTCTCACTGCAGAGCCAGCCGGGAGCAGCAGTCACATTATCTGCCTGCCTTTCTGAGGGCACCTCGGTGTTACCCAGCAGGGTTTTGTGCAGGAAAGCAGCAGAAGTGAGCAAATCCTATACCCTGTAAGGAAAAAACCAAAACAGCTGTGTTCTGCCAAGGTACTGAGACATTTCAACAGGATTGGGCCCCCTAAAATACACAGTGTATATAAGCTGCTTCCAGACCTCCAGTTTAAAACAGAACACAAACAAAGGAGGAGAAAAAAATGCAGAATTATAATCCCTCACATGCTATTAAATCCAGTTATATACAGAAGCTAACTGGTTTTAGACCCTGCAGTGACTGGTAGTTGCAGTACACAGCATGTAGACTGAAAAAGGTTAATTTTTTCCTTTTGCCTGCCAAATAATTTCTCTGCTCCACCCTTGGTGTCCAACTTTCCAATCCCTGAGTCAGTGTCTAAAGTCAAAACAACCAGCTGGGCCTCACTGAACCTTTCACTGTGGGAAAGCTCAGCTCAAAATGGCTGCATTGTTTCTCTGTAATCTTATCTTGACTGTTTAATATCCTCAGCAATTCACAGAATTTTAAGGATTGTGTTTTGGCCCTATGGGAAATGCTGACCTAGATGATGTAAAGTTTTTGCTCTTATAAGAGAAAATATTATGAAAAAGTAAACTATCCATTTACTATCTCTGTTGGTATAATTTACCTACCACTTTGAGCAGAAAGCTGCAGGACCTATACCTTTTTTTCACAATAATTCCTTAAACAGAGACTGACAACCTGCTAAGATAAAAGACATGACAGTGGAAATGTACCTGTTATAAAGAATATGCCATAATAACATCTGCTAACTAAAAATAGTTTGTCCCAAGATTTTCAAACCTCCTTACAAAATTATTTGTGGGTAAAACATGCAGTATCTATTACTGTCCAAATATCCTTATATAGGCAAAAAAAAATAAAAAGATTAAGACTAAGTTTACAGGACACAGGAAAAATGTGAGAACAAGAAGACACATACTAATTCTGGGGATGCTGTTATGTTTTAGCAACACTTCCAAAATTTTCAATATTGAAGCACAGTAAACAAAGGCCGTGTTTGAAAAAAGACATATGAGGATCACCAAACGCAAGGAAATAGAAAATGTAGCACTTCAGTGTGAGTGGTGTGTTACATTTTGAAGGCTGGGAGGAAAGCTCTGGGAGTATTTGCCATGTGTTGGGCAAACAGGCGTTCCTCCTGCTGAAGAGCCAATTTTTGTGGTGCTAGCTAGTCTCATGGGTGTACTTGTTGGAGCAGGTGTCAAGGCAGGTCTTGCGGGCTGACCTCAGCTTTGGCAAGGAAACTTGAGGAGAATCCTGTTAGTACAGTTTTATTCTCAGCTGTGAGCTGAGGGCCAGAAATCCTATCTTTGGTGGTGAGGTTTTATGCAGTTGGTTGCGTGGTGAGAACCTGTTCATGTACCTGTTGTACAAATTGCTCAGGTCTACTGGGGATGGCAGTGGTCAGGCAGGCTGGAAAGTGAAACCAAGACTTTTCACAGCTCAGGTGGAGGGTTGAGGGCATGCAAAGCCCTTAGGGTTTGGTTGCTCTAAGCTATCTGATTTCCTTATTGAGAATTTGATGTTAATGCAGCATCTGTGATGATTGACTTGTGATGATGTAGGAAAATCATGTTCTAGAGCAAGTCTGAAAAGCTCTGGTGCTTTTCATTCATTACAGATGGGTGAATACTGCTGGAGGGTAAGTCTTAGAGAAGACAGCTGTAGCCTTCTGTTGCTGGACCTGGATCCCCAGTCTATGCCAGTTCCCATCCTGTTTCATAGTCTTACTCCTGTGTGTCATTTTTCATTGATAAGAACTTTTTGTCTATGGGACCTGCATTTAACTTGTGTTTAACAATGCACACTTGTAGTCTAGTCTTGGGGACAGGAGCTCAGATCTTGAGATATCTGATGACTGGGTATTGTTTTTTGTTCTCAACTTGGAGAATTAGGCTATAAGCAGCATTGATGCATAATGCATGTACTTATGTATGTAAATTAGGTTCCTGCTGTTAAACATGTGTCTGTAAAGAGCTGATCCTCCCATTTAGGTTATTTCCCCCACTTAGGGGAAGGGACCCATTTTAGAAAACAGAGTTATCAGGATATGTCCAGTTCAAGTTTTCACTATGACTTAGTGTACATGAAAAATATTACTTTGTGTACTCTTGACTCATTTGCAGTTCAATGTTTGCACAGCTCTCTTCCCCAGTGCTTCTGAGAGGATTCCTCCTCACCAGCCACAAATTCAAAAGATCAACTGTGTTACAATTGCATAAAAAAAAATGTTGCAATTGCAACCACAGCAAATTATCCCCAAAGATGTGTTCCTGATCCATACAAAGAATGTCAAGGCCCTTCCACAACTATTTGCTTTGGCGTTATCCATGGCACTGTCCTCGGGCACCGCGTGAGGAACATGCAGGCGCCATATAGGCGATACTTGGGTTTTTGGCTTTCTTAGAAGCACTCTGCCAGACGGATCCCAGCGATTGTGCAACTGAGAATTCAAACAGATTAGACATGTGTTTTTAAGTGAAATTGGAAATGAGGAGATCAGTGAAGACAGATGCTGCATTATGCATAAAAATCTGCAACTTGCTTAGATTTGAGTTTCATGACAGTAGGTCCACATAGCGATCTTAATAGAAAAGAACTTTCCTTTCTATTGCCTTTTCCTACTTCTCCTGGTTTTTATACTACAATAGCCCTTGGTCTTCTTACTATCCAAATCCAAGCAGGTCCAGACCTCAGGTCATACGAGGCCTTGCATTCATAACAAGGCTTTATCAGATAGTGTAATCCTTAAATCAAAGTAGCCCACCATAGAAATTAGAGCAACAGGTAAACTCTTGGAACTTGTCTGCTGGCACAGCTGACACAAAGTCACAGCTCAAGGGTGTGTTACAGATACGTGAGGTAACTGGGCACTCTGATAGTATTAGGAAGGAAGTTGTGTGAGGCTCTTTGGGCTATCATACTACTGAAAGATATGCTTGAGACCATTGCTTCCAGTCAAGGCAGATTTGTGTTTGTATTGCTTTGCAGTTTCTCATTTCTTAAAAAATCCTCCATCTTTCCTAGTGCAAATGTATAGAAATATTCACATAGGCGTAGACAAACATCCCTATCTTTTCAAAAAGTGCTATATTTGTGATAGGCTGTGGCCCAGCTACCTGAATTACTGATATCAAAGCTGCAAGAGCTGCACTCCCAAGTGAATCAGAAACATTATTTTTAAGCTAAATTAGCACAAATGTCCTTATATAGTTTATGATTCTATTATTAAAACTTGACTCCATTTCCCTGTTAGTTGAACCAGGCAAGTTTGTGATGCCCTCAGCTGCAGTATAATCTGCTCGTATTCCTCACTGTGTTCATTTTTCTCACAAGTGTGTTATTTTCATTTGAGAGAGTTTATACTTCTACTTACTTAGCTTCAGCCAGAAGTGTCAACTCTTTCTACTTGAAGTCCCCAGTCATGCACTTCCACTGTTTTTCCTCAGACCAAAACATAAGCTTTGTAAACCTTGCCACCTTCTATAGCAACAAAAACATGTTGTATTTTCCAGTGAACTGTCTCAGGTGCCAAGCACAACCCAACTGGCAGTCTGAAGAAACCGTCTCCCAAAAAGGTTGGTGAATATGTGCAAACATGAGCTGTTTTTCTAAAGGCACTTGCCAGAGCCCTTCTGACACACCAAGCTTAGAAAAATATTTGGCATCAAGCCCTTCTTCCAGAATTTCTCCTTTTGCAGGCAGTGGAAAATGCCTTCTTTTCATGTATTCAGATCTTCTGGGTCAATGCATAAGCAAAGCTTTCTATCTTTAGTTCAGCAGTGGCTGGCAAACACACACCCACTCTTTCAGCTTTTACTCACGATACCATTTCTTGTGTAGTTGGAGCATTGCAGCTCCACAGCTCTCCCTTAAAAGGACACTTCCTAGGGCAGGAGCTGTGGGGTGCATGAGTGCTTTTGGCTTTTTTCTTTACCCTGGAGGAAGTGTGGTCCCCTGCATCTCCAGCTTGCTACTCCTCCTGTGACAAGGAACTCACAGCATTACATAACAGAGATTATATACCTCTGCATTAAAAAAACATATGCCAGGTACTTTGAACAGGTTCAAAGACTGGGAATGAGGATTTCTTAAAGCCAAGCAGACATGAAGACTCAAGGAGATAAGGGGAGGAATGAACTAAGGTTACTTCTTGTGCCACTAAGCTGTCATAACAATCTGTATTCATGGATGTCTCTGTTTCTTCTCATCTGACTTGCAGGTCTTCCTGCAGACTTCCTGAATTTCACCAGTTACCTCTTATACACTGTATTCCACCCTGTGGGCCTTTCCCTGTATTGCGAAATGTGAATTTATGAAGTAAACATTGTACAAATTCTGAAGATAGCCACAGTAAGCTGGTAAATAGGGCAATAGAGCAAGCCAAGCTCACAGGAAGGCTTCTCCAGCTATGCTTTCAAGGCATATCTGCCTCCCAATTCTGAATTATAGCATAATATCACTTGGGTTTATGACTCTTTCATGAAAAACAGTCCTGGTCTCTGTCAGAAGCCATTGACCTATCATGAAGAGTTTCAGATTAGACTGATCAGATAAAACCCAAATAATACTTGTGACTTCTTGCTAGTTTCATCTCTTGCTGCTCAGGTTTAAGTCATTATAGAAGTCATGATGAAAAACCCCACAGGTTTATTTTTGCAGAAGCCAGGGTACAATATCAATAGTCATTTATTGCTGAAATCTTTATGCAAAGAAACACCTTTCTAGAAGCTGATCACTGGGGTTTTTTTCCCCCATAATATCTGTATGTTGGCAAAAAAAGGTGACCAAGAAATGCAAAGAAAAAATAAATTGGGTGTTAAGTTCCAAAGAATAATTCCTTAAACAAGGTGTTTGTAACTTAAGCTACTCTGTAGTTATTGTAAGTCATATATGGTCATATATTCTGCATGCACTGGGGGCAGTGTGATTCTATTTCAGTTAGCAGATCTTGAATATTGCCAGCATCTGTAAGGTCAAGTGAACCTGCAAATATTAAATCAAAATCCTTGATGTTGCAATTTTCCAGCTATTATGTAAATTCATCAAGGTCCAAGTGCTTTGCTACATTATTACCCAATTAACAAAACCAATGACGTTTTTGTATACAGAACAGAAATCTTCATACCTGCTAATAAAGCTCCCTTGTCAATTAAGCTTTAAAGGATCAGTTGTTTTTTTTCCTAAATTTGAATTGCTGAAGTTGCCCAGTCCTCAAATGCTCAACTCAAGACTTGGATGTAGGCCAGGTCTGCTAACATAGGTTGTGTTCCTCCACCATAGTGAGTTACTACACAGGCAGGTAGCAACACAGTCTAATGTAGGCAAATCCTGGATGAATACTTGTTCCATGAACCTAATTTCTGGGTAGCAGCAAAAACAATTACTCAGAGTTATCACTGTGTGCTCTGAGTGATAGTAAATTAATAAAAAGTGGGGTGTTGGCTTTTTCTTTCCTTTCACTTGTGGCTGATAATGAAGTGTAAAGTGTCTTCCTGAAAGATCTTTTCATAGCTGTAGAGAACCATAAGAGATTGTGAGATATGGTCCTTCCTGATTTATGCCAGCCTACAATTTCTAGCAGCTGTTTGTCTGATTTGTTCCTAAAAACCGGTAAGGATTGCACAGACTCCTTTGGTAAACAATCCCTTTAGCAACTGCCTGCTCTCTGAAACTCTTCAATTTGTTTGCTCTGCAGAGAGAGCAGGACACTGGTGACTCATCTTAAAGCATGCAGATAATATGTGCTTTTCAGGGAAGAACATACTTGGATGTACAATCTGTAAAACTGATGTTTCTTCCTTTTTCGATTAAACTGTTTGGCAAAAATAGCTATTAGCTTTGCTTTCCTGTTAAAAAAAATCTGTTTAGGAACTCTGTGGGAACTGGTCCCACCCAGCTGCTTGTCAATGACTGTAAGTTATCCATGGGCCAGCTCTTTTTTTCCACATCCCTGCAACTGTCCTCCCTTGTGTGCTTGTGCTATCTTGCACACAGGTTGTAGCCAAGCTGCTTTGTCCCTCTCATGTGCCTGGGCTCAGTGCCCATGGACTCTGGGTGGCTGTGCTCTTCTAAGGATCTGCAGACCTTAGGTATGGACAGGATAGTCCTCCCAGGCAGAAAAATATTCCTTCTGGTTCTTATCAGAAACATAAAATAGGGCATAACAGAAATAAAGAGAAGCCCTTCTATGTGCCTGCCATTTTGTCTGGTGCCAAACAGAGACTGCCTGTTTCACACTGCTTGGTTGGAGCCTGTGTTTCTCATCTGTTTCCCATAGTAGTTCCCTGTCAACTACCAGATCTTTAAAAAGAAAGTCACTTTTGTTCCTCTGTTTCAGTTTCAAAGGCCTTTGTTGTGCCCTGAGTGTGGAAATGTGGATTTTTGGCTTGAGCCTGAAAGAACAAGAAAAAAACTTTTCCAGAAATTAAACCACCACAACTTAAGGATGTCTGGGACTTTTTATACAGGCTCTATACATGGACTGTTATGTGACCATGCTTTACAATGATTTTATTTTAGTAAGCTTTTTTTTTTATAAGGAAGAGAGACCCAAAATTCTCAGTGGGCTAAAATTCACTTTGGTATTTTGTCACAACTGGCTTAAGTAAAATTCAAGTTCCTGCAAAATACCATTTTCCCTGGAGAGTTCTCTCTGTTAAATAAGTGATAGACAAAACAAGTGCTTCCAAAAAGGTTGCTTGGGGATTCTCTTCATAGGCAATGTAAAATACTATGGGCTTGGGAATTTGGTGTTAATTCCTCTAAGAATAATCACGATAAAACTGTGGGCCACTTATCAAAGCAGGAATTTCTCTCAGTGCAAATACGCTTCCAGTCATCTCCCAGGCAAACCAAAAGCCACAGAGGAGAGAGAGAGTGAGTCGGTGGGCAGTACATGGCCTCCCTTGTCCCCCCAGCCACTGCACAGGGATGGCCCAGGGTGGGGGTGCCCCGTGGCACACAGCAGTCACCCCCTGTGCCACAGAGGTGGGGCTTCGAGGTGGCCTTGTGAGCACAGCTACTGCAGCTTGGCGCAAGGGGTGGCTCACAGAGATGTGTATCTGCATCTCCCACACGTGCAGCACTTTCAGGCTGTGCCAGGGTGTGAGAGGGCGTGCTGGGCTGCTTGGGAAAAAGACACATTTGGTACAGAATGGAGGGAATCTAGGTGAAGGGACTGTCTCCTGTGGAAATGGGTTGTGTAATAAGAGAGGGGGGAGTCACTTTTACTGAACAAGCAGCTGCGACAAGGGTGTGATGAAAGAGACTAAATCCAAACCAGAGGTTTGTCTGGCAATCTTTGATCCTCCTCAGAGATCTGGTCTGTTTTCTCTGCAGACCCAAGCACCAAAGAGCTTTGTGTAAATAAAGAGCTGTTTCCATTTTTCTGGGGATCAGGAGACTGTACAGTATTTGCAGCGAGAGAAACCACTAAAAACATTGATGGTAGTGTGTGTTTGTTTAATTTGGTTTTTCCCAGTGAGGTTACAGTCTCCATTGTTTTGTGCTGCATTATGGTGGTTGTAGAGTTTCACTCCAGCAGAGTTTTATTCAAATATCAGATGATACTTAGAGGATGTTTGAAATCTTAGAAGAATTTTTTCCTATATCTTAAGTTGACATTGCCACACATATGCTTTTCCACTCTCTTCATGAACATCCTGATGATGTGGTATGAATACTAAACCTACCTTTTAAATTTTTTTCCCTTTCTTTCTTAGAGTGACTCTCCATTAGTAAAGATGGTGAGTTTATTCTTTACCTCAGTTGGTCCTTTCAGGCATTTATCTAATAATATAATCAGTTATTGGATGGCATTCCCTTCAGTCAAGTTACATTCTTGCCTTTCCAAATTTAAAGCTTGGTCAGTGAGCACAGTCTCAGTACGAATCCATCACTCAGCAAGTTTGTTAAAGGTGTGATGTTATCAGCAATTCAGTTTCGTGATCTTCCCTGTGCTGCAGTAGTGTACAAGGAAAGCACAGTAGCAGGGAAAGTGTGTATGTTTGGGAGGATAAGAGTAGAGCAGAAAGCTTCCTCATTCTCAAACAAGTGGGAATTCCTTCTGATAACATGGGATTACAGTGGATTTACAACCAGGACATTGAGTTTTACTAAGTCAGTGTATCAAAGCTTTTTCTCCCCATTGTCTGCTGTTTGAGTGACATTTGCCTATTCTGTTTCAAATGAGAGGTTGGGAGTTAGTGTAAGACTTTGCTTGCCAAAGCTTGTGAAGTGACAGTGACTGCAAGGTCGAGGGCTAAAGGAAGGGTGCCATGTGCACACTCTTTTTGTACTGTGGAGTAAGGAGGGGCTCTGTTGGGAGAGCAGAGACCTGGGAGGCAGAGCACATGTAGGCAGGATCCTGCTCCTAGCTTCACACTGCTGTGTTTGGGGATGTACCTATACCATGAGCCTCACATTAAAGCTCTGGCTGTTTATATTGGTGTTTCACAGTGCTGAGGTAGTCATCCAGCATCATCCATAAGGTAAATGGGGCTTGAGAGCACTGTTCTGACTAGAATTTATGGTGATATCTTCATCACCAAGTCTGCAAAAGGAGCTCCCTGCACTTTTCTGTTCTTTGGTTCCCAGGAGAGAATAGTCCTTTATATCCCACTGCTTAACTCTGGAAAGTTAATTTAAATGGACAATACAAAATCAAAAGACAAAGTGACATTATTGCTAAGCTGTGCCTTTAATTGCAGAGTTGCATGCTGTGGCAGATTGTGACTGCACTTTTGTCCAACAACTTAGATTTAGGAGGCTAAATAGTGGGTATGTGTCCAGGGGAGCAAGGAGCTAGAGGTCAATGGCATTGATGTCACATTCACTTTGCCTCTGTAAGAGAATTAATTAGGCTTCACACAGGCAGGAAAGTGAAAGGTTGAATTGGTGAATGAAACCAGAATGAAAGGCAGCACATTTTGCATATTTACTCATGTTTACTGCAAATCTGATTGAGTAAAAGACAGGCCACATTCTCTCCCCTTTGAACCTAAGAATGGCTTAGGGACTCAGAGCAGAGATTTGTCTGTTCCAGTGTCTCATTTGTGATATGGGCTAATAGCAGAGCCCTGGGTAAAATGTTTAAATACTAGAAGGAGAATACAATCTTGTTTGTCTCAGTATACCCTCCCAGTTTCTCTCAGTATGCAGCTGGGTGTTTTTTTCAGCCAGAGATTATGTCCTCACCTCCATGCTGAATATTTTCTTATGGAGTTTTGCAGGGCTTCATTCAAAGACCTGTCTTTGTTCTGGAGGATGTGGCATAAAAAGGCTGTATAAATACAAAATGACCAGTTCACCATGAGTTGGTACTTACTAATTCCATGTTGTGCAAATGAGTTTAACTTTTTTTGGTTACTCATGACTCTCACTTCTTCAGTTTTACTCATTTTTCTTATAGATGTAAGAAAGCTGGGCCTTTTTAGTATATTGCCTGTGCACACAGCAAAACCTTTAGATTTAGCACGTGTGGGTTTATAGACAGAAGCTATTAACCTACACCTGTTAACAATATTTTTTTTCTCAGAAACTAAATTAAAATTAAAAGCTCCTGAAGATTGCCAGTGAAGTCTGTAATTGGTATGAAATGAGAATGAAGTGCACTTTGCATCACTACCTAAATGGCAGCTTCTGGTATTTCAGGCTCTTCTCCTGAACAAGGATTCAATGGAAGCAAAAATGTGCAAAGGAAACAACTCTTTGTATGAGTAACCAGAGTACTGGACAGGCATGTACAAGACTTCTTACCAGAAGTGTACTTACTTAGTTTATTTACTCTTTCTAAAGGGAAGGACACTAATTTTGGTGGAATACTCAATTCCATCAAGCCAAATACAAGGAGAAGCAACATTTTATATTCCTTAATTATGCAAACTTTCCTTTTGGCCACATGTTATACATAATTCTCTGTGTGCTCAGAAAAAAAAAATAATCAGATAATCTTACACATGCCCCAAAGACCTTTCCTCTCCACCACCTCACCCCCCAGCCCCACCCCAATATGGGTCTTTTCCAGTTGACTCTTCAGGTGACTCTAAGGGGTCTACTTTGTACACTATCATTATTATGGCACAGGAGCACATTGTGCTTGTACCCTTGCCCAGTTCCCAGAGATTTCCTTTCAAATCAGATTGCATGATTAGATTCCAGTAAAAATCCTCAGCCTCTGTATTACTATAAAATTCTGCTCAGGTTGGAAGTATAATTTGGTCCTTTGTAGGAAAGCAGAATTTTCAGGAGAAATGTAATGCTATGATCTGATCTGATGATTTAGACTTGCTATTTTAGTAAATCACAAAAAAATTGGCAGTATTCTCTCTTTGGTAATCCTCTCTTGGAAAAAGTAAGCTTCTTAATAAATCTCAGTAGTCATGGATGGAAATTCACCAACAGCAACGGTGTTTATTGACCTTTCCAAAATGCTAGATTTAATTAGACATTCATTACTACAACTGTGTATAGATTAGTCAAGTCAGCTCTTTTCCATGTTTGTGTGGAGGAGATTCCCAGCTCCTTTTAGGCTTGACTGGTTGTTCACTGTAAAGGACATGTTTGCACTTCTGTCTGCTGTGTGTGGCGGAAATGCGCCGAGCCCACTCAGAAGCTGGGGTCAGTTTAAGTGATGGGGTTTGGAGATGAGCAGAGGGCTTACCCAGCCTTCTTGGCAGGCTGGTCTGCAGCTTGACCCTGCCCAGCATTTGAGCAAGCTCGTGCAAAGCCAGCCCAGCCATCTCTGTACTGCCCTGCAGTTGTAGTGCAGGCATGCAACACAGTGGTTGTGTGCTGCTTGGTCCTTTGCTTAGGGGCTTGTTCAGTCAGCCTGCTGAGGGAGCACTTTGCACCAAAGAAAACATGAGTTTTCCCTGTATACACTTCTGCCTTCTTCCATGCTTTCAGTGTCATGCCACAAGCAGATGTAGTTCTCTCCATCTATATTATTAGAGCAGCTATGGAAACACGAGTACAACATTTAAGAAGTCTTGCTAGCTTTAGTCTTATGGTGGACTTTTATTTTTCCATGTACAGAGGAGTATGGAGTTGCAATCACAGAAAAATATCTGATGTTACACCAAACTGAGGTATTCAAACCCTTAATTGTATTGACATATTTATTATGAGCACTTACTTATGAAATTGCTTATGGTACCTTTTCAGGATGGTTTTCCCCCTTAGTAACAATGTTTGAAACTATAAGAATACCTTTTCATTCTTAAAAATCCTGGCTGGAGCCATATGCCCACACAAACTAATACCTACAAATTAATATTTCCACAGAGGTTTATTTAATTCTAGAGATACAAACACATATTGCATTAAGGCTAGGAAAATTGATAAAGTACTTTAAATAAAATGCTTTTGTTCAACTGTTTCTTTTGTCTGTTCAAAGTGCACAACGCCAGTGCTTTGGCAGACATTTTCTTGCTACTGAAAATCTTCATGTGTGCATGTTGGAGAGGTTGTATAAATGCATACAAAGGTACTTATAATGTATATAGTACACAGAATGTTAACAAAAGTCAATTTGACATCTTGTTCCCCAGAAGACTATGCTCTTAAAAGTTCTAGAATGTAAGTTCAAAAATCCTCAGAAGTTTCTCACCACAATTTGTGGCAAGTCAACGGTATGAATGTGAATATACAGTGCAGATCCCTGTGAGCTGTTCAGCCTCCCTGGATTCTCTTCACACACTATGAAACACTAATTTAGATTTTCCTAGCTTCTTTCTCAGAGGCTCTGATTAGTGAATTAATTAAATCTGTTGGTATTTGGAATATCATTTTTCAGAAGGGATATTAGACAAAACTCCATTAGGAGAGTATTGTATTTCTGAAATAGGTTACCCAGAGAGGTGCTGAAATCTGCTCACTTGAAACTTTTCAAGGCTTGGCCAAGTCATGGGTCTGCTGAAATACTGCCTTTCTTTCCACTGATGTTTTCTATCTTTCTATGCAAAACACTCTGCTTTTCCCTTGATGTATATGTACCATAATTTTTGGTATTTCATGTAGTTTAAGACCAGATTTGACCAACGTAAAAATTTAGTGTCATCATCTGCATTGCACAGACTGCAAAATTTTACCAGGATTTCATGCTGAAATCTGTTTTGTAGTCAACTGGCAGTGTGCACTGTAATGAAGAAACTCAGTCTTTTTTAAGGATTTTGGGTGGTAGTGAATGTGCTAGTAATGTGGAGGGTTGACCTAGCAGAGAATTATCATTGATAATTCTGCTATTCTGAAGTTTGCTGCTAATCTGAAGTTTGTCACCAGTTTTTCAACTGTTATGCATTGCTTTCTCTAATAGCTGATGAAATCTACCTCTGCAACCTTTACAGTCCAAGTTAAGACATTGTTTAGTACATTTAATTCCATTAATTCCTATTTATAGGAATCTCCTTTTTTTTTTTTTCCATATGACTTTAAGGTGGGTACAGGATCCAGAATTCTGTTATGATTTGTATTGATACAAGTCTGCAGAAGGTTAATTAAGGGATATTGTTTCTGTCTACTGCTGTGGTATGAAGCAGTAAAGCAGAATTCTTGAAAAAGTATTTATATACATATATGTATTTTAAACAGCTGTGGCCTCAGAGGGGACTTTAGGATACATTCTTTGTAAAAGGTCATCAGTTTAGTTAATTTTCTACTCCTCACATCGAGCAAGATTAAATTGTACTCCTCATCTACTGACATCCCCTTTTTAGATTAAAATCTCTTCAGAGCAGAGAGCATGATTCTTGTTTCCTTATGTAATCACTTACTGCCCCTTCAGGTGCTATCAGAAAAATAAGAGGTGCAGTTTGCAGAGAAAAATCTTCCAAAACCAATTACTGAATCAGAGAATAGTCTGAGTTGGAAGGGACCCAGAAGGATCACGGAGTTCAATTCTTAAGTGAATGGCCCATACAGGATCAAACCCATGACCTTGGCATTGTTAGCACCATGCTCCAACCAACTCAGCTAATCTCAGACCAACTGTTGATTGTTACAGATTAGTAAAAGTGTGTAGTAAAAGTAACAGGAGAGAAAGCATTCCAGAATTAAAACCAGATTTTTTCATTCCATGTTTTCTCAACCCGCTCAAAATGGGACTCTGTTTGTGGCCTTTCCTAATCTGCCTGGATCAAAATGTGTGTAAATATAATTCCTGTTGTGATTCCAATGACATTGCCAAATATTACCATTTTGAGGACTACTGTGGCCATATTGCTGAGGGTATCATCTCCTACACTGGTTCACCTAACATGTAATCTACAGTGTGGGTCAAACCCAAGGCTGCATTACTGGAGCCTTTCAAGGTCTCACAAACCAAAACAAACACTTAGACTGACAGGAATCAGCTGTGCTGTGAAAAATATTGTAGTGCTGGGGAGGGGTAAGGACAAATCCAGACATGGATGTGATACCTCGAGGCGGGGGGTGGGAGTTACACACCAGTGTTCAGTGTTGTGTTGCTGTATCATGGAATAATGAAAGTTCAATGATTCGTTTTTTCATTGGTTAAGTGTACTGTCATTTGATACCCTGATGGAGAGCTTTCTGCAGGGGAGGAGTTGAACCCCGTGAAACCTCAAAGCACTTTCTTTCCATTGTGGGCAGCTTGGTTAAGCTCTTATTAAACTCAGCTTTTTCTAATTTTGTAATTCACCTCCAGACATTTGCTTTTGCTCCAAACACAATATTAGCTATAGATGTTTGTCTGTGTTTGTGGTGTGGGTTGTTTCATTGTTTGTTGTTGTTTGGTTATCCTTTTCTACTGTTAGGTATCAATTAAATATTTTATCCTTCTTTGGCTATAAAATAGCTTGCTAATCATCAGACTAATGTTCTTGAATTCAGGATTTAATTGAAGTTTACTAGTGAAAAATACATGTATTTAGGTACATTGGAAGTAATGTGTTCTTATTGTAAGTTTTGTTTACATACAATGATCCATAAGCTGTATAAATCTTCTGGCACTGAAGACAAAGTTGGTTGAAGCAAATTCATTTCAGTATTATTTCTTAATCCACCAGAACATGCTTCCCTCTTCCTAGAGTAAAACCCTTTTCAAGTCAGTTGCTTGAAATGTATGAAGTGACGAACTGCAGATAGCAAACTGAGCATTGGTTTGAGTTCATGCTTATTACAGCAGTGTTCTGGAAAGCGTTTGTGCTTAGGCTTTTAATAAACTCCCTCTAGAGATCAATTACCGTGATTTGTCTAGTTACTATGGATAAGATGTTTTGGGGGGTAGTTGTTGTTGTTGAAATGTTTTGTTAAAGTGAAAGAGTCTTGAATGCTTTTATTCAGGCAGAATAGAAAGCGAATGGGAAGCAGAACACAGAACCTCCAAGGAAAAAGTCATAATTGAAATGGTAAAAGGACTCTGCAACATTGCCAGGTCTTGTAGGACAATTTTGTCTGTGTGTTTTAGGCTTGTTCACAGGTAGCCCAGAATGTAGGTCAGCAGGGGAAGATGTGTAAGAAGGAGGATAAGCAGCGATAATACTCTTGACAAAGTTTTCTCGCTATAAGGTTTCAGTATAATCAAAACCAGTTTAGCATTTGAGGAAAAGCACCATGAAATGGAGTAATGGAATTAGCTTTTATGTTTTTCCAGGAACCTAAACCACATTTCCTGTCACAACAGTATATTATTAATACAAGGCATCTGCTAAGTCAGAGCTGCCCTAAAATGTGCACACATGTAATACGTCTGGTTCAAATAATTTTTTTTTGACGTTTGCAGTAAAAAACTAAAGCAAGATGCTGCCTCAACCCATCATAAAAAGAGTATGATTTGGAATACTGCAAGTTTTCAGCATGGGCTTGCAGACAGATAATATAATTCTGTTAATTTAGCTGTTACAAGACTGTTACTGCCTGCATTTTTATGTCTTGCTTCCCTTTAATTTTGTATTCTGTGGTTGCAGCAATTAGTTTCCAGTCACAGAGGGAAATGAGCAGCTATCTTGAAACTCCCTTTGTTTCCCAGCCCCCTGTCATTTAGAACTGCATGTAGAAAGTTGTTTGTTGTCTGATTTTTGGAGTGGTGGTGGTGATGCATGGCATCTTTTCTCATGTTGTAACCAGCCTCCACAGGCTTAAGGCAAAGGGCACAAATTCTGCTAATGAAACGGGATCATCTCTGGAATATAATGTCCGGAATATGATTTCCCAGGGGACTAATGCCCCATTCAGAGATTTTTCCACATTAATACCCATTCTGAAAAATCATTATAGGATGCTTCAACATATACGAAGAATTACTGAGATTTCTCTGAGAGCCAGACAAGCCTGGAAGTCTGGCACCAAGCCCTGGATTGTGAATCAGGACAAGACGACTCAGAAATTCTCGCCTAATTTCCCCAGCCCTGTCCCAAAGGCCTGTGTGGAAGGGCTCTGGATGGTGTCACAGGTATCTGTCCCTGTGTGCTGCTCCTGTCAGGTTGGTCTCTTCAATATGTGCAACAGTGGGAAGCATACCTGGAATCCCACTTGGTTATGTTAGATGGCTTCCCAAGGCCTTGCACACCGGCATAAACTTCAGCCAAGTGTAGCTGTAAACTGAGATAACCCGAGAGCACTGATGCGGAGAGCAAGTCCCCTTGTACAGCTGGTTTTCCAGCCCTCGTGTCCCAGCCCGCTATAAAAAGGGGAGCTGGGAAGGATTCTATCTTCGATAGATTTCTCGGATGAAAATAAAGCGTAAATGCAGCATCTTGCATCTGAGAAGAGTTTACTGATAAAAACAGCTAAGTGTTCCTACTAAAGGGAGACAGAAAAGGGAGCAAAGAGGGAAAAAGAGAGATGGACAGAGAACACAGGGGTCGTGTTACCACCAGAACCCCCGCATTCTGTCAGTGTCAGCTCAGCAGGTGAACCATGCAAGCCGCAGTGAGCCCCCGCGGCCCTTGGGAGCGGTTGGGTGCGATCTTCAAGCAGCGGTGGCAGCCTCGGGCATCAGCTGCGAACCGCAGCGAGCCTGGAGCGGCTCCTGGCAGCGGCAGTGACGGCGGCGGCTGGGCCCGGGTAACACGGCGGTGGTGGCGGTCGTGGCTGGTGCAGCCGCAGTGGTGCCGGCTGTGCCCAGGTAACACGGCGGTGGTGGAGGTCATGGCTGGGTGCAGCCGCAGTGGTGCCGGCTGTGCCCGGGTAACACGGCGGTGGTGGAGGTCATGGCTGGTGCAGCCGCAGTGGTGCCGGCTGTGCCC
>VZRX01021897.1:209661-223191 GCA_013398075.1 Notiomystis cincta
GTTTTCTGCTAAGGCTCCTCCCACAGCCTGGCTTCGCGGGCATTCTTCTGGGCATCCTGGCATTTGCCCCACCAGCCAGCGTGTGTCTATGTGGGCAGTGTCGCTCACAGCCCGAGCTTGGAAACTTTCTCTGCCCTGAGTGGCTGCCAGGTGAAGTTTCCCCAGGGGCAGGGCTGCCAGCACATGTACAGCGCTTATAGGAATCCTTCACCTCATGTGTAACATATGTTGAGGCATAAATAAAAATCAGGTTGGTCCCTCTCACCAAACCAATTCATTTTTTGCTAACACCAACTCAATCTTCCTCTCATGCTGGTGGTGCCAGTGGTGCTTGACCACCTTAGCCTTGGTCTTGTCTCTGTCCCTTCTAAACAGCTCCAACTGTTTCCACAAACTGTGCCAAGAAAAAAATCCCCCTGGCATTTTAAAGGAATTGCTCTTAGTGAAAAATGAAAATGTACTAGTTTGAAAGCAAACCAGTGGGAGATGTCAGAACTACAATTTAATAGAAAAATGAAGATAAAGGCAGTAATACAGAAACATTGGTTGAAACTGACAGAGTCAGGATACAACCTGACATCCTGTTGGGCAGGGTGGTGGTAGCACTGTGATTAAATTGTGGCTGCAATCCCGTTGAAATGATAGATGTGGTTCTGTTGAAGTGGTCATCCTATAGAAGGGTCTGGTCTTCCTCTGAAGGTCCGGTGGTGGTTAAGTGGCTCTTGTCCTCTGGGAATCCAGTGGGTAAAACCGATTGTGGTGTTCCAAACCTCAGATTATATCCAGGTAGGAATGTTTGGTTCCTCCCCTGGGTGGAGCATTTCACAATGAGATGATGTCATTTTGAGTCCTGCAGTGAGACTCGATGGCCCATTAGCAGAAGGGTAGCCCCGAGAGGGGGTTATCAGGGTTGAGCCATGGGAGAGATAAAGAGCACTGCCCCACTTGTTCTTAACAGCTTATGAAGGTGCTGGTAGAACACATTTGGTTACATCTTGCATTGTAACCTAAGACAAACAAGCACTTTGTGAGGCCTCTCTTCTGCCCTTTTAATTATTGAGCTTCATCTTTTTTCATCCTTGGTCTGGTGTGATCCCTTGGATGTGTTATGCTTAATTTAGGGATTCCTAGGTTAAAAGGACAAGAGTCTTAGCTAGTTCATGTCTGCAGTGCTTTGCAGGTTTACACCAGAGAGCATCTGAATTTGTATAGGCTAAAAACCCTTTTGCAGTGTAATCAAGTGACAGTTCACAGGTTTGAGTCCTGAATATTTTGGCTGTAAAATAACAACGACATTTTATAACCTATTTTTTAGAAGCAGATTGGAGGATCTGAAAGCCAGGCTGGATGTTTTAAAGTTGGGACATCTACCAGGATAAAGATTTTGCCATTAGAGTTAATTTGTAATTTCCTTGGTTGGTGAACCAAAACCAAATCCTGCTCACCCAGTCCAGATTGTATAAAAAGAAAATATTGTTTGGAATTTACTCTCCAATGGGGCTAATTATTCTTTATCTTTTACCCATTACATTATAATCCTCTTAAGAGAAAAGAAAGAAGAAATGTTCTAATTAAATTCTGAAACAGGCATTTTTTTCTGACAAGTTGCTCTTCCTTTGAAGAGGCTAATATCCAGTGATGGAAATTGTAAAGAATAAATAAAAAAGCTTTGTACAGAACGATTTACTTAAAATTACACTGTCAAAGAGCTTTTCATAATAACTAAAAAAATTCATAATGTTTGTGATGAAAACACTATTGAAACTGCAACCTGCTTACTCACCTGGTGGTATTTTCATGTTCTTACTTAATGAACACACTCTGTGTTTTGTTATTGTAAGGCTGCCTAGGAGAGCTGGGCTGGTAGCATTGACTCTTTCCTGAAAGACAGAAGTCTCATTTGAGCCAATCAATTCTATACAGCAATGAAATAAGAAAAAAATCTTGAGCATGCTTTCAAGTTCCATTAATTCAAATTATTTTCTAGCCTGGAGACTAAAGGGTCCCTAGTAGCTACACATACTTTTGCTCTCATTTTTTTTGCAGAAGGACCAGAAGTGTTGGGTACAGTGCCTGTGTGTCAGGGTGAAACTGGATGGGAATCCTCTCCTTAGTAGCTGTGTACACACAGTTCTGATTTCCCTGTGAGAGCAGTGTGTGTTGATATCCATGGGAGAAATGACTGGTTAGATATATGAGAGTTACCTCTTATACAGGACAGAGTGAAGTCTAACACCTTCAAAATCAAATTGTTCTGGTACCATGCCAATTCAAACATGAACTCCCTTAGAAGGTAGACATGGCCGAATCAGGCTCATGTGGACCATTATGAACCTGCACTTTTTCTCTCAGAGTAATTTCATCATTCCTGGAACCCTATCATATAAGTGTTCCTGCTGAAATGTGCCTCTTGGCTGCCAGGTGAAAAAATAACTTTTCCTTAGTTAAGGACTATCTGTCCAGATGAAGAAAAGCAGATCTATTTATATGTATCTGTAATTTAGAGCTGTATGATGTTCCTACCTGAACACATGAAAAAAACCTTCCCTCTCAAAACTAGAAAAAACTTGTCTTAGCTGGGAAATAATTAATATGGAGAAGTGTAATTGAATTAGGGAATAGTTATGTTCTTCTCCAGGCCCTCTTGCCTGCCAAAGTGTTACTGAGGGGCAGAAAATGTTCCAGAGAAGTTCTTGTCCAATTTTGGTGGTACTGTGGCTATAGACTTATAACAGTTATATGAGGGCAGCTGTAAGACTAAAAGGTGATTGTACCAGTTTGACTGAAGTCCCCTGAACCACACGTCCATGCTTTAAACAAGGTTCCCCACCTTGTGCCACAGCTCCTGCTATGTGCTCTCTCTCAGCTGTAGCATTTCTCAGTAGCTCATTCCACAGCCTTGCAGTTTGTCTCTGTGGTACCAGGTCTGGATCCACAGACTGCTGCTGTGTCCTCTCTGAGTTCTACATTACAGCTAGTCTTATCCCTCAAAACAGGAGCCATAGATTTGCTCTTTCATCTACATCCTTTTTCAGGCTGACTTACTTTTCGTGTAATTTTCTAATACAGCTACTATCTGGTATTGGAAAGATAGCACTAAGGCTAGAAAAGGGCAAGGGCATCACAGCAGGGTATCACAGTTGCTCACTCTATGCTTTTTGAGTCCAGTACAGCCCTGGTGATGGGGATCTCAACAGCAGAGACGAGCTGCCATAGGGTTAGGGGTCAGAGAGCTGCAGAGCCTACAGCTCCAGGGACACTGTCTCTTGCTGAAGGCATTGCAAGGGCATCACGACAGGCTGCCAACATTGCCGTCTCCACACTTTGTAATCTGGGCAGCCTGTGGCAATGAGGATCTCTGCCACAGCACCAAGCTGCCAAAAGCAATAGGCTTAGGGTTAGATTTAGGGTTAGGATTTGGAAAGTAAAAGAAATAGAGCACTTGGGATGGAAAAGACATTGCAAGGGCATCATGGCAGGGTGCCAACATTGCTGCACCAAGACTTTTTAATCTGAGCAACCTATGGCAATGAGGATCTCTGCCACAGCACCAAGCTGCCAAAAGCAATAGGCTTAGGGTTAGATTTAGGGTTAGGATTTGGAAAGTAAAAGAAATAGAGCACTTGGGATGGAAAAGACATTGCAAGGGCATCATGGCAGGGTGCCAACATTGCTCTCTCCTCGCTTTTTAATCTGGGCCATCTATGGAGATGAGGACCTCTGCCACAGTTCCAAGCTGTCCTTGGGGTTAGGATTGAGAGAGTAAAAGAGCCCACAGCTCCAGGCACTGTAGCTCCAGGAAATGGCATGCCAAGGCGATCCAGGCAGGCCCCCAGCTTTGCTGCTCCTACATCATTCTAACCTGAAGCACCCATGGTGATGTGGACCACAGTCCCAGTGACAAGGTGCCCTCAGGCTTAGAGGTAGCATTGAGAGAGGAAAAGAGCTTAGAGCCCAGGGACACTGGGGCTGGAAAACACATGCCAACAGAATCATGGCAGGGTCACAACATTGTGGCCCCCAGACTTTTAAGATTAAACTTATGGGCAAGTGGATGGGCACTTAAGCTGCAGGCCCAAGCTTGTTTACCAGTTAGGGTGAAAAACCCAAAAATTCTGAAATCAAGTGAAAACAATTGAGTGGAGTGGAATCAAGTAAAGAGCAGTTAAATGAACCAAAACTTAATGAAATTATATTCATTGTAATCTTCAGACTTCGTTTCCTTTCGTGAAATGTTGAGATTTTGTTTCACGGAAGGAAATGAAATGAGAAATCATGGAACGAAGTGAAAGGAAAAGACAGGAAAGGAAATACAATGAAAGGAAATGAAATTTTAAAAAATAAAATTACTTATGACAAGGAAAATTATTGAAATGCAACGGAATGAAGTAAAGTGCAGTGAAAGGAGCTGAAACTTAATGCAATGACACTCATTAAAATCATGAGATTTCATTCTTTTCATGAAATGAAGCATTTTCATTTCATGAAAGGAAATTTTACACCGAGATTGCAATTTTTTAATAATTTCATAAATTATATAGTTTTATAAAGTTTAGTTTTATTTCTCCGCACTTTGTTTTATTCCAATCCATTCTTAATTTCATGAAAGGAAATGAAATCTTGCACTATCAATGAGTATCAATTCAGCAAGGTTTGGTCCATTTCCCTGTACTTCATGTCATCTCATGCCATTTCATTGCTTTCACTTAGTTCAGAATATTTTCTCTTTTTTTTGTAGCATTCCATATGATCAGTTTCCTCTCCTGTATTTTTGTTTCACTTCCTTCCCTGATTTTGTGATTTCAGTGAGTATAGTTTTTGTAAGGCTTGGCCCATTTCACTGCAAAAAATGAACACCCCACTGTCCAAAGGTTGCTCCCTTAGCACCTTTCTTCTTGGCACAACCCACGAGCTGGGTACCTAGGGAAATGGCAGGTTTTAGTGCTCTGCTTAGGGGTTAGGGTTACACTTAGTGTTGAGAAAAGTGCAAAGCCCTGAGCTCCAGGGACACTGCAGTTACAAAAGGCGTGCGAGGGGGAACGCGCCACTGCACCGCCAGTGCTCCCTCCACACATTGCTGCTTGGCACCAGCCTCAGCCAGAGCCTGCTTTTACTGCTCTGCCTGGGGTTAGGGTTACACACAGAGTCAGAGTTCAGAAAACCACAAACCCAGGGTCCCAGGAATATTGCAATTAAAAAAGGCATGAAAATGCGAGCCCTTGATGGCATCTCATTTCATATGATTATTATCACTTATTTGAGAATTTTCTTTTATTACTTTAACTTCGATTTCATTGAATTATAAGTCAAGCCCAGTCAGTTCCTTCCACTTTGTTCTCTGACTTCAAGATTTCATTTCCTTTCATGAAAGAAAAGTCTTCCTTGCAGGAAAGGAAATGAAATCTTGCAAATTCAACGAGGATCAATTTGGCAAGGTTTGGTCCATTTCCTTGCTCTTCGTGTCATCCCATTGCCTTTTTATTCTTTTCACTTTGGTGTGGAATTCTTTTTTTTGAAGCATTTCAATTCATCAATTTCTTCTCCTGTCTTTTCATTGGACTTTGTCCCTGATTTCAAGATTTCAGTGCGTATAATTTTCGGAAGTTTCAGTCCTTTTAACTTCACCTTGATCCATCCCAATCCTTTTTGTTGTAGTCACTCCATTTGCAAATTTTCTTGGTTTTTTGCAATTGCATTTTATTTGTTCATATCTCCTTTCCAGTTTATTAGACTTTCTTTCCAGATTTCAAGATTTAATTTCTTTTCAGGAAAGTCTTCATTTCATGAAAGGAACTGAAATCTTGTGAATTCAATGAGGATAAATTTGGGAAAGTTTGGTCCATTTCCCTGCACTTCGTCATCCCATTGCCTTTTTATTGTTTTCACTTCAGTGCAGAATTTTTTTTTTTTTTTAAGCATTTCAAGTCCTCAATTTCTTCTCCTGTCTTTTTGTTTGTCTTTGTGCCCTGTTTTCAAAATTTCATTGAATATAATTTTGTTAAGTTTTGGTCTTTTACTCTTCACCTCATACCTTCAGCTCCCATGATTTCACGCTTAATGTTGCAAAAGTTCTAAGGAGTTTTCTGAGAACTAGAAAAAAATCCCCACCTTTATTTTTAATAGCTGACTACTTAGAAACTGAGACTCAAACATGATTAACTATCATTCAGACACAATTGATCTAGCACAATTAAAGTCCACCCCAGCTATGGGCACCATACACAAGTGGGCTCTGCATCCTTGGTGAGAGCAAGGATGTAAAACCTCTCTTACAACAGTCATTCCATGGGAGGGTAGAATGTGTAATCAGTAAAGAAATCCCTTAAAAGGCTCTCACCAGGAGCTGTGGTTTTCAGGGCTTTAGTTAAGAAAGGCAGGTAGTGTGTTGATGAGGATGCCTCTGAGATTTTTCAGCATGAATCCAACATTGAGCTGCTTAGTTACAATAGTGTAATAATTTACTGTATTTTTTCCAGAAGCAATTTTATGAATCCCCAATCAAAAGAGTGGATGTAATTTTCCAGCCTCAGAGCATGAAGCAAGTTCTCCAAGTTGTGATTCATTAAGCAGGCAAAGAAACAGTAACTTTGCCAATTGCAAGGCTCTCTATATAAACAGTATATCTACATAAATATGGCTGAAGGTGATGAGGATAAGAATGCTTGGCAGTTCACAACAAGCCCATTTCAGGGCTGGGTGTCAGAGGAGAGGGGAGCCTGTAAAGATGGGACTGCTGCCAAATTAAGGTAATGTCCACTTTTCATTAAGCCAAGCCAAACAAGACAAAAAGAGTAAACTTGCATGTTGTCTCCCTAGAGTCCATAACTCTGTGCTTGAGATCTCCAGACAGAGGGTTCACGTTAACCTCAGTTGTGTCATATTTAACTTGGCTGTTGGAAGACACACTTGGCTTACTTTGTACATACCATACCTTTCAAATATTTCCATCTTCCAATTTTAATGCTGCTGGTTTGCTACAGGGAGTTTTCTTGTCATACTGGTGATTTCTCCAAAATATACACAGCTTAGCCTCCTATCTGCTGCTGAACTTCTAACCTGCAAACTCTCAGTGGGTGCTGATTGTGTCCTGTCATTCAGATGTTGCATGCAGGGGGCATTACTGTGTGATTTCCAGAGGCTGAATGAAAACAAGGGTCTTCAGTCAATGCTGTGAGATCTCAGCCTAGGAGGGAAAGCTCTAGGGCATGTAATCCCCATGCAGACTTTATANTGTCATCCCATTGCCTTTTTATTCTTTTCACTTTGGTGTGGAATTCTTTTTTTTGAAGCATTTCAATTCATCAATTTCTTCTCCTGTCTTTTCATTGGACTTTGTCCCTGATTTCAAGATTTCAGTGCGTATAATTTTCGGAAGTTTCAGTCCTTTTAACTTCACCTTGATCCATCCCAATCCTTTTTGTTGTAGTCACTCCATTTGCAAATTTTCTTGGTTTTTTGCAATTGCATTTTATTTGTTCATATCTCCTTTCCAGTTTATTAGACTTTCTTTCCAGATTTCAAGATTTAATTTCTTTTCAGGAAAGTCTTCATTTCATGAAAGGAACTGAAATCTTGTGAATTCAATGAGGATAAATTTGGGAAAGTTTGGTCCATTTCCCTGCACTTCGTCATCCCATTGCCTTTTTATTGTTTTCACTTCAGTGCAGAATTTTTTTTTTTTTTTAAGCATTTCAAGTCCTCAATTTCTTCTCCTGTCTTTTTGTTTGTCTTTGTGCCCTGTTTTCAAAATTTCATTGAATATAATTTTGTTAAGTTTTGGTCTTTTACTCTTCACCTCATACCTTCAGCTCCCATGATTTCACGCTTAATGTTGCAAAAGTTCTAAGGAGTTTTCTGAGAACTAGAAAAAAATCCCCACCTTTATTTTTAATAGCTGACTACTTAGAAACTGAGACTCAAACATGATTAACTATCATTCAGACACAATTGATCTAGCACAATTAAAGTCCACCCCAGCTATGGGCACCATACACAAGTGGGCTCTGCATCCTTGGTGAGAGCAAGGATGTAAAACCTCTCTTACAACAGTCATTCCATGGGAGGGTAGAATGTGTAATCAGTAAAGAAATCCCTTAAAAGGCTCTCACCAGGAGCTGTGGTTTTCAGGGCTTTAGTTAAGAAAGGCAGGTAGTGTGTTGATGAGGATGCCTCTGAGATTTTTCAGCATGAATCCAACATTGAGCTGCTTAGTTACAATAGTGTAATAATTTACTGTATTTTTTCCAGAAGCAATTTTATGAATCCCCAATCAAAAGAGTGGATGTAATTTTCCAGCCTCAGAGCATGAAGCAAGTTCTCCAAGTTGTGATTCATTAAGCAGGCAAAGAAACAGTAACTTTGCCAATTGCAAGGCTCTCTATATAAACAGTATATCTACATAAATATGGCTGAAGGTGATGAGGATAAGAATGCTTGGCAGTTCACAACAAGCCCATTTCAGGGCTGGGTGTCAGAGGAGAGGGGAGCCTGTAAAGATGGGACTGCTGCCAAATTAAGGTAATGTCCACTTTTCATTAAGCCAAGCCAAACAAGACAAAAAGAGTAAACTTGCATGTTGTCTCCCTAGAGTCCATAACTCTGTGCTTGAGATCTCCAGACAGAGGGTTCACGTTAACCTCAGTTGTGTCATATTTAACTTGGCTGTTGGAAGACACACTTGGCTTACTTTGTACATACCATACCTTTCAAATATTTCCATCTTCCAATTTTAATGCTGCTGGTTTGCTACAGGGAGTTTTCTTGTCATACTGGTGATTTCTCCAAAATATACACAGCTTAGCCTCCTATCTGCTGCTGAACTTCTAACCTGCAAACTCTCAGTGGGTGCTGATTGTGTCCTGTCATTCAGATGTTGCATGCAGGGGGCATTACTGTGTGATTTCCAGAGGCTGAATGAAAACAAGGGTCTTCAGTCAATGCTGTGAGATCTCAGCCTAGGAGGGAAAGCTCTAGGGCATGTAATCCCCATGCAGACTTTATATTAAAAAATAAAACCAGTGAGAAGCCCTGTGCTTTAACCTGCTTGGGGAATCCACTGCTGGGTTAATATATATTCATTTTGATTTCTTAATCCTATGTGAAACAAACAACAATTGCAAAATATGTTTTCCTTAAAAACATGATCTTTGCTCTATTTTCCCAGCTGCAAAATGCCTCATCTACCCACTTTTAGGACCCCCACCTTGCCTTTTCCCTATGGCCACGATGAGGCCCTAGAGTTAACTAGGTTCTACTCAGCCCTGGTGAAGCCTCTTCTGGAGTGCTGTGTCCAGTTCTTGCTGCCTCAGTACAAGGGAGACATGGAGCTAACTGGAGTGGGTCTAGAGGAGGGCAACAAAGAGGATTGCCAGGGACAGAAGAAAGGCTGAGGGAGCTGGGCCTGTGAGTCTTGAGAAGAGATGACTGAGAGGTGACCTCCTCAGTGTCAGTGTCTGAAGTGGAGGTGTC
This sequence comes from Notiomystis cincta, assembly GCA_013398075.1. Classification (NCBI taxonomy): domain Eukaryota; kingdom Metazoa; phylum Chordata; class Aves; order Passeriformes; family Notiomystidae; genus Notiomystis; species Notiomystis cincta. The sequence goes on from VZRX01021897.1 coordinate 219,130, forward strand.
AAGAAGATGGACCAGGCTGTGCTCAGTGGTGCTGGTCAATAGGACAAGGACAATGTACAGAAACTGATGCACAGGAAGTTCCACTTGAACATGAGGAAGAATTTCTTCACTGTGCAGTGACTGAGCACTGGAACAGATTGCCCAGAGAGGCTGTGGAGTCTCCCTCTCATTCAAGCACCATCTGGATGCAATCCTGTGCCGTGTGCTCTGGGATGTCCCTGCTTGAGCAGGGAGGTTGGACCAGACTGACCCACTGTGGTCCCTCTCAACTTTACCCATTCTCTGATTACATAATAGAGTTTTGTAAAAGCTCACCTTGCATAGAAGGGCAATAGTAAGGGCCTCTTTAAAAGGCCTCCTGTTACCTCTGTCCTCTTTCATTCTGGATTTTTTTGCTTAGGTTCCTGATAACCACATATCAGCCTATCACATAAGAAATGGAGACTTTGACCAAATGGCATTTGAACTTTACAGTCAAACCCCAACACATTCAACTCAGGTGCTATGCCAGCTTCAGAAGTGATAGAAGTTGAAAAAGGGGACATGAACATCTGATAAGGACAGACTCTCTGCTAGTGATGTCTGACCCAGTCTGCAAGATGTCAGACCCTCTCTTCATGGAGGCAGGGGGGGAGGACACTCTGTAGCCATTCTGGAAATGAGTAAGCGCTGTGCAAACCTTCAAACAGAAGTGATGCTCCTAATTTGTACCAAGAAAACATCTCTACCATCACAAATCATCATTCTGCCCACGGCTGATTGTTAATTTTGGCCTCAGAGAAACCTGCCACGTGTACACAGAGCAACGCTGCTTTCTTCTCAAAGGGCAGATGCCTTGAGGAGGCTGCCAGGCCTGTGTAGCTGCTGAGACACAGGGCAAGACACACGTAATACCCATTACTTCCTTGCTGATCAAATGACAAAGTAGGACTTTCTGCTGCTGCTTTTCTAGAGGTTTTGTTCTGAGATTCCACTGCTGCCTGCCAGTGACTATGGGAGTAGTAGAACTTGCTTTTCATTCATGCCATCTAAAATTGTGAGGGCCATGTCCATGCACAGGTGTTTGTGCCAGTGATGTTCAGCAGTTCACTTTACAGCTACTCTTGCAAACTCATTCACTGAGGCTTGTCATGTTGTATTACATAAAATTGCTTGAATGGGGGGGGGGAGGGGGGGGAATGATAATCTAATGCAGAATTCCAGACAGTGGGAACTTCCAGCTGGAGCTGTTGTCAAGTTTGTCAGTGTTCCTGCTCACTGGGCTTGGCAGTGACCCTTGTGGAAGATTAACTGGTCCATACAGGGCTTTTGAATGTCACCACATAACCAGTGACAGACGTGTCCTTTTCAGAGTAATCTGATGTAAAAGCTGTGCCTTTTTGTACCTCTTCCCTTTTTGCAGCTGGCATACTGTTGGTGTTATGCAGCCATCTAGAGGGCCTGTGCCAGCTTCAGACAGGTGACCAGAAACCATGAAAACTGCAGGAAAACACAAACTCTGCTGACCCTTAGTGGCTGTAACTCAGCTGCAGTGCTTTGGAAATGTTTTTACAAGTTCAGGACCGTTGTTTTGGTACTGTTATGCAGTTTGTTGTCAATTTTTTTTTGGTGGAGGGGAGCGAGGGAAGGTACTGACTAACTTGATGAGGGCAAAAAACTGGGGGAGCACTGTCAGCAGAGAATAGTATCTGGGCATCATAGAAGAAAATGTCCTTAACCCTGAGATTTTACAGCAGTTCCACAGAGCAAATGCAATTCATACACCTAGGGGCTCTCACAGTTGACACCATAAACTGAAGGTAAGTCATTCTCTGGCAAAGACAGAAAAAAATGGAGACAAAAGGCAAAAATCATTAAAGACCATCATGGGCTCTGGATTGACAAATACAGTTATTGAAGACATTAGGAGGTGCATGCCTGGTTCAGATAGGGAAGACAACTCCTTGTGCTGATGAGACTGATTAATGACTGGACAGAGTGGCTGGAAAATGGCCCAGTGGAAAAGGATCAGGGGATGCTGGTTGACAGCCAGCTGAACTTGATCCAGCATGTGGCCAGGTGGGCCAATGTACAAGAAGCCAAGAAAGCCAATGGCATTCCAGCTTGTACCAGCAGTAGTGTAGCCAGCAGGACCAGGGCAGTGATTGTCCTGTACGGGGCAATGGTGAGGCCAGACCTTAAATGCTGTGTCCAATTCTTAGCCACTCACTACAAGTAAGATGTTGAGCATGTTCAGAAAAGGGCAATGGAGCTGGTGAAAAGTCTGGAGAATGAGTCTTGTGAGGAGCAGCAGAGGGAGCTGGGAGTGTCTACCCTGGAAAGATGATGCTCAAGGGTGATCTTATGACCCTCCAGAGCTGCCTGAAAGGAAGGCGCAGCCATGTAGAGGTCAGTCTCTTCTCCCAGGCAGCTACTGACAGGACAAGAGGACATAGCCTCAAGCTCCACGAGGGGAGGTTCAGGTTGGACATTAGGAAGAATTTCTTCATGGAAAGGGTGTTTAAGCATTAGAAGTGGCTGCCCAGGCAGGTGGTGGAGTCACACATCCTGGAAATGTTGAAGAAATGACTGGATGTAGCACTTAGTGCCATGGTTTAGTTGATACAGTGGTATTCAGTCAAAGGCTGGACTCAATCTTGGAGGTTTTTTCCAACCTTAATGGTTCTGTGATTCTTTGATTCTATGCCTTCACCTGGAGTATGAGAAGCCTGGCTTTCAATGATCTGGAAACAGGAATTTGAGGATGCAGCAAGGTGATCAGGGAAACAGAAATATTATTTTAAAAGAGGAACTTAAAGCTCTACCAAGAAAAGGTCCAGTAGGATATGAAATGTTTACCCCTTTTAAAATATGACATCACTAATGTCAGCAACAGAGAGGGTTAAAAGTCACATGGTGCATGACCAGATGAGCATAGATTGCTCAAACCTTTGGGATTGGAAAGTCAGTGTGCTTTTAACTCTAGGAACAGTGAGGTTCATTAGTCGTGTCTGCAGTGCCAGGAGGAAGAAGCCCTTGCTAAAATGCAGATTGACCCAGGAGGGAGTTGTCACCACCAGCACTTCCAGCCTGCTGCTCCTGCTTTGGTGATGCTGCTCAGACCTGCTATTTTATCAGGTTGTGTCATGATGATGGTAAAAACAGTGTCCCAGCATAAGTGTGCCTTGTACTCTGGTGAGAGTGTGCAAGAAGGCTGTGAAAGGCTGTTATGGACATGCTGTAGCTGTGTGTACATCCTGTGGGTCTGTATACATGCTGTAGGTGCGTGCAGGCCGTAGATGGGTGTAGAGCCTGTAGGTGTATACACACCCTGTGTATGCACACCCTGTAGCCTTATATGCACACCCTGTGGCTGTGTATGCACACCCTGTGGCTGTGTATGCACACCCTGTGGCTGTGTATGCACACCCTGTAGGTGTATGCACACTCTTTGCTGTGTATGTACACCCTTTAGCTGTGTATGTACACCCTGTAGGTGTATGCACACCCTTTGCTGTGTATGTACACCCTGTAGGTGTACAGACACCCTTTAGCTGTGTATGCACACCCTGTAGGTGTACAGACACCCTTTAGCTGTGTATGCACACCCTGTGGCTGTGTATGCACACCCTGTAGGTGTATAGACACCCTGTGGCTGTGTATGCACACCCTTTAGCTGTGTATGCACACCCTTTAGCTGTGTATGTGCACCCTGTAGGTGTATGCACACCCTGTGGCTGTGTATGCACACCCTTTGCTGTGTATGTACACCCTGTAGGTGTATAGACACCCTGTGGCTGTGTATGTGCACCCTGTAGGTGTATGCACACCGTGTGGCTGTGTATGCACACCCTTTAGCTGTGTATGCACACCCTGTGGCTGTGTATGTGCACCTCGTAGGTGTATGCACAGCTGTGGCTCTGTAGGCACGGCCCGTATGTAGGCACGCCCCGTGTGGGTGCCTGCACACCCCGTAGCGGTGCCTGCACGCCCCGCAGCGGTGCCTGTACGCTCCGTAGCGGTGCCTGTACGCTCCGTAGCGGTGCCTGTACGCTCCGTAGCGGTGCCTGCACGCCCCGCAGC